>VXAL01009928.1:0-35336 GCA_013399475.1 Chauna torquata
AGAACACTTTGTGTTACACTGCGACCAAAAACATGCTCATTATCTTCTCATTGTGCTGAGAGCTTAACAACTCTGTGACTATATGGGGAAGACTGAAAGCAGGGTTGGTATGGCCTGTCATTCCAGCACTAGTTTTCATCTTCTCAGTGCCACCTTGAGAGCGCTCAGGCTCAATTTCACATGAGAAACAGCCACTTGACACTTAAACAAAAGTCAGACTATTCAGATCTACTACACCAGTGCAGAGCAACTATGGGGACAAGCTGTATACTGGCTGCAGGCTCTTACCTTCTGAGGTCACTGAGGAATCAGTCTGAGCATCCTTGCACGTCATTCAGGTATTTTCAGTTTGCTTTTTATTTATTGCAAACAATTTATAAACTGGCAATCCTGAATCTCCTTCAAAAACAAATCACTAAACTAAATGGGAGTAGGACAGAACAAATATTTTAACAGACACAGCACACACCCCATACATGGTTTCACAGCTTCATGACCATGGCCACTTGTCCTCATGATGCTGGAGGCCTCTGCCACCTGGAGCTTCCTAGCAGCAAGGGGCTGCTTTTTCCTAAGCCCTGGGTCAAAACTCCTTGATTAACGGGGGAATTGATTTGGGCAATGGGTACACCAGACCCATCAGTTCCAGCTCCATCCGGCAGGGGCCGGGCATTCCCACAGCTACCAACTGGTACAGGGAGTCTGCTCTAAAAAGGCTCAGACTTACCACTGCCTTCCTTTTTCCACTTCGGGACTGCTGTGAGAGGGAGGAAAAAGAGAGATTCAACACAACAGAAAAAACACATTCCATGTAACAAGAGTGTCAAAAGGGCACCCACTTCTACTTAATGTACCAAGCTATGTGTCTGGATGCGTACAGAGCTGGAGTTCAGCATGGGTTTGAATACATACAGCTTAGTACGCTGCATTAGGCTGAACAAACAGGATAAGTGGGTAAGAGGCACTTGAATGGAAATTATTACAGGGAGTAACTGAGTTTTGAGCTTTCACAAGGTCCCCATTTCACTGATCCATGTGAACTGAAAGGAAACCCTATCAAAATCCAGACTTTTACCAGATAATGCATGAAGCATGTTCTATTCCCTAATTTTTGTTGGCAGGGAGGAACAGCCACATATAAAACACATGAAATTGAAAATACATGTAATTTACCGACTGTTGATAAAAACGCCACACACATTATTTTTTTTTTTTAAAAAGTATTAAATTATTTCACCATATCCAGGTTGGAGTAGTAGGTGAAACGTAAGAATTTATGATGAGTAGAAATTCAGTGTTGATTACTAAGGATTCAGGGAGCAAATCGATGCAAGCTGTGGACACAACAGGGGAGTCATTAAAAACTGGGCTCCTACAAGAGCGGCCAGAGCACGCCCTGCACAACCTCGCAGGCGGTGGATTTGGACAGACGATTTGCAGCCTGTCCACAAGGCACAGCAGGCTCTACGTGCAGCACTCCAGGGACTGAAATTTTCCAGGTGCTCCCAAACAGAATAAAAAATATGAAACAATGCCTTGAGAACATACGTAACGCAAAAACAGCACCACGAGAGCCTCCAAACAACAGGGAGTCGGTGCCTGCTCCCAGAGGGACTCCAGTTTCATCTTGGTGCCTTGGCAGACCTGTCAGAGGAAAGGTCCTGCTGGAACATCCTACCAAATGGCGGCATGTGTATTTTGTGCCACTGATTAAACAGAAAAGCACTTACAGCGGCTTCCTGGACAAACAGATGATAACCTCCGTTATCACTCCATGCATCTTTACTGCAAATAGGCGTATCTTCACACCTCTTAGATTACCTATCACCAAGTAAAGTGAAACACAGATCATTTTTCCTCAGGGCAGCCAGCCAAGTCAAGCCTAAGTGCCCTTCGCGGACTTCATGCGAAGTACCCGCTTCCAGCTGCGGAGCGAGCCCGCTTCGGCGACCTTCTGCCTTAGCAGGGCCCTCTCAAAGCCGCTCCCCAAACTCCTTCCCACCTCCCACACCGAGGACAGTCTCCCCACTCCGCCCCCGGTCCCTCAGAACGCCCTCGTGTTGCCACAGGTGCCACGAACCCGAGCAAAGCCTCGGCGGCGGCGGAGGGCGGGCCCGAGCGCCGGGAGCCGCCCTGCTCTGAGGGGACGCGGCGCCGCCATTGGCGAGGCGGCCTCGGCCCGTAGCTGCGGCGCCTCTCGCCACCGCCTCCCTCTCTTCAGACAAGCGGGGAAGCGGCGGGGCAGCGGCTGCCGGCCGGGATGAGGTAACTCACGCTGTGCCTGACCGGAGGGCTGGGGAAAGCCGCGGAGAGGGCGGTGGGGTGCCCCGCTGAGGGGTGAGACTGCCCTGAGGGGTCTCGTGGCGGCTCTTCCCTTCCACGGCGGGGCTGCGTGGGGCCGGCTGCCTTCAGGAGCTGGTCCCGCTGGCTGGGGGAGCTCCCTCCGTCGTGGAGCCGCTGCTGTAAACTCCTGCTTGCGGCACCGAGACCGGGAGGAGAGGACGGAGCTCAACTGTCGAGCTACAGACGATCCAGTGGGGCGAGGGGAGGAAGCGGAGGAGGGTTATTCTGTTTCTGTAGTGACTCAGAAACGACAGGAGAAAGGAGGGGAAAAAAAAAAAAAAAAAGGGCACATAAACCACCCATGCCCGCAGCGTTGGGACAACGTGCAGATGAGGCTGTCGGCAGCTCCAGAGTCCTGACTCAAAGCTTTCGGCAGCCCGGTGCCTGCCGGGCGCTGCTCCGCGCCTGGAGGGTTTTCGCTGGTGTCAGCTTGCAGGGAGGCTGGAGAGGATCTCACAAGCGTCCCTTTTGCCCAGCCCGTGCCGTTAGCCAGAAGGAAGCGCGGTTTGTAAGTGGCTTACCTCCCAACCCAGCTGGAGGGCAGGTGGGAAGTGAAGCCTCCCGTCAGTGAGAGGGGACTGTGCGCTGAAACATCCTTGTGGTGATGAGTGCTGAGTAACTGTAAAAACTTACCTGAACCTATCTTCTGTGGAAGCCTGTCTTAATAAAAGGAGGGCTGTCTTAATTTAAAGAGGACTCTTAGATCTCAGTTGAGAGATGCTAATGATCTCTATGTAAATAATAAACACTTTCATTTTGAAACACTAAATGAATTGCATATTGCATTCTGTCTCTAGAGTGACTTGCAGAATAGGACCTGGCCCTAAAATCTAATGCACTCAGTTGCGTCATTCCTGTGTGAGTAGAAAGATCTGTTTTATAGGATTGTTGCTGCAGGATAAAGGTCACATATCTGGAGACAGATTGTCAAGTGGCCATGCAAGTATTTCTGAACTTTCTCAGAGGTGTAAGGGGAGGGGATTTAAAACTGTAAAGTTACAAATGTACAGTGCTGCAGAGCTGATGCCCTATGTTTAACACTGATGACTACAGGTCTTGATGATCTCAGTTGCTGAGGTCAAAGTAAGGTGCTTGAGAGCTCTTTGACAAGAGAAGCTGGAATCAAAGTGAGAATTTTGTGATTTTCATTAATTACCACTTTTTTTTTGCTTAATGTGTTATGCACCTTGCTGCTTCCCTGGAAGAAAAGGGCGTGATCTCATCTGCTTTTCACATTGTTCATATTATTTTGGGAAGTAAGACTTACCCTGGTTTTGCTAGCATCTTATTTATTTTGCAGTATTATTCTGGTTCCATCAGACCTATCTCCTCTTTGTTCTGTAGGTTTATTTTGCTTTCACCACACATCTTTCCTCCTTGCTCTACATCCTTTGCTCTTGTCTTGTGAATTTTACTATTTGCACATATTTTCCTGAGCACTCTTTGGACTAGTGTACCACAAGTCTCTGTTTCTCTGTTCCCAGTTATGTACTTTTGTATATTTATGCATAGCTATGTTATAAAATACTACTAGTAGTGTTACAGCGTAACAAAATGTGTATGTGCTGTTACCAATTACCATATTTTAGTGTGCTTTAGTGCTCTGGGTTTAGAGCAAGGCATCTTGCTTAGTCTGCTTCTACTTTATGGATGCAGCAGGCCTCTGCTTTGGCTACAGAGTACATCCTTGAATTTTCCAAAACTGTCATTGGACCTGTCTCATGCTAAGGAAACTTCCTTCCAGCATCTCTCGCAGCCCAGAGTGATGTAGTATCAGTTTCACTGTCAGGCTTTTAAAATTCAGTGAAACAGGTCATCATGTTCTTGTTTACCAATGCTGACAAAGACCAAAATAAACAATGCTACTTTGCCCTCAAAAATGAGTCACAGGAAAATGAATTTGTCTTTTCACTAAAGTACTAGGTAGAGACCAGAAACAGTTATATTCTCTGGAATAAACTCCTGTTATTCTGCAGGTAATGCTTGTCAGATTCCCAGGTGGAAGTACTGCTCCAAGTTAGTACTTGGAGAAACCCTTTGATGCTTTCACAGAAGGTTAGGTATTAACTGCTACATCTAGAAAGAAAGATTAAGCAGGAAGCTAAACAGTGGCATATGTCAAAGGAGTTTCTGGTTTTCTACACTGTATCGCATTTCCTGTGCTTATGACAAAAAGAAATTTGCCTTGCCAATAGTGGTTAGAACAGGCTTCAAACAAAAACCTACTAACAGAACATTATTTGCAGGGAAACTTAAAAGTAATTGTTAGTCAGTAGGAAAAATGTTTAATTTTATTCTTGTTTAATTAAAAGTGATGGTTCTGTCCTGTGGAAGTCAGTCTTCAGGTCATTCAATAGTGACCTGTTTTGCACCACTGTAAAGAATTTTTCTCTGTATAGTAAGTGCGCTTAGTTCGATAAGGCTGACTTAAAAAATAGCTACTAAAAGTAGTAGGTAATTTTCTGCTGCTCAAAGTCCAACAGCTGTTACATGTAAGGTTAGATTCTTCAGGTTGTTGTAAGTCCATTTAGGGAGGCTCCTTAAATTGTTTGGTCTTCCAATGCTAGAACACTTACGCTTTCCTATATGTCAAGCCAATGTTGTTGCATTTGCTCTATTAGCAGCCTCTAGTTCTTTAGCTTTTGGGGCATAAAGTGACTGACAGCTGATTTTAGCAGACTTATTCATGCTTCATTCTTGTGGTAAGGAGTCATTCAAATTCACCTGAGTACAGCAACTGGCTGTGCTAGATTCTTACTTCATGGTGTAAGGTTTGCTTGCTATACGTAACCCTACTCTGTTTATTGCATTGAGAGTGACAATGGGGAGAGAGATAAGGTGTGTGTGGTGAGGGGAAAATGAATACTCCTCTTTCCTCCCTTCTTATTTTATAGCTCTATCTGGGTAATGCCAGACTAATTTTGAACTAAATTCTGCTCAATGTTTTCTGCATATGTACCAAATGAACAAACAACAACTTGGGGGGGGGGGGGGGGNACCTTGCTATACTCCTTTTCCTCTGTAGTATAAACCTTATAAAAGTACACTTTTCTCTTTTCTCTCTCTGTCAAGGAAATTTTGCATTTCTATCTCTATCTGTGCATGTCTGCATAAATAAAAATAAAAGTAAGAACAAAGGAGATCTGCAGAGTAACCATCAGAACAATGTCCTAGACTCATTCCAGGTGCTTTTGTTCTACGAAAGGATCAACCTGAATAATGGTAAACTGAATATAAAATTGCCCAGTGTTACTAACAATCTGATTCTGACAAACTGTTGGTGACTTATTCCTGTGCAGGCTGGATGGGTTACATGTAGACAATGTAATCTCAGCGATGTAACTGGAGCTCCAGGAGTATTCAAGAACTCCTGTTTTAGAAATGGTTTTAGACCATCAGCTTTTTAGATCTTAAAACCTCCCCCCCCCATACTTTTCTTATCTATTAAGTTTAAACAATTTGTCCTTCAAAAATAGCATTAAAAACGGGGCATCAGTTATGAAGCATTAAGGGTGAGGTCCCAAAAGGCCATGTAATTGCACATTAGGCACCTTAAGCAAAAGGTGTGTGTTGAAGTCCTAGGCAGGAACCTAACAAACAACCTGAAGCAGGGAGCCCCTGACCTTCTATTGTGGAACTGCATGCACAGAACTGTCAAGGCCTTTGCTGAATTTGCAGGTTACCTGTGTTCCAGCCAACAGTACTCATCCTAGTACGTTGTTCTTTTGAGTTGTGATGGGTTTTTTGTTTGCTTTTTAAGCCTGCAGTAATTTGTTAGTGGAAATGTCATTACATTTTTCTTGTCTGATAGCGATTAGAGTACGTCTCTGGAGGTTAAGAGACCTGGATGAAAAATGAATCCCCTGCGGTTACTGTCCTCTTCCCTCTGCCCTAGTAGAATTGGACTGCTGTGCAGCCAGGAGTGCGGGGCTGGCTGGGGGAGGATGAAAGTCAGGAGAGAAAGCTCGGTCTGTGGTGCGGTGGCCTGACTGCGACGAAGTAGACTGGGGCTCTTGTTTCTGCTTGCAAGGTTGCAACATAACTTTAATCATTCAGTTAGCTGGACAGTTTAATTCCTGGTAGTGCAGCCCCAGGGAGGGTTAAAAATGAACTAAGTGAAACCTTCATACACTGTCGTATCTTGGTAAACAAGGGGATGTGAATTTGAGTCCTCTTGGGTTAAGCAGTTTGGGGGCCTCTGGTTTTGCCCGCTTCTTGGGGGTGTGCTTTAGCCGTTGAGCAAGAGAAAGTTCATGCCGTACGTTGCTATCTTCTTAAAGAATGAGCCACTCCTGCAAAACTAAATACCTTCATTCGGGGACAGGTATTATACTCCGAACCCCAGCCTCTCCAGCTAAACTCCTGATTTTTCTAGCTATATCTGAGACACGATTTGCATCCCAGCCTTCCTCTCCCTCTTTCCCGTCCCTGGGCTATTCAGCAGCCTTTATATGGCAGATCCCATTCATACAGTGCAGTTTGACATTGCACCTCATCCAGTGCAAACGTAGGCTGCTGCAGGAGCTGTTCACTGCTGCTCACCTCCCGTGTGTAGCACCTGGATTTAGCTCTCACTGTGCCCTTCCAGGCTTTCTGTATCCCAGTGCTAGCTCTGCCCAGAGCCATCTACCTGAGTGCTCTGTCTGGATCTGCCTGTAAGCGTTCAAAGAAACATGTACCAGCCCAGGGAAAGACTGGGTTTTGCACGCGGTTGTTTGCACTACTGGGCTGGGCTGTCTCATGAGTGAAGTTTTCATGGCTGATAGACTTCCTGTTATTCTTTCAATTTAATATCACTATTAAGGAGGACTGACATTTCTGCTTGCTGGTTTCAAATTCTTATCAGGAATGATTGTGGTAGCGGATGGCGTATTTATATTATGCTGACTTCCAGTGCACAGTGATGTTTTAGCTGGATGATGAGTGATTATTTTCCTATTAATAGGGAGCTATAGTAAGCTTTTTTAATGCACCTATTTAAAAAAAAAAAAAAAAAGGGGGGTGGGGGGGAAGGCCCTGAACTTCCACTCTAGTGGAAGATATCCCTGCCCATGGCAGGAGGGTTGGAAACAGATGATCTTTAAGGTTCCTTCTAACCCAAACCATTCTGTGATTCTACAAAAAAACGTCATTGCAAAGCTTAAGTTAATTTTGGTGGTTGGGATGAGATCTGATTCTGACTGCCTTCTATTTGCAGACTGTAAGCTAACTTTTCTTTAATCATTTTCATTTTTACTTATTTTTAACTTATCTGGAAACTCCTCCAAAGTGATTTTTCTCTCCCACCTCCCTCCTTAGCTCACTTATTGTTTCTATGACTGCAGGACTCTTAAGGAACATTTTTTTTCCATTGGCACCTGATTTCTGGTGGTAATTGGATTCTGTGTAAAAGCCTGTTTTCAGGTAGGTGTGTGCCTCAATTACTGTAGCAAGGACTGGATTAACTGACACAAGCTTTCTTAGTAGCCTTCAGATTACATCAATTATTAGGTAGGTAATTTTAAGCTAAGAAATGTGCGTGAGTGAGTGTCCAAGGTTTGTGGTTGGTCCGTCATCTCATGAGAAAGGACAGCCAAAGGGCTTGGTTTGTTTGCCGGCTACTTATGCATGGCAGTCATCAATTAAACCGAGCCGTAGTTACAGTAACAAGGTTGGTGGCCAAAAAGTAGGGGGGCTGCAGTGACAAATTAATTAGAGTGATTTAGGTGAGTAAGGGTTGTTTTCGGTTGTTTGTTTTTTTCTTTTTTGCCTCCCACAGCTACTTGCTTATGCAGTTAATCATGTCCGAGAAGGATGGAGTGTCTTTCGCAACATTCTGCGTGATCTCAGTTTTGTGTTAGACTACAGGCAAAGCTGCTCTGATGAAGCTATGAGATCAGCAGCCTGCCTCAGGGGAGGCAAAGATGATGTAAAACGTTGCCCTCCTGATTTGGCAGCTTTGTGCTCCACCTGTACCACAAAGCCATACTGTGCACTCTCCCGCAGAGGAAATGGGCTATGCCATCAGTGACCTGAGCAGCTGGCTGTGACAGTGCTTTAGAGCAATTCTGTGATGCGTAACAGAGGCAGCCTGTCAGCCCCAAAGTTCCCAGTTTTACAAACATAGTGGAAGGAAGTCAGTACCTCAGTGACGGTCGCTGTCCTTGCTCAGCTAGGGACCTCCGCAGCTGATAAACTCAACTTAAATGAGGAGTGAGAGTGGGAAAGAGTCCCCACTTGCAGAGCAGCAACGGATACCTGCTGATGGGTTCCCATAATAACCCTGGTCCATTACATGATGAGGTTGGTCAGGTCACAAATAGGGGCATAGACAAAGCAGAGACATTTAATGCCTTCTTCACCTCTCTTTAACACCGATGATGGGCCCTGCGACCCCCGGAGCACTGAGTTGGACAACTGTGACTGGGAGAATGATAAACTCCCAGCTGACTCTAAAGTTGTACGGGATTTGCTGCTCCAGCTGGATGTGCATGAGTCCATGGGGCCCGATGGGATTCATCCCAGGGTATTCAGAGAGCTGGCTGATGTCATCATGAGACCTCTCTCAATTATTTTTCAATGGTCTTGGGAATCTGGAGAAGTCCCAGTTGACTGGAAGCTGGCAAATGTTGTCCCAGTTATCAAGAAGGGCGAGGAAGAAGACCCTGGTAATTACAGGCCTGTCAGTCTCGCATCAGTGCCTGGTAAAATTATGGAGAAGGTTGTTCTGGGGGTTACTGAAAAACACCTGAAGGACAATGCAGTCATTGGTCACAGCCAACATGAGTTCATGAGGGGAAGGTCCTGCTTAAAGAACTTAATTTCCTTTTATGACAAGGTTACCCACCTAGGTGACTAAGGGAAGCCAAATGATGTGATCTTTTTGGATTTCAGCAGGCTTTTGGTACTGTTTCTCACAGCATCCTCCTGGACAAAATGTCCAGCATACAGCTAGATCAATACATAATGCGGTGGGTGAACAATTGGCTGATGGGTCAGACTCAAAGGGTTATAGTAACTGGGGTTACATCGGGCTGGCAGCCAGTCACTGGTGGGGTTCTGCAGGGCTCCGTTTCAGGGCCAGTTCTCATTAATGTTTTCATAAATGTCTCGGATGGAGGACTTGCAGGTGTACTAAGTAAGTTTGCGGATGACACTAAATTGGGAGGAGCTGTTGACTCTGTGAAGTGTGGAGAGGGCTTGCAGAGATCTTGACAGTCTAGAGGGCTGGGCAATCACCAACTGCATGAAGTTTAACAGGAGCAAGTGCCAGATTCTGCACCTGGGAAGGGGCAACCTGGCTGTACTTGCAGACTGGGGGATGAGAGGCTGGAGAGCGGCCCAGCAGAAAGGGATCTGGGGGTTCTGGTTGACAGCAAGTTGAACACGAGCCAGCAGCGTGCCCTGGCAGCCAGGAGGGCCAGCCGTGCCCTGGGTGCATCAGGCACGGCCCTGCTGGCCGGGCGAGGGCAGGGATTGTCCCGCTCTGCTCTGCCTGGTGCGGCCTCACCTCGAGCACTGTGTGCGGCTTTGGGCACCACAGTATGAGGAGGACATGAAGCTATTAGAGAGTGTCCAAAGGAGGGCTACAAAGGTGGGGAAGGGTCTGCACGGCAAGACGTATGAGGAGCGGCTGAGGTCCCTTGGTTTGTTCAGCCCAGAGAAGAGGAGATGAGGGGAGGCCTCATGGCGGCCTGCAGCTTCCTCACGAGGGGAGCGGAGGGGCAGGCGCTGGTCTCTGCTCTCTGGTGACAGCGACAGGACCCGAGGGAACGGCATGGAGCTGTGACAGGGGAGGGTCAGGCTGGGTGTTAGGAAAAGGTTCTTCACCGAGAGGGTGGTCGGGCACTGGAACAGGCTCCCCAGGGCTGTGGTCACAGCACCGAGCCTGCTGGAGTTCAAGAAGCGTTTGGGCCCTGCGGTCAGACACATGGTGTGATTTTTGGGTGGTTCTGTGTGGAGCCAGGAGATGGACTCGATGGTCCTTGTGGGTTCCTTCCAACTCAGGATATTCAATGATTCTATGATAAGAATGGGCTAAAATTATCAGAGATGTCATGTGGACAGGCTTTGTAGTCAACTCTTTTGCAAAGCTTCTTCTGAAACTGTATACTGAAGTCTTCTGTATGGTTTCCAAGTCTGAAATTGCTCTACAAAATGTCTTGCTGTCAGCCCTGGTGAGTAAACGTTAATCTAAGTATCTGAATGTGAATCCATGCTTATTATTGGTAACATGAATTTCTTTGCATTAATGCTGCTAGCCCCTTAGTAAAGACCTCTTGTAAGAAAGCCTCCTGCATTAGCAAACAGTCTGGACTACACAGTGTCTGCAGAAACTGCAGCTTAGTGTTCTTTGTGTTCATATATAAAAGATTATTTAACCACGATGCAGGAAGTGTGTCACTTCCCAGTAGCCCCTTGACAGGAAAGACTTGTTAATTAGCTGCACTACTCTGCTTACTTCCATTCTTGAGTGGTACAATTTCCAGACCAGAGACCTAGATGGAAAATACCCAGGTACCTGCTAATACTAGGAGCGCAAGGGAGGCAGGGTAGAGGTAGGATAGCTCCACTGAAGTCTCCAGTTCCTTAACTTGCCAACCTCTCTGTATTAGGAACATTGTAACTTTGATTTGCTTTAGGCTAAAACTTGCTAAAACCAAGAACATGTTTTACAGCAGGCTTTTTATCGCTATTCTTTGACCATCTATATCAAGGGAATTAATGTGGAAAACATATCCTACAATTCCAGTGAAGACTCTGTGAACACCTGTCTAAGACGCAAAACAAAGTAAATCACCTGTCAGGTGAACAGAAGGCACTGACATTTTAACAAAACCTTTTAAGAAGTCATCAATTATTTGCATTATGAGATTCAGTTTTTTGGGGGGGGAAAATCTTCTGCCTGTTTCTTGTTGGACTATTTTGCTAGGACTTTGATCTGTCTTGTAGTTATGTTGGGGAAAAGTTCAGAAGGAGCTAGCCATCAAATGCAGAAGTGTGTCGGGTAAGCGTATGTTCAGTCAGGAGATAAATTCCCACCACATAATCAGTTTGCTTCCAATCTCTCTTAAATAATTGAATGCTTTACTTAAATCTGTTTTCAGACAAGACAAACATTCTCTTAAGCAGGACCCTGTTTGGGTCTAGTGCCAATGCTCGCATGGAGAATGAAAGTGATGATGGGAACTTGTCTTGTGAGCCCCCGCACTCTTCTGCTTTTAAAGGGAGTCTGTTCCCTCTGTAAAGGGAGATGAGAACGACTGTTTCACAATAGACAATGCTCTGCCTTCAGAGATCTAGATGATTGAGCTGTCTTCACCATTGTATTTCAGGTCCCTTGCACTGAGAATATATTCTTTGTGTTGTAACCCTTGATAAAAAGAATTAGCAGCTAGAAGAATTAAGTTCTTGCAAATGAATTATTAATTCAAGCAATATGCCAGTGCCAATGGCATAATGTGTAAGGAAATAAAACCAGAATCAGAAAGCCTCAGAATTTGTAATGAATATACGGATGTTAACTTGCTGGAACTTCTGTAATTTTGAAGCAGCTTAGTAAAGAACTCAAGTTCTTTGGGTAGTTTTATACTTTTAACAGTTTAGAATAAATGGCTTGGCATCTATAGTTAAACTGATGAACAATGGTCACAGGGAAAAGAGCAATTTAGGTATTTCTCTTAGGCTCCTCTTTAACTTATGAACCTCTTATTCCAGAGACCGCATCCTTTTGAAACCACTGGCCTAATGACTGTATACCATAGCAGGTATAGAGATTCACGTTCTTAGGTGCTGCTGCCAATATCCTGGCCCCATGAAAAGAAATGGCAAGCTGCCATACGTTATTAGAGGGATTAGGCCACAAACAAAATAAATTGTTCTTTCCTCTTCCAATTTTTAGTTAACTTTTTTCTTCTTGTTGTTAACACTTTGCTCTTTTGCTCAGAGTAAATTTTGTGTAAAACAGCACATTTCTTTGTCTAATATCAACCAGTGACGGTCTTGACTTCTTACCAAAAGAAAGTAAATCACAGGCAGAGCTGTGTGGACCACCAAAGCAGATATTACTGGAAAAAAAGTGGAATTTTTCTCAAGTGCTTGCATTACTCTAGCTGCATTTCCTACAAAACCAGCGGATAGTAATGTCAAATGCTCTGGAATATTCCAATTAGTAACGTGCAACTTTCTTTTCCAGCTGGCCAAAGCACATTGTATGAGGTTGTCTGTAAGAATATTTTAAGATCGCAGGTTAAAAATAACAGGAGTCAGCTTGGTACTGGTGAGCAAGGGTAAGGTGTGAGCAAGGTTTGTTGTTTATCTTTTTTTCTTTTCCTATTATGGCTGTTTTGAGCAGTTGTCTGGTACTATAATTGCAGATAAGTAGGTTCTTTCCCTTAACTGTACAGTAATGTATGTTGCACGGGAGAGCACGTAGGTTTATTACTGGCATAAAATAAAGCATTTCTGTGTTTGTAAGAGCAACTTTAATATTGCCTTATCATAGATATCCCCTATTTCTGCAAGGGTCCCTGTTCTACCACCACCTTCCACTTCACAACTAGCTAGATTAAAAACTTCTCTGCCTCCCACTGACTAAACATACATGTTGGCAAATACTGCTCTTTAAGATAATCTCTGGGACTGTTGGAAATATGATATGTTGTGCACATTTAGATGTTATCATTTTGAAAATGCTCTGATAACACCTCTTGAAAGAGCAGCTGGATTGGCTACAGATACGAGTATCTTACTGGAAGATCTCTTCCCTTCTGCCCCCTCAAAAATTAAAATGACAGCAGGCCTTCTTGTGCGTGTTTAAGTTCAGGCCCTTACCATTGCAGGCAATCATGCTTTAAACTCTCTTGAATGAGGACTTCTTGAAAGTTAATGGGTTTTCTTTCTCCATTACTCAAACATAACTCCGTAGTCCTCTGACCTTCTGCACAAATACGTTTGTGACTGTCTTAAATTGTTTGTGCTTCTGCCAACACTGGCATTTAGCTTAATTAGCTGTTCTCCCTCTAAGGGATTTGCATCATGTATTTGGAGAAATTATATTCTCTAAGCCTAGGATGGGGCTGCGTTACCTGTGACTATGCTGTATAAATGTCAGTGGAGAGTAAAATTTCTTCAGGAAAGGGTGATTTTTTTCAAATTTTATTTTGCTTTGTTTTGCAAAGTACTATTACTGCCTGATGTAACCTCCCAGGGTGATAGGGGTCAGTCCTGCAAAGCTCTCATTGCTTCCACTGTTCTTGGCTTCCTGGTTTCAAAATAAAGGATTAATTTCCTGAGCATGGGTGTTGAAGACAAATATAGTTACCCCTCTTCTGAGAATAATGATTTTCTCTGCAGATGCAAATTGTTATGTTGCACAATTCTGTTTATCTGTCTTCCTCAGCTTCCTGTTGCCTTATGTCTGGACTTCTAACTCATCCTACTGCTAGTGCTGGTATGTTGTAGTGGTGAAGCGGAAATAGTCAGAAAAATGTGTGGCTTTCAAATGCATAAAATCAAACCCTCTTACATTTAAGAGCCAGTAGGTTACTTGTAACTGAATGCCTTACGGCAGGAAGATGCATACAGATGAGAGCTGTTGATCAGCCAGACCTGCAGCCTAATTGTTTGCTCAACTGAAGGAGTTGGCACAAACAGGGGTACAAAAGCAGCCGAAAGTGTAGCATTGGCTGTCACCTTCTTCCTCTTGTTAGAAGGCGTTGGATGCACAACAGATTCTCCCAAGCAAAGCTTTAGCAGCTTAGGTCTACTGTGCAAGGAGCACTTGAAAAGTAATTTTGCAATGTAAATATACGACATTATGAGGCTGCTGCGTGCAAACGGAAGGCTTGATGATTTGGATGGAACAGCTGACTGGGGTTTTGCTGTTTGGTTTCTGATGCTGATGAACTTAATGTCAGTCATAGCAAACTACTCCAACCTCTTCCTTGCCTCTCCCTCATTACATCCCATGTGTATGCACGGAGTGAAAACTTAAAAATCTAAGCTATGGTTGTGGTACCTGTTAGTACGGTATCTCATAATGTTTGGAATGCAGCATTTGAATTCAGATTCCCTTTTCGTACTTGGGAGAAAGTAGGGGAAAAAATAAAGCTTCGTGTAGGGCAAACAAGACTGTCTTATGACTTATGTTCTAGAAAAATGTAAAGCCTTACTTAAAGGCATTGAGACACCTAACTGCCTGAGTAGGTTTTGAGAAACTTTATAAGACAATTTTTGGATGATTGCGAGGCCTAAAGCCCTTGGAAGTTGTGAGCAATTTAAGAGTTGAGGGTGGGGAGAGAACCACTACATCTCAGGCCTTCTTTTTGTTTTTTATTGCCAAAACATGGAGGCTTTCATGCATGAATTACAGAAAACATAATTTTAGATTCCGGTTTATTACAGAGAGTAGAAACTTTTTTATGAAAGGGAACGTTTTAGTGTGGTTTCACTTGAATTTAAGAAAAAAAATCATGTGAAATATTTTTTAGGTCTGAAAAGAAGTTTTCCTTTCCTGCCAAAGGAAAACTTCCCTTAACAGTGGCTCCAAACAAAATGCTGAGACCTCTCAACTTTTTTTTTTTTTTTGGCAAGTACAGGGGCTCTAAGAAAAAGCATGTGAAAAAGGGGGGAAGAAGGAAAGCAGAAGAATTGAGGTTGGGGTGGTGGTGGGTGATTTGAACTGGAAGAAGGTGTTGAGCTTGAAAGTTGGCTTTAGATCTGTAACAGGTGCTATACTCTAAGCCAACAATTTTTACTGTCTGTGCTTGGAATCAGTGCTTACAACCTTCTGCAGAAAGCCAGCCTCGCAGTAACTCGTATCGGCAGGTCTCCTGAGGCTGGCCAGGTACACCACACACAGAAAGAGGTTTTCATCTTGTTTGTGCTGAGACTAAAATCTGTTTTGCCTTCCGTTTGCGACTGGCATGGTTCCAGTGACTAAAGACTTGTTATCATAGTGAAATGTGATACAGTTCGCACAATATGGATGATGCACATTAAAAGGAAAAAAAAATACTGCTATTTTTTTTTTTTAACTGCTTATCCAGTGGGATTAGGGGCCAGTTTTTCAGGTATTCAGATGTGCCACTGAAGCATCATGTTGTTATCTTTGCAAAGGAACCTAAAGGGTCTGAGCTGCACTACTTAAGACTGGGGAAGCTTCTTATCATAACCTAGGGTAGGAGCAAAACCAACTAATATAATGCCACGTAAATCTGAATACAGGATGAATGCAAGTGGGTGAGAGGAACAGAATTAGGGTTCTCCTCCTCCAAAGAGCTGGGAGGAGAATATGGTCCAATTAAGCCAGGCGTAGTGTGTTAAATTTAGCAAAACGTGGCTTTGTGAAACTCGCATTTAGTCCAGGAAATGTGATAAAATACATCTGTCAGGAGGGAAAAAATTGGTTAAGAGTCTGCCAGGGTAGGTAGTATCTTACACCTGACTGAAAATGAAGTGGGACTGTGAGCTTAGTTGCAGAAACCGCTCTGCAGAATGGTGGTATCTGGGAAGGTTAGTAGCAGGGTGCCTTGCTTTGAGCTCCCGCAGGCCTGTTTTGTAAACGCTGTCCAACTGTTTCTTTTAGATTCTTGAATTAAGCTGCTAGACAACATAACGCTCCTCCGGCAGCTGCCTTTGGAGATGAAGATATCATTCCCACAGCAGCTTTCTTACAGACTTGATTGACCTGATGCAAGAAACTTGCCTGATTGATGAGGAAAAAAAAAATTATCCTTGATGATTCCAGACCAGAGTTGCCCAGGTTTTGTGGCTGCAGTGTAAGTTTCTGTGCCTGTGGCAGATTTGTACGCACCATTCAGGCAGCATCCAGGGCTTGGGTTTAGTGCTGTGGATGCCGACTGTTCCATCAGATGTTGTGGAAAGCTTCCGCATGATAGTCAAAACTGATATCCTTACCTGTTTGTGAGCTGAAGAAGTGCTGTTGTAGATTCTGAACAAGTTCAGGATTGTGTTTGCTTGTAGCTCTGTAGTGAGCATTTATTTTGGGAGGCATGACCATCAGTCTGGTTGCAGCTTCCTTCCATGTCTGTAAGAAATGCTGTTATCTTTAGCGATGAAGTTTCCCTTTGAGTAGTGCCAGTGCCAATATCTTCTTTCAATCTCCTGGTTGATCTGTTGACAGCCTCTGGGGCCAGGGGAGCAAGTGCAATGACTAGTTGCATGGTTTAGCGCTCTGTAGATCACTGCAGTGTAAGCAGCCTGCCTGCCAGACGCTAGTGTCACGCTGCAAGGACCTGAGGCAGACACACAAACCTAAAAGGTTGCAGTGGTAGCTACCTAATACAGAGACATGTCCAAAAACATAATCTGCTTCTTGCTGCCTCTCACCAGGTTTGTCACTAGGGATGCTTCTGAGGCTTGCGCTGAATTCAAGTTACTTCTTTTTCTCTGGCTTCATTATGTCCCTGATGCAGTTACAATGAAGCACTAACAGAAACTATACTTTAGACACAGGTGACTCTTCCCCCTTCCCTTATTCCTCTGAGTTTTTTTGAAGAAGTTTTTGCCTTTGAAAGATGGAATTGTCTTATAAGTAAATAGTCATCCACTTTTTTTTTTAGGTGTCTGGAACAATGGCTGGTAAAACGGAGTCAAAGCAGTGTTTGAAATTGCTACTTAAAGATGCAGTTTGGTTTGGATAAAGCAGTGAGGTTCATGTTACTGCATGAGTTCTGATTCCACATATACAAGATGTTTACGTAGAAGTTATTTTGCTTTTATTCCATATATTCTGTAGAACAGTGGTTGGGATGGGACCGTATTCCTTACATAATTATACGCTATTAGTGGTAAAATGTTGTGAGTAAAAGTCAAATTTATATCTTGTGTATTAAATTGCATTGCAGCCTATGGCAACCATAGATACCCTGAATTTCCTTCCCAAGGCGGGGGCTGGTGCAAAGGAAAGGGAAATGATTCAAACTTCAATACTCTTCTGGAAATGGGTCCCTTCCTCTGGAGTTCAAGGTAGCTAGTCGGAATGACAGAGCTGTTCTGACTCCATCCAGCAGCTTCAAAAAGTTTTTAAAGCCTTACTGTAAGGATCCTGACTCCACAAGCACGGTACCTGACCCTTCAGTGAGGAATGTTGTTTGTTTTGGGGGAAAGAGTATTTTGGTGAAAAGTATGTCATAGAATTCCCATTTGGGAGGAATTTAAAGAAATAATCTTTTAAAATTGTTGCTTTTCATTCTAAGTGAGAAGTGTTTGAGTGATAAACATTTTTGTTACAGACAAGACAATCCTGTAAAGGAGGCGTTGCAGTAATTGGAGAACACGCTGCCTAAGTCTTGAGCTGGAGAATACAAATTCCTCTGATGCATTCCCAGCCTCCTCCCATCTCACTGCTGCAACATGTTGCATTTGGCTGCCTGCTGATGACTTCGTTAGGGTTTTTCCTTTGGGGCTTGTGATGACTGCTCTCTTTCCGATCTCCTGGAAGGTGAAAGGAGTCTTTGAAGACTCAGAGTGGGAAGACAGGTGTGGAGGGCAAGGCACACAATTTGGTAGGAGTGGAGTAGGGTCCAAAAGTTCAGTCTCTTGTACTTATGGGATGGTGCTTTTGCTGTGTTTGGTGACCTGCCAAAAATGGTGTCCTAGAAATGTGCTAATGATAAGCAAACAAGCATGGCAAGCTCAAGTGTTAGGTTGTTGTTCTTGGTTGTTTTTTTGTTGCTGTTGTGGTGTTTTTTTTTTTTAAGTCTTCTGTTCCTGGAGTTTAGGCAATCTTTCTTTAAATAAACAAAAACCCAGCTTCTAGCCCTTGTGAGGAGAGTTCAGAGCCCAATCTAGGCTGGCAGAAAGTGAACACTGCGCATGCATAGAACTAGCTTTGTGTCAGGCTGCCTCAATCTGCCCCTGTGCTATGAATGAGGGCAGCAAGCAACAGTGAATTTTTTCCTCGAGGTATCTGACTCTTCCTGATCTGTGTATGATAACCGTAGGCACGGATTTCTTGTGTGCCCTTGAATATAATGTCAGTGCTTGTGACTACGTGTTTTTTTTTTTTCACTTTAAATAAATGTGGGCTAGGTGTTCTTGACTTTTTTTTCTCCTTCCTTCTCTTGTATGAATTGTTCTGCTGACTTAAAGGCCAACTTAAAATGCACTTATGACAAAATTTAAAAATAAATTTGAATGACACCTGATTCTGTGTTTTAGAGCGTGAGTCACAATATTGAAGAGGAATATATTTTTTCATGACCACCTTGTTCAAGAGGCCTGTAAAACAGGTTTGACTTGAAGTGACCATTTGAACTTCACAAAGTGGTTTAATCACACTGAAAAACTTGTTTCTTTTAATTAAAAAAAAAGAAGTATATGTAACCTACTTCCCTGATCCCTGATGTTACAGCTTGTTCTTCCTTGTCTCTTTTTCAGGGAATGTTTTGGTTGCTCTTAAACAATGGATGTGCTGGGTCAATGAACTGTTACTCCAGGAAGCAAAGCTGAGAGGACGAGCTGAGAAAACATCATTGCAATGGCAAGCAGCAATGCAGCACCTTTCCAAAAGTCACTCATCTAATGAAGCATGTGCTTACTCAGCTACAACAAAGCAAAATTTGTGGCTTTTTAAATCGGAGGCTGTAACGTGGTCCAGCTTTCTCAGTGGCTGCTGAAAAAGACTTCTCTTCTTCCATACCTTGAAAAGAGACTGCAGACTATCCTCAGCAGGATTTAAGATCTTCCTGGACACTTCATCCCTACCTACACACGCAACAAGATGATTGACCTAAGCTTCCTAACAGAAGAGGAACAAGAGGCAATAATGAAGGTGCTGCAACGGGATGCAGAGCTAAAAAAAGCTGAAGAAGAGAGGGTCAGGTAAGGGATGTAGCACCCTGGGTTGTCCAGGGAAGACGTACACTGTTGGTATACTGACCTACTCAGAGCATAGCAGTAGGTAAGAACAGTTGTGGTTGGGGGCCCTGTGTTCCACAGTGTGTAAGATTCGGAGATTTTTATTCTGGACTACATTTAGTGTAAGTCTCTGGATGAAATGCCCCTACCACACAAATGGTTCATTACTCTCCAGAAGGCTAATTGTTGACTGGGACCTTTACAACTCCATAAGGGGCCAAGAACACTTGGTAGGCATCTGTACAGAATTTCTGGATTAGTTTCGTTGGAAAGAACTTAGTTTGCAAGTATCAAAACCTGCAAACAGAACCAACGTGTAATAAACAGGGGTGTTTACTTCAAAAAGAGCACAAGTGCCCCAAACAAACAAACAAGTCAGCGTAGAAGCAGTCAGCAATATGTCTGAGTGAAGAAGTTATACCTCAGATATGTGGAGCACTGGTGCTACAGTCCAGAGGAGTTACCAACACTATGCTCCATTGCCAAAAGTAGTCCTTGCAGGCCACGGCTAATGTAGAAAATTGCTCCCTGTTTTCTTTGTGGTGTCGCAGAAGGAGCAATGGGTTGCTTGGAAAGCTTCATGGTGGAGCGTTTTGTGTGCTGGGAGGCTTTCCTAGAGCTACTGTTAGGGTAATTGCCGCGAATAGAGATGTATGCATTGAAAGCAGCATTGCCTAGATGACTTGACTTTGGGAAAGTCATGTACAGTAGTACAAAGAGCAGTTTAATAGTGGTTTCAGCTAATACAGATAGCTAACTGCTCAAGAATGAGGATTTTATCGTTAGTCAGTCTTTTCTTTTTTTGCTCTCCAGTCAGACTCAGTAGCCAAAATGAGAAAAGTCCCAATAACAAAAAAGGAACCTTAGATGCTGAAAGGTCAAAAGTGTTATAACACAAACTAATGGTTACAGCTCTCAGATTTTTCTCTCAGATTCAGGAATCTTCTCTAGGATTCTTTTTCACATTGGGATATTCCCAATGTATTTCCTAATTAAATTTTTTGGAACGACTCCAACCATGATGCTTTTCTTCTGCAGAGAAATATCTGACAAATGTCCTCTTTGTAGGTATATCTCAAAAGCAAATGAAACAGCAGGCTGCCACTTGCTCCAAAAACAGTGTTCATTTTGCTAAGTATACTTGTACAATCTCAGGGTCATTTGGTCAGCATGTGCTCAGCAAGTTATTAGCTTATTCCTCCTCTCCTTGCAGTGTAAGAACAAAGGAGAAACAAGTAGCTTCTCCTGGTTAAAAAGGCTTCTCTCAAGGCATTTGCTTCACTGAAGACTGGAAGTAAAATCATTACTAGCAATGTTCCCGTTTTTTCCACTTTTTCTTTTTAATGCAACCCGAGAGGGAGATGTTTTCACCACAGTCTTGTTTTCTATTTCAAAGAGCAGAAAAGGGACTTTATTGTATCAGAATGGGTATTTTCTTTACTTTATACAGAAAAATATTGGCTTTACTTTTGGAATGGCACAACAGTGCCAGGTCTGAAAGTGCTCGGGATAAGTAATTGTAGCCATGAGTTTGAAAACAACATCTAGGGACAGGAATCCTCCCTGGAGTAGAAAATCCAAAAAGCCACTCTTAGCAGTGGTTTGAAAAAATGCTGTCAACAAGTATTTTTGTCTGTATAACTTTGCTTTTGCCATTTGTAGTTGTAGCTCAAGAGGGTGTGGTGGAAAATGCATAGGACTGCAGGTTGTAGTAGCCTGTAATCAGCATGTTTCTACAATTGAATGTCTCTTCTGGTTTCTGAATATTATAACTTCTGGAAGCTTACATCTGAAACTGATTTTTCTGCATAGATGTGGCACATGGAACTTGCTTTTTATATATTGTATATTAAAACACTACCTCAGTTAGATCTCCAGCCAAGGAGATATAATATTTTAGTTTGAATTCTACAGCCTTGCACACCTGGAAGATTCCAAGAGCTGTGATCAGATGTCAATATCCAAATATCACACCCTGACAAAGTGTTGTTTGTATGTATATATAATGGAAGTCTTTTAATATGATCTTCTTCCCCTCTAGAAAGAAATTCTGAGGTTTGAAGGGTGTTCTAATAATCTGTTCCATCTATGGAGTCTGTGTGCTGTCTTCCTGGAGTGCTGACAAGGCGGTAGCATGACAGATTCCTCTTTGAGCACGTTCTTAGTGGAATTTTACAAATCACGTGGTGGAGTCCCTTCTCTGCTCACAGCTCCGACTACTGTGTGTCTGTAGTAAAACTGTGCCAATTAGGCTTGCCCACGCAGCTTCTTTAGGCTGTCTGCTTTAATTCCTGGTTTGTTGAGTGTTGTAATAAATGTTCGCTCCATCCTGCAGCTCCTTTTGTGCTGCTCTGAATCAGGCTGATAGTTTTAGGAACAGCATAGTTTTGGGAACAGAATGCTTGCTTCCCCTTTGACCTCTGCCAAGGCCTCTCCTGAAGGAAAGAGGATATTGACATTTCTTCTCATGGGCGAAAGGGTGATGGAGAAATCTGATTTCCCTGCATCCCACCCTTGTGTAATCAATGGACACTTCCTCCTGCTCCCCCCTCCACCTAGGACAAGAAGATACCTCTTTGCTCCATTACCTCAGGAGGAGCTGCCAGCCCCTGAACGGCAGTGTCGCTGTGGAAGGCAAAAATGGCGTAAAACAGAAGAGAGTAACAGCTGATCAACACTAGAAGCTGTTATTCAGCATATTGCTGATTTATTTATTGTTAGCGTCCTTATTCCTGTCCAGGAATCTCTGGTATACCCTGTTCCAGCTGGGTTTGGGTATTGAACACGTGAATGGGCTGAGCACATAACTGAATTTCCTGGCAGCAGCTTCAGCGTAGCCGCTAACTCTCTTTATAGTTGTGTAGGTCAGGATTAACACAGTTTGGAGCCATATCTGGAGACAGTAGCGTGGAACAGAAATATGCCTGCGTGTGAAATTCTGGACTGTGGTCGGGTGGCTCTTCTGTGGTGGGGTGGCTGGCCCCCGGCACCAGAGTGTCTGAGGCAGAAAGCTGTTGTGGTCACCTTTGCGACAGGGCTCCTCGCAGTGGCTGTCGGCCCTTCCCTTCCCAGCAGAACCTCCTGGAAATGCCGTTGTGGGCTGTGCTTGGGATTGTTTGCTCCCTGTGTAAACTGACAGAGGCTCGTGATAGGGAAATGCTGATGTGGAGTTGTTTGTGTGGCGGGTGGTGACTGCCGTGTGCCAAACCCCTTTAATACATACGTTGGTGTGGCACTGATAGAAAGCTGCAGGGGTCTGATTCTGCTGGGCATTACGTGCACTTGCCTTTCTCGTAAAGTTTAGTGGGAGTGGGTGGCTGTGGAAACCCTTGTGTAAGTGGGCTTTTGGTTCTGTTCAGCTTTAACAGACCTCTTATTCAGTCACTTTGCAAGGCAGCGTTCCTTATATTGTAGATTGTCAGAAGGAAGTGTTTTTCTTCATTTATTTATTTTAAAGGATGGGAGGTATGTAAGGTATTAGTGTGAGATGAGTATTAGCCTTGGTGGAACCAGACTAACATGAAAATGACATTCAATGACTGTCATCAGAATACATTCTTAAAATCTTCAAAATTGCTTTTCTGTTAGATATAACAGTTTTGAGGGTGTGCTTAGCAGAGGCAAGGTTCTTGGTGGAGATAGTTTTGAACATGGGTACCAGTTCAAGTTTAAGGGGCTGATTAAAGACAGAAGAGTCTGGAGATTCAGTCTTACAGGTGCTGTCAAAACTAACCTTCTGTTTCCTGTAAAGAATTACCTATTTTTCCTACCCTGCCTCCAGGATATGTCTTCCAAATGTTCTAGGGATATCTAGGGATTATTCTTAAAGCTAAGTGTCTGCAAAAAAAAAAAATGTTCAGCTCACCACCCTTTTTTCTTATAAATGCCTTTACATATATGTTTGCACTATTTCATGATAAAAGTTTGGGTATCTGTAAATTAATGGTAAAATAACATGTGGAAGAGGCGTGTGGCTCACATGCAAAGCAAGAGCGCAGCGTGTGTGTACATGCTCTCCATTCTGTCCTGCCCAGTAAACAGAGTGCCACTTTGTATGTTTAATTGAGCTCTCTTATGCTGGCCGTCATCCGCTCTGATCCACATTGAATTTCTTAGAAAGCTTGCTTGGGTTCAGGGTCAGTGCTGTCACCTATACATACCTTTGATTTCTCTAAATTTAGATCTAAGTATATGTTAAAATCCTGTCAGGTGTCCCATCTAGTAACATGATTCCAAGGTTTCTCTCAGGGGTCTGATGTCATCCTTAGGCCTCAGCGGATTTTGATTTCAACTAATCTAGTAATAGATAAGTGCAACTAATAAAAAAATAAAGCCTACAGTTCTTGTGGAGCTGATTTTAAAAACATGAAACAAACTAAACTCGCTTTGCAGAGAATTTAATTCTTTTATTTGTTAGGACATATTCTTGTGCCAACAAGGAGTTTGCTTACAATGTGAGCAAAGCTTTTTAATCTGAAATTAATTCCATTATTAGTAGTAAAAATCTCCATATATTGATTTATTGTAAGATACTAAGAATTGGGTGGCTTGAACTCTTTTGCTGAAAATGCAAACTGAGAGAGCTGAGTACTTCCTCTTGTCAAACAGAACTTGCTCTCAAATACTGCTCAGACATAGTACAGGAAACATGGAAATTAATAGTTATTAATCGAAATTCATGCTATTTTCCTAATTAGCACTGAAATCATATATCTGCATCTAGTGGTCCTACCAGGAACCTCCAATTAATTTTAACATGCTTACTCGTTAGTAAGCATGATGTGCTGATGGTGAGGGTGTATACATGAGTGTGTGTGCACTCACTAGCGCACTGGACAGCTGCTCCTTGCTTGGAAGATGCCTTTAGCCAAAGGAGGGGCATCCTGTAAGCTCTATCCCAGCACTCTTAGTTGACTCATTTCTTTCTAGCCAAGTGGATCTGCTGAAGGAGAAGGAGCTCCATCACACTGTGAACAATCTGCAGTACTGTCCCAAAAGAGCTCGAGGATAAGACTTATGCTTGCCTGCTGCACTCCTCCTTCCTTTGCTCATAGAGGCATTTCTCGCTGCTGAAGATATAGGGGATACAGTACGTCAGCTCATTAATAACCTTTTTTCAAATGAATGAAACCTGGTCTTCCTCTTTTTTCCTTATTTTTAATTTGCCAGGGCTAAAAAAAAGGCTTTTTTTTCCTTGATTTAATGTGGTAACAGAGCAGAATTTCTGAGATATTTTGCAAGTGGCTCCCACAGTTGCTGCTTTTTTGGGTACGTAAGTACCTAAATAAACTGACATGAGCAGGTTCCTCTTTGAACTGTAAGGTGCATCTGTCTTGGGGGAAAAGTATAGACTCATCTCTTCTGCAATAATCCTGCTTTATGGACATTTTTTTAGCTCCAAATGTGACTTTCCAAACACAGTTACTGCTCAAGAAATAGAGCAAATTTTATTCTCTAGGAAAATGTACATGCCATTATTTACCCTTCTTAGTGAAACTAACTGACATAAGAATGACTGCGGGTTTGGTGGGGACATCGGTTGTTGTTTTGTAGAGGTATAGTTTTAAAAAAAGAGCAACCACAAAAAAATCTTGTTTGGAGTGAATTTTTTTTTGCGTACTTCTCAATTTGTCACTGAACAGACAAAAATATTAAGAGGGTACATGTTCTCTGGGAAGCTTTTCTGCATCCTTGTAGTTTCTGACAGGTTCATCAGATCAAAGTTATGAGGATCTACCTTGGTCTCAGCTCACCTTGTGAAGAGCCAGCAAAGAAAAGCAGAACTGTTTTCATCTCAATCTGGTGAGATAACTGGGGTTTAAGGAAGAAGACCCTACTTACTGGTCTCGGTAACAGGCACGGCATACTGGGAACTTGGTTGATACCTTTCCTTTCCAATATTCGTTGCTAACTAGGCTACTAGGAGCAGATGGATTATTTGACTGGATGGTGCTTGTCGGGAACTGCTAGTGAAGCAGGGTGGATAGAGTTTATTTTGTGTGGTGGAAGAACCTGCTTATGGAAAAAAAGTGGGCACCCAGGGATTTTTTTTACTCTCTGAACTTCTTGTTCCCTCAACAAGAATGGTTTCCCTATAGTACAAAAACTGTCTTGGTGAGGTCCCTCTACCACACTACACCTTGTGTTTATGCCTGGACCTGTGTTGTATTGTTGAGTGCCAAACTGAAGCCTCTGTCTTCAGAGTAGATTAGTCTTGATACTGCATGTGGCCTGAAATCCCAAAATGCAACTTGTTCTTTAACACAGCGTCAATTTTCAATAATGCAGGCTCTTCTGCTCATTTACTGTTGCTGTGTATGTCCTGTGGCCTGTCACTTGGTCAGGGCTGCTTTTGGGCTTTATACGTCTGTTTTATACGCCGATAACACACTAGTAATGTGGTGTGTGGGCAGATCCTGCAAGAGAATGCCATACTTCTAGCAACCTCTCCTCCTCAGGTTCAAGACATGCCGTACTGCTCTCCCAGGCTGGCTCTAGTACCAAAGAAGTCTTGTCACAGTGTAGCTACCCCTTCCTTGTGGGGGGCGGAGGTACTTTTTTTCTGTGGCATGTTTATTTGGGTTGTGTATGAAGAGGGAGGGGAGGCCATTGGGAGCTTCTATGCAAGTCCTTGAAAACAAACAGGCTAACCGAACAGTGGAAGGCTGTAACAGAAATGAAACAAGTGGAAGCTAACAGAAACTGTGAAGGCTGGCAGACCTGTAAAAAAAACAAACAAAGGAAACACCTATGCTCTCTCCTCTGTAACCTCAACAGTCTTGCTACAGCTTTCCTGAACGGAATGAAGTTAGGCTTGTATAAAGTAAGAAATACCCAAGAAATTTAACATTCTATGCATCTGTCTGGAGAGTGTCTAATTACATGATTTATAACATATTACTTGTAAAATGAAACTTATTTTGAGCTTGACAGTGTGACTAATAGTTGGAGAAGAAGTCAGAGTGTTAGCTGCCAGTGACATAGGAGAAAAGCATATGAGAATGAAGGACTAGGTCTTCAGTTCAGAATGTATGTATGGTTTAAATGAAATATAAGGACAACATGCTAGTCCGATGCCCCAAATGTTGGCATCATTTGGGACAGAAATGATGTGTAGCAGGGTTCATCTGGCCAGTGTGTTTCACAAACACTTGCTCAGCACAGAAGCTGGGATCATCATTTTGGTTCCAGATTCTGGTGGAGACCATATTTCAGTGAGCAACTTCAGAGTTGCCTACTTTCCCTCCTTTGTCTCCAAAATCAGACTTGTGTCTAAAGTGTGTAATTCAGCCATTGTGACGTTCTAGGTCTGAATTTGTCTGTCTTGCCTTCCTACTGCAGAATAAATGCCATTTTTTTTGTGTTAGTTATAAGGAGTTGTGCTGGCTACAACCAATTTAGTTCTCCTAGGATCCAATTGCAAGGTAGTGGCTGAGATTTTTGTCAGGGTATTGTTATTAGTAGATCTAATACACCCAGACTTCTGGATAGGCATAAAATGAAAACATGCATGAGTACAAACAGAACTAGACTGCCTTTTTCTCATGCCCATGTCTACTTCTACCTACCCAAAACATCACTATCCAGAGAAACCCCAAAGAAAAGAATTAGAGGTGTTGCTGATGAGGTATTATGATGACAGGGGTGGGGAAAGGTTGTATAACCTCACTGGTTTGCTTCATTTTTTCTTACTATAGCCCTCAACCAGTTTAAAATTATATTGTGTTGTTACTTAAACCAATCAAGTAATGATTGATTGTTGAAACATATGTATGTAGCTACTATGCAAAAAGAAAAATCGATATTCCTCACTCAAGCCTGCCCATTATAAATGTTTTGGGTGTAGTTCTCTAGCACATGCCAGGGCAGACTTTTTTTTTCCTGTGCCTTATCGAGATATGAAGTCTAAAGTGGCATGTTTGTGCAAAGTGTAGAGTTTACAGTTACTCCTTTTGACTTGTAAACCTTTTATGGCTGTTTTGCACTCTCATTGAAGAAGAAGAAGAAGAAGGAAAAAAAAGATCACCAGGTCTGACACTTAAAATACCTGGAGCAATATCCTTTTACTCCTGTTCTTGCATGAGTGGTTCTGCAAAAAGCATAAAAGCATCTTGTTTGTCTGTGTTTGGAAGTTGATCCAGAACCTAAATCCTTTGTCTTCTTTTTGTTGGTTGGTTTCTTTGTTATGATTGCAGCAAATAGAAATGAGGATAAATTGCTAAATGTCTCTCTCCTTCTTCCTCCACTCACTTCGTATTTCATTTGCAGGAGGAAGGCTTTTGAAGTGAATTTGTAGATAAGTTGGTGGTATCAGGCTTTAAAAAGCATTTGTCTTGCCACCAGTCACTGGGGTGCTTTTTTCATATGCTCAGAATAGAGTGCATGAGACACTAACAATAACTAATAATATAACTAATAATTAAAACCAATAGTAATAGAATCTGTCTCTCTGAGCCAAACACAGACCCTGATTTAAATGCTTCCTAGTTGTCAGCCCTTGTGAATTCTGTGGTGGTTTGTAATGTAGGCTGTCAGTGAGGGGGTAAAGGGGAAGGAATTAAGAGATCTAGCTGAACACTATTAGATATAGGTATGTATTGCGAGATACTGTTGTTCTCTTTTCTTTTTTCTTAAAAAAAAAAAAAAAAAGAAAGAAAATGAAGTCATTATCACTTTGCTTTAACATGCAGTGAGCTCTCACACCAGCCTACAAAGCACACGATAAACTGTTGTGGATTTGCTGATAGAAAGGTTGATGTGGACCGATTATATCGGAGCCAACTTCCTGCCTTGCAGTGGTGCCATGTGGTTTAGCCCACTATCAGACGTTCCAGAGGTGGGGAGAAACAACCCATTTTATATAGGATGTGTAGACTTTGTTTGCCTGCAGAGTGCCTGACAGTTGCTTTGCATGCAAGTTCAAAGTAATTCTGCACATACTTAATGCCCTGATAGGATGAAAAATTTGTTGTCTTGCCATCAAAAATGTTTCTCCTAGACATGGTGGAAAAAAAACTATTAAGTAATAGGAGAACTCCAGCCTTGTTTTAAGAGGATTTTAGAGTGAATTTCTTTAAACTCAAGAAAGTGAAGGTACAGAAGTTAAATCTTGCTATAGAAGAGACGGGCACTAGCTTTATTATAACTTTAGGCTGTTTCACTCTGACAACTGCAACACAGGGTAACTGGCATTTTAAGAGACCACTGAGGGACTCCGGAACAAATGCATACATCGTGTAAAGTCGTTATTGCATATTTTCCTAATTGCAGACTTGGCAAACTGAGCCTGCAATCTGAATCTTAATCTGGATGCCAACTGGTTCTTTGGTCACCAAGAGGAAAATAATGTAATGACTTGGTTAGCCTTTCTGTTGACTGGGAAGCTGGCGCAGAATCAGCTGTTGGCTTCTAATTCTGTTGCAGTGCTGGGAGGCGTATGTAGCAGTGGAAAACCACGATTGCAATCTGACTTCTGTACAATTCCTTTCAAGGTAAACCACAATCTAAATCTAATGCATAGCAGTGAAACAGGCCCACACGGTACAATCAGTTTGATTTTTACTGCTGAGCTCATAGTAGAGCTTAAACTCAAGTAGCATTGTAAAAATTGTCATTTGTAACCTCAGCAGCTGTTTTTGCAACAAGTCTATGATGTGTTGATGAAGGTATGCTTCTCAGAAGCCTTTTTGTCCTGCCAAGAGCTAAAGCTGATTGTATTTCTGATAATGGAAATCTGCCTCTTTATTTGTGGCTGGCGAATGCCTGGGAATAGCTCTAATGTTTGTTGATCTTAATTCCTTGGAAGATGGCACTGAGAGGCTAAATGCTTCTCTTGATGAGAGGAGAAGTAAGCCAATCTAAAAAAGGTCAAGTGCTCAGACTAGCAAGGTGAGAAGAGAAGGCAAAAGAAGTAAATTCGAAAGTCCTTTGTGGTAAGCTTTCATCACTTCTTAAAAATGGAGGCTCTATCAGCCAGATACATAATTTGTAAAGAAAGTACTGGGTAAGCTGAGACCACACTTATACCTTTGTTAGACAGCATGATTTTCTCCCGAGGTCTAGAAGATCTGTTGAGCTGGTGGAGTATGCTGACTTCCATAGGCAGCAAGCAGGGGTAGGAGCATAGCATCTGACATTCCCTTCCAGCCAAAATGACAGCTGCTTTGGCCATGGGTGACATTTAACGAGAATCTAGAGACGCGGCAAATCTGTCTCTATCCCGCTTGTGTTATGTGTATCAATAGTAGATCTGAGGGTCCAACAAGCAGGTAAGTGGGCTGACATAGCTGAGAGGCCTGGATTTCTTGTGATATGAACCAGCTGCTTCTACAGTGATCTGCTGGTGTGCTGAGCTGACTTGTAAAAAGGTCTCCTACCACACCCTAGTTTCGGTGGTTGAACACAAAGGCAAAAAGAGTGAGCAATGTCTGGGGTAAAAGGGCTGAACCGAACAGGAGGCGGACATTGAATACTTGTCCTGTGACTCAGTACCTTGCCACTTGGAACGTGTTGTCATACTGCCCCGAAGCACTAGCTGGGGGCAGAGCTCTGCTGGCCTGCGGGCTGTGCAAATAGCTGAAAAGCCAGTCCCTAGCCTTAAGGAGCATCTGTTCTGAGAAGGCAAGTAACACATGGGAAAGAAGGTGAAAGGGGCAAGCAATCATCTGTGTAAAAGTTCTTGCATGTCATGCTTCCACTCCTCCTGCTGGCTTTGCTCGTAGACGGAATGAGCAGTGAGGAGCTGGCTCATAGCTGAGTACTGTATTTGCCTGAGGACAGAGGGAAGCTACCGCTGTGTTCCTACTCCAGCTTGGAAGACCTGCAGCAGATGAGAAGTACATATTCGGGCTTGGAGAAGCACAGTTATAAGCAAGGCGGGGTGGTGAGGGGGCAAATTTTAAATTGTCCAGTAATGTCTGGTGGACAGCTGAATCTTGACCTTTAAAGGCCAGTAGTGACCCTCGCTCCTGGCAGCATCAACTGTGTGTAGCTGATCCAAGACAGAGAAGCTGTTCTTACACCTACTTAGGAGGGACTGACTGTTGACAGTAACTTTCAAAGAGAAGAGACAGAGACTTTCAAATTCTGCTATAGCTATGCATTCAAATAAACCCTTTCATTTCTTGGCATACTAGGATGAAGGGGGGGGTTGACAGGTGAGAATGGCCTGTCTTAGCGTGAGGGCTGGGACTGGCTCAGTGTCCTTTTCCTGTTGTGGTTGTCTGTACTTGGCAGCCAAATCCGCAACGTACAATAAGAGGGCTGTGATTGTAGCTGCATGACTGCACAAGAAGCTTCTTCTCCTAAACTCATGAGCAATATAAAACTGGCATTGACCTTGTCCATCAGGCCTGTGGAAGATAGCACCATCCCATAATCCTATAGTGTTGTAGCATGTGTTTAACCTTAATGTTTCTGAGTAACTTGTAAAATTGTTGAATTGTTTTGCATTTTCGCTTGGGCTGTATTTTTGGCTTGTTTGCTGAAGAGTCATGAATGGAGAAAGCTGATTTGGAGGAGTCCTGATTCGATTTGATTTGATTTTTTTTTATTTTTAAGTACTCTAAATCTGTGTAGTAACTTTCCTGGTCTGCAGGTTGGTCCCCAGGCCATGTACAAGGCGTATGTCTAATGTGTCATGTGCCTAACAAGGAAAGAAGACAGTCTCTCAAGTGGCACAGAGCAACTCCTTATTCTGTTAAAGCATGACTCATAAAAGCAGTGACCCTGCTGCCTTCCTCTGTAACTCCTTGCATTCACGTAAGAGTTTATCAAAAAATGGTACCATCTGTCCAGTACACTTTTGAAATGTGTGTGTAGAGGTAGTGCCATGTGAACAGCTTGGAAAGGCATCTGAGCCTCAAAACAGCCCTGGACTTGATTTTGGCACAGATTTCCTATACAGCCCTGCTGGCTTATCTCAACCGTAACCTTGGGAAAACTGGCCTTCGGAGGCAAGAAGTCAAGATCTGCAGTTACTGGAGGAATTTCCAGGGCTTTCTCAGCTTGCAAGTTGATCAGAGCAAAACATCTTTTTGAAGAATTACTTTAGCTGATGCTCTGAGGGTAGCAGGGCTGGGGCTCTTCACTCCCCAGCTTATTGTCATGGTCATCTGTCATAATGAAATAAGCGAAGTAACAGGTTAGAAGATGGAAATAGAATGCTGAGACAGCTTCAAAACAATCGAACAAACAAAAAACCCCGCACCTCTAAGCACTTCCAGAGCAGATCACTGGAAAAGATCCATCCAGGTAAGAACTGTCAGCATTCGGAGGACAGTAAAGCAAGCTGCAGAGGAGAAGAAAAGAATGCACACGCTTAGCGCAGCCATGAGAGCATTTGGCTGTATGTCTGCAAAGAAGCTCTATCTTGCTCCTCTTTATAGAGTCTACTTGAATACTCCTCTGAACTGAAGTTAAATTTACATGTACGAATAACACTATGTTGCATTTGAAGTGGAACCTGTTGTTGGGGCAGACTACTGAGAGTCCGTTACTGATGCGTTCAGACTTTCTCTTTTCGTATTATGTCCAAAGGTACACAGTAATAAACGCTGTGCTTATATATAAAGAATTTGATTGTTATGTAGTCTTCTGATTTCCGCAAGAGGTATTTTCCTGAATCTGTTAAAAAGCAGAAAGATGAAGCAGCAGAAAATATACTAGCTTTTATTTCTTAGTACTTCTTGCCACTTCCTTCTGTGTGCCTGTTATCTTGCGTTCAGTATTGGTGGGAACCTATATATCGAAATCATATTTAGCATTTTCCTTCACTGACTTTGATTCTATAAATACAGATAAGTAGACTGTGTATTTCTCTCTCTCATTTATTCCATCTTTTTTCACCCCAGGCATTTACCAGAGAAAGTCAAAGATGATGTTCAGCTAAAGAATATGAGTGGACAGTGGTTTTATGAAGCAAAGTCAAAGAGGCACAGAGATAAGATCCATGGAGCAGATATTATTAGAGCTTCCATGCGAAGGAAGCCTGCCACTCTTGGTAAGCATTTGGCTTATTTTTTGTTTTGGAAGGGCTGGCGTGGAGATGATGTTCTTACTAATCTAACTTCTGACACTGTTGTATGTGAAATACAAGAAGAGTATATTAGTCTTATGAACAGAAAATGATTCACATGAGGGGTTTTGCATGTAATTTAGGGTATGTAATGGTTTTGGCTGGGATAGAGTTAATTTTCTTTGTAGAGGCTCACACAATGCTGTGTTTTGGATTTTTGATGAAAATAGTGGCGATGTTTTTGGTTGTTGCAGAGCAGTATTTACATAGAGCCAAGGGCTTTTTTGCTTCTTGTGCTGCCCTGTCAGCGAGGAGGCTGGGGGTGCACAAGGAGCTGGGAGGGGACACAGCCAGGGCAGGTGACCCAGACTGACCAAGGAGATATTCCACACCATATGGCAGCATGCTCAGCCATAAAAGCTGGGGTAAAGAAGGAGGAAGGGGGGGACGTTGGGAGTGATGGCGTTTGTCTTCCCAAGAAACCATTACACTTGACGAGCCCTGCTTTCCTGGCAGCGGCTGAACACCTGCCTGCCCATGGGAAGTAGCGAAAGAATTCCTTGTTTTGCTTTGCTTGCGCGCGCTGCTTTTGCTTTCCCTAGTGAACTGTCTTTATCTCAACCCATGAGTTCTTGCACTTCTACCTTTCTGATTCTCTCCCCATCCCACCTGGGGAGAGTGAGCAGCTGTGTGGCACTTAGCTGCCTGCTGGGGCTAAACCACAACACGGTATTAGTTTTCCTCTCATGCAATGCTATGTACAAAGAGAGAATTCTGTGTGATCACAGAATGGTAGAAGTTGGAAGGGACTTCTGGAGGTCACCTGGTCCAGCCCTCCTATTCAAGCAGGGACACCTAGAGCAGGCTGCCCAGGACCATGTCCAGTCAGCTTTTGAAGATCTCCAAGGAGGAGACTCCACAACCACTGTGGGCAACCTGTGTCAGTCCTCTGTCACCCACAGTAGAGAAGTGCTTCCTGATGTTCAGAGGGAACCTCTTGTGTTCCTGTCTGTGCCCGTTTCTTCTTGTCCTCGCACTGGGCACCACTGGAAAGAGCCTGGCGCTGTCATCTTTACACCCTCCCTTCAGGTGTTTATAGACATTGATTAGGTTCCCCTAAGTCATCTCTTCTCTAGGCTAAAAAGTCCCAGCTCTCCCAGGCTTTCCTAATAGGAGAGATATTCCAGTCCCTTAGTCATCTTTGTGGCTCTTCGTTGGACTCTCTCCAGTAAGAAACACTGTGTGATGACTGCTGTCAGGAGGGGCTGGCTTGTGTTTGTGTAGGACTAAAAACCCTCTGCAGTCCTGGATTACATTTTCATTCTCTTGAGGCCCTATGAGTTACCCTAGAACATGTAAAGAATCAGACTGAGGATGTTTCTCTATCATAAATCTCCAGCATCTGGCTCTTCTAATCTGAAGAGTACTAGTCTAATTTGTCATCCTTTGTACAGGAAGTGATTTATTTCTCAGAGGCTCATGTCCTCTCTCAACCCCCTGTAGTTCTACTAAATCCTTTTGACTTAAAGGGCAAGAGTTGTATCATTCACAGTAGATTGCATTGAAATTTGTAATCTTTATTTCTTTTTAAAGCTCTATTAAGGGTTTTTTTTCTGTGCACTAGTGAAGCAAGTACGATACTTCTCAATGCTGGGGGTGGATTACAGCTTGCTACTTTCTATAATTTAGCTACAATTTAGCATTGTTTTCTTGTGTCTAATCCGGTTATATTACACCTTCTCAGTTCCTATATTCCTAGAGATAAATTTGGATTACAGCAGTTTAGTTAGTTTGCAGTAACTGTGACAGTTCTGGGTTTTTAACTTAACAAGAAAAGGCTTGAAACAGAACGCAGAAATTCACAGGTGGTTAGTGTTGTGTTTTGTGGTTTTGCCTAGTTTTGGACTTTTGAAGGTTATGAAATTCATCTGTAAAACTCTAGCTACAGTTTACAGTAACTCTTACATCTTAAAGGAAAGTACTTAAAGCCATATTATCTTGAAGGAAAGTTAATTACTCCCAATCTTATTACTTGAACAAAGGGGCATACTGTTACATTCAGAACTGTGTGCAATTGCAATCAGAAATGGATTCTGTCCCACTCCAAAAAGAAATGCAGATGTATAGTCCTTGCTGAATGCAGTGGGATTTGTTTTGTTGTTTTTTTTTATACTTACTTTCTTACCATCTTGTGGTAATTCTAGGCATAAAGAATTACCCACCTGCTTAAATGAAAATTACGACCAACTTCCAATTTACTGCTGTAGAAAAGGAGTGGTTGACTTGATTTACTGAACTTCCAACTTTATTTTCAATTTCCTGTGGCTTAGTTGTTTTTTGTTTCCCCAGGTCACAGAGGTAGAACTTTCAATGTTTATCTAGCTGCAAGAACTACAGGATCAGTCTCTACCAGGGTTGTTATAGGAGACTTAAAATCATCGGATGGTGTGGCTTGGAAGGGATCTTAAATATCATCTAGTTCCAACCGCCCTGCCATGAGCAGGGATGCCACCCACTCAGTCATCTTGTACATGGTCCCATCCAATTTGGCCTTGAACACCTCCAGGGATGGGGTATCCACAGCTTCTTTGGGCAACCTGTTCCACCCTCTCATAGTAAAAAAATTTCTTCCTTATATCTAATCTAAACCTACCCTCTTTTAGTTTAAAGCCGTTGCCCCTTGTCCTATCATTGCACTCCCTGATAAAGAGTCCCTCCCCAGCTTTTCTGTAGACACCCTTTAGGTACTGGAAGGCTGCTATAAGGTCTCCCCGGCACTTCCTCTGCTCCAGGCTGAACATCCCCAGCTCTCTCAGCCTGTCTTCACAGAAGAGGTGCTCAAGCCCTCTGATCATCCTCATCGCCATCTTCTGGACTCGCTCCAGCAGTTCCATGTCCTTCTTATGTTGAGGGCCCCAGAACCGAGCACAGTACTGCAGGTAGAGTCTTACAAGAGCAGAGCAGAGAGGGAGAATCACCTTTCTTGACCTGCTGGTCACACTTCTTTTGATGCAGTCCAGGATATGGTTGGCTTTCTAGGCTGTGAGTGCGCATTGCTGGCTCATGTTAAGCTTTTCGACCACTAACACCCCCACATCCTTCTCTGCAGGGCTGC
>VXAL01009928.1:35864-75014 GCA_013399475.1 Chauna torquata
CAGGAGCAAACTGCTCCAGCACGGGACCCCCACGGGTGGCAGCTCCCACCGGATCACCTGCTCCTGCGTGGGCTCCTCTCCACGGGCTACAGGTCCGGCCCGGAGTCTGCTCCTGCGGGGGCTCTCCCTGGGCTGCAGCCTCCTTCAGGCAAGATCCACCTGCTCCACCGGGGGCTCCTCCACGGGCTGCAGCGTGGAGATCTGCTCCGCCGTGGTACTCCATGGGCTGCAGGGGGACAGCCTGCTCCACCATGGGCCTCACCATGGGCCGCAGGGGAACTTCTGCTCTGGCGCCTGGAGCACCTCTTCCCCCTCCTTCTTCACTGACCTTGGTGTCTGCAGGGCTGTTCCTCACTCCTCTCACTCCCAGCTGCTGTTGTGCAGCAGTTTTTTCCCCTTCTTAAATCTGCTCTCACAGAGGCGCAAACAACATTGCTCATTGGTTCAGGTCTGGCCAGCGGTGCGTCCCTTTTGGAGCTGGCTGGAGCTGGCTCTTATCTGACATGGGGCAGCTGCTGGAATCTTCTCATAGAAGCCACCCCTGTGGCCCCCCTGCTCCCAAACCTTTACCACGTAAACCCAATACAACAGGACAGACTCCTGAGGAACACCACTCATCGCTGGTTTCTACCTGGACGTCGAGCTGTTGACCACAACTCTTTGGATGCAGCCATCCAGCCAATCCCTTATCCATTGTCCATCAGTCAAATCCATGTATCTCCAATTTAGAGACAAGGATGTTGTGTGAGTTTGTGTCAAAGGCCTTACAGAAGTCCAGGTAGATGACATCTGTTGCTCTTCCCTTGTCTACCAATGCCATCACTTTGTAGAAAACTTCTACGTCTAGGATCACATTAAGGTCTAAAGCAGACATACTTGAAGTAGTAAATTGACGTATTTAAAGCAATATGTGAAATTTATAGTAGTATTAAAAAATATATTCTTTACAAGGCATCAGATCTCATTCTGTACATAATTCAAATGTAGTGGACTTCTGAAATAGCTGTAAGACTGAATGTAAATACTTCTATTTGCTTGTTGTGAAATACTATATGAACACATGGGAAATAATATTATTTCATGTTTTAGCTGAAGTGAGTCAGAGCAAATCAAACAAAGTGAAGAACAGCTGGGTGAACAATATTAATAAAGAAGTCTTTGTGCCACCAGAACTACATGGCATTGTGGAACATCAAGAAGAAGAAGAACTGAAATCTAGTTCAAGGTAAGGTGTCTGTTCAATCACAATTAGTATCTGTACATCAGGACTGGTGAAACGTGTGAGCTGTAAGTTTCTTCCAAAATACTGTCCTTCCCTCTTATTTCAGAGCTCATCAAATATTTCCTCAGGGCGGCCCAAGGAATGAATGCATATGAAAGGCTGACAAATCATAGTTATGCATTGTTAATTGGTCTACATTTGAATGCAACTATCTTTGGCTTACTTCTACTAGGAGAAAGTTGCCAAGGGTGTGTGGAATGGTCCCACACATGTTCTCATGTCACAATTTTATCTCACTCCAGAAGTGAGACTGGGATTTTCTGATCCTCTACAGTGATCAGTCCTCTTCAGTCCCCTTACTAATATGGGGACAATAACCTCTGCATCTCTTTATTCAGTCATTCAATGAGACCAGACTATTGATTCAGCCTGAATTTTAAACTTGGATCATACAAAGAATCAGAGTTGAGAAATTGCTTTGGGATGGATTTTCCAGATTTTGGGTGTGTTTTTAAGATCTCTCAGACTTTTTTTTTTAAGGCCAAACGTACTTCAAGTGGAAAGAATCAGAGCATTTAGATATTTGAGGAAAATAAATGTGATTCTACCAAGAAAAATACATGTCTCTCTGGAAGGTAGAGGCTTCCATTCAGAGCAGGGCAAGATGGTCAGCTTAGTTATGACTGACTGGCTACAGCTGTTGCAGGAAAGCTGGATGAAAAGTAGTTTCTGAACTAAGGAGGATTTTGTATTCAATCACTCTAGCTCAAGTCTGTAATTGTCCCAAACAGCTCTGTTTTGCTTTGAAATATCCTGAATTGACTTCTGAGAGAAAGAGAAGTATCTTCTCATTACGACCCACATGTTGTAATTCATTTGCTGTGTGAAAAGCTTTCAGAAAGGCTGCATTTGAAAAGAAAAGTGGTGATCTCCTAGCTAGGGTGACAGCAAGTGGAAATTAATGTCTTTAAACAGCCAGATTCTGAACTTCTTTGAGGAAACAAGAACTACAGTGTAACAAATACATTTATTGTTTATGCTTTCAGTGAACAGAGTGAGGTAAGAGCCAGTGTTATTTTATGATGACTGTTTTACTTCTGTTTGTGCCATTGATTGGTTCTGTAAACTTTCACCTTCTTGTCTGTCTTCTACATCCTTCTTTGTACGTCATCTGTTTTTTCTTTGCAGCAAGGCTTGTCTCCTACTATGCACTTGTACAATATCTAGTAGCAGTTCCATCTTTCACTTTCGTGGTCTGCAAACTGGGCACACACGTTCATGATGAATGGCACCAAAGGTTGGTGTAAGTCTTAACAACTCTGGCTTGCGTTACTGGTCTTTCTTATCCTTTACATTTCATTATCAGTGAAGTCGGGTATCTGTCTTACCCATGAAATCGTCCAGAAAGGTGAACCAAGATGCTTTGTCTATAGACTTCCCAAAAAATGAAGTTGTGTGGTAATGATTGTTTGCTTAGCTCCCCCTCCCAAGTTGGATGATAATGCTGACAGTATTAGTTTTTACCAAATGTAGTTTTTTTTTTCACAGGTGGCTTTTACCTTCATGAGATTATGGAGCGATTTCTTTATGGACAGCAGAAGACATGCTGCTGTTCAATGCATTTTTTACAATATTTTGCATGTCATCTTCCATGTCAGGGAAAGGAGATGATACTTTAATAGAAGTACAGCTTTATAATGTTATTTGTACCATTGCAACTCCACAGATTTTGTGACTAATCAAAGAGTAGTAAACTTCATAAACTTCTAGGGTAACATCTTCAAAAAATATATATACACCATAGTGAGGTTTAGGAGCATGTAGACAATATGTTCGGAATGTGACCAACTTGATCGTGACCTTTAATTTGAGGTGATTTGATTACTTATTTCAGATCACACCCATGTCAAGTGTGATAATTATTGTCCAGGACCCTCTCCTGGCCTTTGCTCCAAATCGTGCCAGCTGTCAGCCTGTATGCCTTTTGTGTGTGCTTGTACTCTCACCAATAGCTTGAGGTGTTTCCCCCTAAAGCAAGCTCCTACAGTCCAGGATTCATAATACAGTTGGAAGCAGACCTTAGGAAGGGATCTGTAATACTGGGCACTTACTTGCGTTTACTTTGCATAAATACTTGATTAGATGTCTCGTATCGTTGGCTTCCAAAATGTGAAAAGCTGAAGCACGCAAATGCGGCAAGTCTGTGCGCAATTCATTGCTTGTTATTTCAGTACAGGCTTATTCCACTGTAACTGAGGTTAGTCTATGCAATATTGCAGGTGGGAAACTGCAAGAGGTGCCATATGTTTCTAAAATACTCCTCCTTTCTGTTCTCTTGATACTGGATTTTTAAAGAAACTGGTCTGACATGGCTGTATGCCTGTCTGTAATGGCAGCGGTTGATTGAAACTGAGGGGGAAGCTGGCAACGTGACGGCCCTACCTGTTTGGGGGGGGGGCTGGAGGGGGACAGAAGGGACATTTGATTTAGTCTTTAGGATAGCAGAGCCACAAGGAGTTAATTTCTGTTGACTCTTCCTCTTGCAAAACAATAGTCTCGGGATGGCTTGGACTTAGAGGATGAAATCAAGTATTCTGGATCTTGGTATTGCATAAAGTGAGTTAACAGCTTCTAGTGTTCAAATGCTCCATGTGATTCAGACACTTATACTTTTAACACATTTTTAAAGTGCTGCTTTAAGGGTAGGTTTGTGGGAGTTTTGTTTTTTAGGTTTGTTCTTTGTCGTCCCCACCCCGACTCCTGCCCCTAAGAATGGGCTTCAGACCACCACTGGCTTGCAGACTTCGCATAGACTAAACAGCTGCTAACCTCAGGATTGGGACCAGAAGATATGCGATAGACCTGTTTTGTTCTGGATCCTATTATTAAACCAAAACACTTCTAATTGAATGTGAAGAAAGGTACTTCAGTTTTGGTAGATCTGTCTGCACGCTGCTGAGGGCTAAATTCAGCCCTGCGGCCAGCTCAACTGCTGTTTTGTCAGGGTGCTACTATATTTGGTGCAACAGAAATCAGCCCACAATAATATTCTTGAAATTAGCATGGTGATCTTTATCCCCAGACCCCAAATATCTAATTCCTGTAATGAAGCTATGAATGCTTTTTTTTTTTTTTCTGTGGGCATTGTATCCCACAGTGTATTGGTGCTTTTCTTGCATACCAGAACCTTTACAGGCCAGTGGGAAGTCTTTGATGGTATAACCTTGCACGCAATGAGTTTTGATAGTGTGACTCAGGCTGTGAATACTACCTCTGTTCAGTGATACCATCTGTCTATATGCTAATTCTCGAAAAAGCAGTATTAAAGGGGTTTTGTCTTTCAAGTTATGATTTGTAGGTTTTTTCTTCTCTAGGGTAGAAAATACTCTTAGCCCACTATACTGAACAGGTGACAAGTGTACGTCCTAGAGTTCTGCAAGGTGAAAACTTGAACAAAAGCCCTAATTCTTAAAATCCATGTAAGTTTTCTGGAATAATAGGGGTGCTGGGGTACCTAGTACTCCATTTTTATGGAGTACTGTTAAATTGCACTAGCTTCACGTCTTCCAGACAGGAATTTCTGCACCAGTTTCTTAACCCTTTGGGATGAGCCCAGGAAGGCTTATTTGTCTGAATGTGAGGCCATTTCTGAGCAGGCTTGATCGGCACTGCATGCAAATCTATAATCCTTTTTTCCAGCTGTGCTCCTGCCTTAGCCTTGTTGCCTGTTAGTTCCTGTCCAGTGCTACCAGTGTCTGCATGGAGCTTGGGACTGCATTGTTTTTCAGCAGTTTGTTTTGCTGAATTGCAGTGCCGCAGTTCTTTAGCCTGGCAGTATATATTAGCTCGGCTTCGTAGACTCTCTTAGATTAGCCTTGTGAATGCAAGGATTCATTTGGCTTTGTCATCTGTATGGGTTGTGGTTAAACTCCTGTCTTCAGACCCTGTGTCAAGAAACTCAGTTATAGGATCTTGGTTTTTGGTTGTCCACTTCCTCCTCTCCCCGCTAATGTTCTGTTTTCTTTACAGCAGGATTTTCAGTATGTAATGCCAAACAACTCTTTAATTCTTCTATTATACATCTCAAGTAGCATTGCATTAAAACATTGTGGGATGGTGTGCATGTTCAATAAATGTTTTAAAAATTCTCTCCACCTGTAAAACAAAACAAAAAAAACTGTAAAACTGTAGGCAGAAGAACGTCTGATAAGTTTCTTACACCCAGAGAGTACATAACAGCATTGCCTTTACTTAAAATGAGGGAAGGGTTGATGCATTCGTGATCTAGACCTTAAAATAAATAAATAAATGAAAATAAAAATCATGTTTCTCCTCTTGGGTAGTAGATGGTCAAGATGAGACATAAAGTACAGGAGCACACAGATGCTCATAAAAACAAAAGCACAAACACAGGTGCTCATAAAAGCAAGAACCCAAACTCCAGCTCAGCAGAATGGAGATTCTTTAAATATATTTATTTTCATATTTTTTTAATGTATTAGAAAGATAGAAACTGTGATGTGGAATGATATTTTTTAAAAGAAATTGAAAGTTTCAATATTAAGCTCTTTGAGAACTGTACTTTTTTCATATTTAGGAGCTGGGATGAATAAAAACAATAATAATAATCTGTTATATCTGGTGTGTGCATATGAGAGGCTACTGCAGTTAGTGCTGAAATATAAGAACAGTTTATTTTGTTCACTCATGAGATCAGCACATACCTGAAGTTTGTATCACTATGCATGGAAGTATATTTCTTAAAGGTAGTATTGAACCAAAAGAACGAGACAGAAGTTTATAGCTCAGATAATAACTGTTTTTTTTTTGTGTTCCCCCGTCACCTCCAGCCTTATGTTCAGGCTGCCCATTACTTATCTTCCCTGTAATGATGTTTTTCCATTTCTAAAATAGGAGTGATGGCACTTTTCAGACATACTTAGCAATCCAGGTGGCTACCAGCCATTTCTTTTTCAATTTTAAGGTTAACTATGCTGAAACCTGGAGAAGCTGGGAATGTTGTTCTCTCCCTAGCAGTGCAGACCGTTGCTGGTTACCTGTTCAGAGAGCTTTTTCCATGGGAGGGGGCAGCTCCTGTTTGAACCTGGAACTTGATGAGAGCTGGAGCTGTTCTCTTGTCCTGAGATACCACATCTCCCCTCAAAAGCAGCCTTGTGGCCCTGCTACTTACCAATCAATATCTGAAAGCCTTTTCACCAATGCCAAAGTTCCATGTCTGAGGAAATAGTATCAGAATCTCCTTGTATGTCTATACTGGGGGTGGGGAAGACACAGGAGGAGTTTTCGAGCCAAAGGTAATATTTCCTACTTGGAGAATATTCCTTTTTCCTGCCTTATACTGTTGCACCCATCCCCCACATTATGAGCATGTAAGCGGGTTAATGCCAGCATTTCCTACATAAAGTTAGGATACTGAATGTAGTTATTATATTAAGACCCATATGTTCAGACATAGATATTTAAATCTATGTGAAATTTCCCTCTCAAAAAAACAAATGCTGTTTCATATCTGGGATTTTTAGATAAACTCAAAATATAAACAAAACCTGATTGTTTTGGGGGGGGAAAAAAAACTTGTATCCTTTTGCAAATAGTCAAGAACTATTTTTTGATATATGGTAGGAGCTGTTCCTTCTAACTGTTTTAAGTTCTTACTTGGGAATATACTTAGGATCACAATTAATAACTTCATTTATCTATAAAATCTGTGGTTTGATAACATCTTAATTGAAGGAATAGCTTGTGAGGTGTCCCTATGAAGGGATCCACTGTTGTCTGTGGCATGTCACGTCTTTGCTATAGCAGTGAGGGAGTTCTCCTGATTTTTTCTGACTTGGACACACTGCAAAACAACAACAAAATCAGATTTAGCACTTTTCTCCACTTTGGTTTCAGTTCTAGAAGTACAAATGTAGGACAAGGATAGAAGTGGTAATACTGATACTGTTTGGAGAGTGGCTATATTTACATAAAGCTTGCTCAAAAGTCTGAAAGATATCAAAAACGTGGTTTCTGTCCTGGCAAGTAGAAGCTGCAGTGAATTCTTTAACAAGCAAAGAAATTTTTGCAAGGAAACATTAGCAGCAAGAATATCCCCTTGCTATGGAAAGAAGTTTTGCTTCTATATCTCATGAGAACACTGAATAGAAAACTTTAGATGCCAAGAGGTTATATTTGAGTATGTACATCAATATCTGTTTTGCATTTTTAAAAAAGGCTTAAAGTAGTGCCCTGTTTGCTGAAGTTATATATTGTTTCTTTGCAGTTCTAAAACAGTAACCCTTGTGTTAGACAAACCAGAGGAAAGATCTATGAAGGCAGCAGTCTCACCAGTAAAGGTATGATTGGTATTGAACATAGCAGATGTTATCTTTTTACATTTTGTGTGTTTCTTTGCTTGAATGGTAAAGATAATTAGATATTTGAGGAAGAAAGATAATATAAGTTGGAAAAAATGAGTATTTTTTGTTTTGGAGGGAGATAATGGAAATCAGTAAAAGTTCAGTCCTGAAGCACTGTTACGGCTATAATCAGTGGCTGTGCTTAACATTGTTTCCAGCTTCTTCAGCCACTGAAAAGAAATGTCTTGCTCTCTTCCAATATCTCTAAAGTACTGAAGTAGAGAGAATTTTTTTTTTTTAACTTACAACAATTTGGGATTTTCAAGTGTCTTTAAGCAGTGGCTTCACTCTGCTGTTGGTGACTTCAGAAGGAACAGGATTGGGCTATCCCTAGTATTTCTGAGTTTTGTGGTTCAGATTGTTTAGGTTTCTTGTCATGTCTCTGGTTTAAGAGGCATGCTTTTAGACTTGTCTGACAGGGTAGTGAGGCAGAGGAAATCACTTCATTTATTCTGCCAAAACTGTACTGATACAATAACTTGACTCCAATTATAATTTGTTCCTTTTTTTTTTTTTTAGCAAAGGACAAATCCATTTAATTCCGCTGTATCAGGTGATAACCTGAAGAGCAGAGAATCAGAAAACAGACCAGCCATTCTACCTCAGCTATCAAAGAAGGGTAAATATGATGTTTGACTGAATTTCTTGGTGGTGGATATGGAAATTATTTTTTCTTTTGTTGCTTCTTGTTGTAGGATAAAACACATTTTGATACTTTAACTATTCTACTTGAGTTATCAACTAGTTCATTTCAAACCTCAGGTAAAACATGTGAATATACTTAGGAAATGGCTGTTTCACACGTGGGTTCAAAATGGGTTTTGCTTCCTTTTTCACCCACAGTTCTTGTCAATGTTAAGCACTCCATCTGAGAGGTCTGTTTTGTCCTGAATCACTAGTAGGGAACATAGAACATAGAAATTGCCTTGATTTTTGCATTGCTATCTGCATGACCTTCCAGTAATTGCTGCTATTAGATCAACAGAAGGGTCAAGCCTAACTGTCTTTGATCTTTATTTTTTTCTTTGTTTTCTCAGTCCTGTTTATTTTAGAATCGTACCTTTCCTGCAGTATTCTCTGGAAGCAAGTAGATAAGCAATGATATATCACAATATGGGCATTTGAAATTGTTATTTACAGGCTTATATATGAAAATTAGTCTCCTGTCTCTGTTATGAAGCTTCTTAACAGAAGAGAGGAAGGCTTGCACACTAGGAATAAAAAGAATCTTCATATTCCTACTGGGAGATCATTCCTGCCTTTTACCTTGTTCTATATGAAATTGAAAACAGCTTGTTTCTGTAGGTTGCTGTTTATCTTCTGAACCTGAAGAGAAGTTTGTGTATTCAAAAGCTGCCTTTCCCTGCAAAGTTTGTCCCTTGCAGGAATTATGCTGATCAAAAATTTAGTGTGCTCCCTATCTTTGGAATCGTCAAATTTATCTTGTTCTAGGAATATTAACTAGCTAGAAGACTTTCATCTGTTAAAGCTTCCTCTTATATACAAATAAATTCAATACTTGAATTTTTACTTGAATTTCCTCCTGTGTTTTTTATAGACCAATATAATCACTGCATTCTAGATCTGCACTGCATCACACCCCTCTGTTTATGCAGATGAATGTCATGTAAACTCATGATTTCTTCTCTGTATACGTCTTGCAGAAATCTTGTCACCTTCAAAAGAGAGGCAACCTAAAACAAACTTACTAAATGATGAAACTGAGACACCTAAGAAGCATTCTGTAGAACCTACTGATGAATCACAGAAAGGACCAGTTAAGCATCCTGTCCCAAAAGCTAGAAAATTAGTTAACAAAATAACAGATCCTGTGCCACAAAGAGAAGACTTTGTTCCAAAACCAGCCAAACGGACCCAGGGGGTTAATGGCATTGGTACACCACCCAGGGGCATTCTGAAGCGCAGTTCAAGTTCCAGTTCCACTGACTCAGAAGTTCGTGTTAATCAGATGTTAGATGTTCAGAGTAAGAATGGTCTTCCTACCATAACTATTTTTGAAGGAGAAGTTGGGAAGAACTCTCTTATGGAAGAAGCGGAAGATTCCACACAAGTTTCACTGGAAAAATTAAAACAAGTGAGGTTCTCATCTAGTATAGGAAAAAGAGAACCTCTGCAAAGCCCACAGCTACATCATAGCAGAGAAACAGGAGAGTTTGATTTGTTAGAATCTGGTGAAATAAAGACTAGTGAAAATGATGCTGTTGGATCAGATTCACTTGGGAATAAGCAAACTTCCACTGTAAAGCCTTTAGGAACCTATTCGTCAGCTTTACACGTGAAAACAATAGATAGTTTGCAAGAAGATATGTCAGCATCCAGTCCTTGTGATGCTAATAGGTCAGTCTTCCTGGTTAATAAAACGTTGCAGACAAAGATCGTTACTCCTAAGAAACTTGAAACTCCACAGAAGACCTCCACCAATATCCTGTCAAATAGCAATACAGAACGGAGTGTTGATGAGACGTGTGAAAATAAACCTGACCAGTTCTTGAGCCATGAATCAAAGTCACTCAAAAACTTTACTGGTAAGAGACTGTTAGGATTGAGGAAGAGAATGCAATACCATGTAGCCCATATTCTAATTCTCCAATGTGGTAAATATTTTTAGATGATCTTCTATTGGCATTCTTAAGAGTTAACAATCAGATATGAGCCTGGCTAGGCATCTTTATTGTGGGTGATGAACGTGACACAATGGCACTTAGATAAAAATCTTGTAATAAACCTGGTAGATGTGTCTGGATGAGAACTGAAAAATTCTTGGTGTACTGCTGTTGACTGTCCTTTGTAGTAATCCAGTTGTGACCTGAGGATTTGTTCATGTGACTAAACACAAATATGCTATTTTTCACTCCCCTCCCTGCCCTGCCCCCCTATTTGAGCCATTTCCTTTAGAATTGGGATAGCCAATCTTGTCTGCTCCCACCCCCAAAAGTAATATGGCTAATATTCCAACAGGAGAAATTCCTTTTCCAGTAGGATATCTCAGTGCAGAAATTTATTTTTCACTCTATTGCCTGCAGTATGGTTCTTTCCAAAAACACAAGGCAGAGGAAAGAGTTCTCTGTCCAAGAGCTTAAAAAACAAACAAACAAACAAAAACAACAACAACAAACAACAACAAAAAAATTAAACAAACAAAAACACAAAACCAGAAACTGAGATTTTCAAGACTGAAAAATGTTTAGTCTTGTGTCTGATTCCTAACTCTGATAAGTTTGTTTATGTTGTAGATGAACATCTGCTTTCTGCTGAGATAAGAGTACATGAGGGGTCAAATACCAATTCTGCAGGTCTTCAACAAGGTAAGCCTGATCTTGTTGAGGAACGAGATGCTAAAACCACTTTCAAGCCTGACAGACATGCTGATGAATTTGTGAAAGTGGCTGATGAATCTGTATCAAAAGTCTTAGACTGGTTTAAAAGAAGTTCTGGTCCTGAAGATAGGAAACCTGTATCAGCCAGATCCCAAGGCAGGGAACTCAAAGAAGTGGACTTTCCAACCAGAACAGCAATTCTTCCTATAGAAGACAGTGGAACTATCAGGGATGGAAAAACAGAAGTTATAGAAGAGCTACCGTTTGGAAAGAATAAACAACAGAATGCTATTTCACCCACAGCATGTATTTCAGAAGATATACAGCTGATAAAAGAGAGGATGAAACCTACGCAGGGGGAAGAGAATGAGGAACAAAATGACAAATTGCTAACCAAGCGTGACTGTACAAGAGTTGAAGAAAAAGAATCTGGTCAAGAAATCAAGCAACTAAATCAAAAATCAAATGTCTTGGAACATCATGAACACAAGCTACCAGCTCAGAAATGTGAATCAGAGAAGGCAATAAGAGAAAAAAGAAGAATAAGGGAGATTAGGTCATTTTGGGAAAGGGATAAAACCATCCCCAGTCGTGGAGAGAAGGAAGTTGGTAGCAATACTAATGCATCAGGTGGTGGTGCATTGAAAGGCCTCAAAGAAAGTGACAAAATAAAACCAACTGCAGTACACCTACCTTATGGTTTGGATCATAAGAGCAAGAATACATTAAGAAGCGCTGAACTAAGATGTGCAATCCTGGCTTCAAAAAATGAATATCCATACTCTTCTGAGTTTGGACCAGGCCATGCAGTTAAAAAAGCAGAAAGAATACTTCCATCAGATGAAGTTCATGAATATACAAAAATGACAAAAGCCAATAACTTACAGCCAAGAGTTAGTGCCACTTCAGCTTCCCCTGAAATCAAAGATAAAGATGGGAAAGAAACATTTCAAGGAAAAGCTGCTGTTTGTTCCCAACAGAAGCCCAGCTTCCAGGTTTTGTCTTTAAAAGAAAAAATGAATGAGAAGTCCAAGAATCAAATTTCAAATCCTTCACAGTTTCAGAGTTTAAGAAACTTCTGGGATACTGGAGTTAAATTACAGAGTAGCACTGACAGGGGAGATGTTTATTTGCCAAATAATACTATTCATAATAATACTTCAATAACCTATGAAAGAAAATCAAAGGAAGATAAGGGCAGAGATGATGTGAGCAAGCAAGTGTTAATCCAACAGCAAACTGAAGCATCTGAGAAAGAAAAAACAGAGAAATTAGATTCTGTGGTATGTGAAGTGCCCCTAGGATCTCTTATCTTGAAAGGTTTGAAGGTGACACACACAAAAAATACAGACTCTGTCCAGCTAGTCAGAAAGCCAGTTATTTCTCAACCCCAGGAAAAGATGGGTCTTCAAGAGCATGACGTTAAAGAATGTATAGAAAAAAGTATTGTTTCATCAAAAGAACATCCTCTCAGAGGATCTTGGAAGACTCGAGCTGGTTTGCAGAACCTGCACAGAGAAACCATTGCATATCAACCTTCTGAATCAAGCATAGGAATGAAAACATCTGATGCCATGAATAATATATCACAAACTAATTGTAGTGTAGAATCAACATGCCAGCAAGCTATTGGTCAGTCTGAAGAGGTCAGTGAATCCATAGAGAAGTCTGTTGCCCCATCAAAGGTCAGTGGTTTGAGTTCTTCTCTAGAGAAGCTGCTGAAGGAGGCCTCTGAAATAGCACCTCCTACACCAAGACGTGCAGACCGTGCTGTACAGAGGAGAGCTGAGATTCAAGTTAAAAGCACAACGGGTCAGGGTGCTGGAGAGTCACTGCAGGAAATCAGTGAGTCCATAGAGAAGGCTGTTGCCCCATCAAAGGTCAGTGGTTTGAGTTCTTCTCTAGAGAAGCTGCTGAAGGAGGCCTCTGAAATAGCACCTCCTACACCAAGACGTGCAGACCGTGCTGTACAGAGGAGAGCTGAGATTCAAGTTAAAAGCACAACGGGTCAGGGTGCTGGAGAGTCACTGCAGGAAATCAGTGAGTCCATAGAGAAGGCTGTTGCCCCATCAAAGGTCAGTGGTTTGAGTTCTTCTCTAGAGAAGCTGCTGAAGGAGGCCTCTGAAATAGCACCTCCTACACCAAGACGTGCAGACCGTGCTGTACAGAGGAGAGCTGAGATTCAAGTTAAAAGCACAACGGGTCAGGGTGCTGGAGAGTCACTGCAGGAAATCAGTGAGTCCATAGAGAAGGCTGTTGCCCCATCAAAGGTCAGTGGTTTGAGTTCTTCTCTAGAGAAGCTGCTGAAGGAGGCCTCTGAAATAGCACCTCCTACACCAAGACGTGCAGACCGTGCTGTACAGAGGAGAGCTGAGATTCAAGTTAAAAGCACAACGGGTCAGGGTGCTGGAGAGTCACTGCAGGAAATCAGTGAGTCCATAGAGAAGGCTGTTGCCCCATCAAAGGTCAGTGGTTTGAGTTCTTCTCTAGAGAAGCTGCTGAAGGAGGCCTCTGAAATAGCACCTCCTACACCAAGACGTGCAGACCGTGCTGTACAGAGGAGAGCTGAGATTCAAGTTAAAAGCACAACGGGTCAGGGTGCTGGAGAGTCACTGCAGGAAATCAGTGAGTCCATAGAGAAGGCTGTTGCCCCATCAAAGGTCAGTGGTTTGAGTTCTTCTCTAGAGAAGCTGCTGAAGGAGGCCTCTGAAATAGCACCTCCTACACCAAGACGTGCAGACCGTGCTGTACAGAGGAGAGCTGAGATTCAAGTTAAAAGCACAACGGGTCAGGGTGCTGGAGAGTCACTGCAGGAAATCAGTGAGTCCATAGAGAAGGCTGTTGCCCCATCAAAGGTCAGTGGTTTGAGTTCTTCTCTAGAGAAGCTGCTGAAGGAGGCCTCTGAAATAGCACCTCCTACACCAAGACGTGCAGACCGTGCTGTACAGAGGAGAGCTGAGATTCAAGTTAAAAGCACAACGGGTCAGGGTGCTGGAGAGTCACTGCAGGAAATCAGTGAGTCCATAGAGAAGGCTGTTGCCCCATCAAAGGTCAGTGGTTTGAGTTCTTCTCTAGAGAAGCTGCTGAAGGAGGCCTCTGAAATAGCACCTCCTACACCAAGACGTGCAGACCGTGCTGTACAGAGGAGAGCTGAGATTCAAGTTAAAAGTGTGACCTATCAACAGGATGGAGAGTTGCTGCAGGAGACTGGTGAGACCGGAGAAACGTCTGCATTGTCCAAGGCTGCATATAAACTATGTGATATTAATATGCAAAAGCTACTGAAAGAGGTCTCTGAAACACAATCTGCTATGCTGGAAAATGTGGATAAGAAAATGCAAGGTAAAATGCTGACTAGTCAAATTATGTGTGCTCCACATCAAGAAGAGAGAGATCACCTTCGAGAAATACAAGAAACAGTAGAAAAATCTTCTGTTTCAAATATTGCAAAATTCAGAGAATTCAGTAGCTCATTAGAAAAACTTCTTCAAGAAGCACCTGATGCTTCATCTCCAATATCCAAAGAGTTACATGGGGATCATGTGTTTCTATCACAAGAAGAGACTCTCTTCATGGCAATGTCACAGCCTTATCATAATGCTTTAAGTAGCTGTCATACACAGGTGAAGACAGCTATCAAGACTGGAGCTCCAGAACAAAACATCAAAGCTTCAGTAGATCTAGCAGCTTCTGAAGCTTCTGATCTCATTAAAAGAAATGGGGCTATTAATAAAAATGAACAGAGAAACATGCCTCCAATAGATCTTCCTCCCTTGGAAGGAGAGACCAATGCAATTGTGATCAAGCCATTCAAGATAAATGAAATAGGAAGGACAAATGAAAGCATATCCTTGGATGCCTCTGAAAATAATTCAGAATTAAAGGAACTGTTGAGATTGAGAAGAGCAAGCAAGCCTCTTGAAGATGAGAGCAACTCCCCCCAGCCAGGAGGAGCTCAACTCTGCCTGGCCTCTCAGCATGAGGATAATGATGGTGGTGGTGGTGACGGCTCAAATGTGGGATCCAAGTTTTCAGATGAAAACTCTGATTCCTGTTCTGGAACCGGAATTTCAACTCGTGAGCCATTTCATTTCTAAAATTCATGGTGCTGGGTTGTTAAACATGGCTACAATTTTTCTGGTAGCCAACTTGAAATATGTTAACCACAAGTCTGTGTGATACGTATTTCTTAATGGAATGCTTTGGATATTTATTTTGGAAGGATGGGAAGAACTAATTAAGTCCTTTAATTGGAAATTTTGACAAATGTACTACATTTGGGTAAGCCTTTTGGACATGGAAGTTTAGCAGCATGAGTCAATCGTGTCAGTCTTTATGCTTTAACTTTTTCTTCCTACCTTGTGACATCTCTTTAAAATTAATAACATTGTAAAACTCAAATTCTGGTATTTCTTTTAAATACCCTGGATTAAAAAAGAAAAAAAAAATCACTGACTGACTGAGTTCATTCTTTAGCTTGACCAGCTAGTCTTTGAAGGTAAATACTTACCAGTGGAATGGCTGGATATAAAGACAGTACCAATACTCTGCGCTATTTAATTTAGCATTGCTGCCCATTACACAGGAAAATGGCCATATAAATGAAGCAATCTATTTACCAGGACTCTCATTTACTTGGTCAAGTTGGCAGCTCTAGTTCATGTATAGTGTGAGAGTTTAACCTTTTTATTCTGCTCCTGAGAGATTGAGAATGTTTTGTTCACCTGGAGAATCTGAGAAATCTGTAAAGTTTCTGGGTATGCCAAGTAACTCCAGTCTATTTTGAGAGTGAGATTCTAATGGAAATCAGCTGGAACTCTGTTCTGCAAGACAAATGAGGAAAAATGAAACATTATTTATTTTTACCCATAATTATACTGTTGCTGTCTGCAAGGCCTGGTTGGTTGGCTGTGGGGAGGGAAGTGGGGGAGGAGAAAGGGTCATAAAGTATTCTGAGGGATCTAGGTCTGGAGACAATTGTGTGATAATCTCAGGGATTGAAATGTCTCCACAGTTGTGGGTGGTTTTTTTTTTTTTTTTGGTGGTTATTACTCAATACTGAACAGAAAGTGACTTTCACTGGGCAGAAAATATAATGGACGAATTTCCAAAGGGAAAGCCCAAAGCTATTAACTTTTATTTGTGCTGACTCGTAACAATGGCTATAAAATGGCTAAATCTGAGTTTATCCTATCTAGTTCTTAGATAATTAAGTACCATACTTGCCCTAAAGTCCCTCACTAGTCAGTACAGACACAGGGCAAAATCGACCAACCTGTGTTTCTCTACTGATGGCAGAAGGAATTTAGAGAGAACAGGTTCTTAACTTAAACACCATTAAAATGAGTCCACTTTACTCTGATTTCCATTTTAATTTAATATAGACTAAACCAGTCAGGTGTCAGTAGCTCTTTAAAAATACTTGCTTTTGAAAGTCTGCCTTAAAAATATAGGCTATTATCTGGTTCCCATGTCTCTAATTTTGGAATAACTGAACACAATGCATTCCTGAGTCTGACCCTTTGTATTTACTTAGTATGTTCAGTGAATGCTCACTGTCTTTGCTAAAGGTCAAAAGATTCCCAGAAGAAATCGGTGGTTGCATTTTTTTTTTTAAAGTGGCTTGTTTGAAAAAGCATGTGTGTGTGTGCAGTGTTCATGTGTTTTGTCTCGTAACAGGTTCAAAAGAAGAATTAAACCCTGTTTTGATGGCTTTGAAAAGGAGTGCAGATAGGAAAATGCCTTCCAAAAGTCTAGAGGATATTCCATCAGCCACCTCAAGTGAGCACAAAGCTTGTGTGTGTCTCCCTTGACCCCCCAGTTTGGCTTAAACATGCTCATGCTGTTTTTCCATGCAGCTTTGCCAGGCAGTGTTTTTGTCTTACTTTCCTTCTCAATAAATAGTATGGAGTTCGTATTGTAAAACTGAATTCTTTTCTCATATGGTTTAGTTTCCAGTTCTTGGTATTCCTTTTGAAACAACACTGGTCTATGAAGCAGACATCTTCCAAAAATGCACTGTGTTAGTGATGAACTGTTTCCTGGATAGTTAGAAAGTTTTCAGTAATGAAAGTATTGGCAACCACCCAAATCAGTAATGAGCTACAACTGCTGCTCATTCCTGGCTGCTTGCTTGGCTCAAATTAGTAGACAGTGGAAGTATGAAAAAATTGTCTTAGTTTAGTAGTTTCACCTCTGTATTTTAGCAGTTAATATAACTGAACTCACTTTAAGAGAACGCAGTGAGACAGGATTGTACTTAGGATTCATTCCTGAACTCCCTCTGTAGCCTCCTAAGATTATTATTGTTATTCCTGTTTCCATTCACCCTGCTCGTCAGTGTTTTTACGTTTATTTCACGTCTAATGGGGAAGACATAAACAGAATTTTTGTGAACTGAAGTGTGGAAGTGTAGATTTTGAAAGATGTTGGCTATTGTCGGCAAATTACTCTTCTAATACTACTTACGCTATTGCTCACTTCTAACTAGTTCCTAGGTTTTAGGTATGCTAACATTGTTGTAACAGCATGCTGATAGAAACTGCGTCAAGATGAGACTGCTTCTTGGATGCAGAATTGAAGTAGTGTTCCAAGTAGAGAGCATCTCTTGAATTAACTATTCCTATGGCTGTGCTGTTTTTTTGTTGTTGTTTTGTTTTTTGATCCTTAATTCTGTGATTACCACTGCCATCCATTTTATCATAATGAACAGCAAGCTCTCTAACCATGTGTTACTTTTTTCCTGCACAGATAAAGGAAAAATAAATATTCCAAAGGAAGAATTAGCTCTTAGTGCTGAAGATGGTAAATATCTTTTGTGTCTGCATGGAAGTCTATTGTTTTTCAATGTCCTCTGTTTGCTAGTGAAAGATTTTTGAAACCAAGAATTGTATTACTCTCAAATTTGACTAACTTCAGCATGACTTAAATGTTTTTGTAAAATTTCCTTGTGTTATTTTACTCTTAAGCACTAGACTTATGTCCTGCTATATCTGTAGAAACTGTGTGCCAGCTACCAGTGTACTATTTTGGTCTTTGGTCATTCAGCCTATGAAACAGCTTCTGAAATCATTGAGCACTTTGAACACTAGCTTAGTTGAAAAACTGGATGTAATTAAATATTGAATTTGTATCTTCGTCTGTTGCATTATAAGATGCAAGATGATTTCTGCTCATGCAAAACACCCTTCAGAATAGATCAGTTGAAAAGGAACCTCTCTAAACTCCTATTCCAGTCCAGCAAAGTAGAATTACTTTATGCAATAGATGAACCACTACATCAGCTGTGTAGATACTAGTGCATTACAGATGCCATACTGTTGAATTTTTCTGTATTCCTTTAGAAATTACAAATCTAAGCAAAACAAAAGCAAACCTGCTCCAAGAACATGCCAAGATAAACATGCTGGAAAACCATCAAAGACCATTGAATGTGATGGAATATAACACACAATTCTTTCCTATTTACTGTATTGTGGCACTACAGTTCTAAAAAATAGTTGTGTAAAGTTGCACTTGTCATGTTTTAGATGCTTCAAAGCATTTTGAGTGATAGTGGTCTGCAACATAATAGGATACATGCCATGTCCAATGTACTAACAAGTCTTAAATACTGTACTTAACTTTGCCTTCAGGTGGACAGCCTTACTGAAAGCATGTTGTATATTCAATATGGATTATGTAGACACTTGTCTGAAAAGGGTGGCTTTTTTTAAATGTAATGAGTGAAGTTATAGAAAAAATTATGAACCCAGCCAAATTGTTAATTGTACAGACAGAATAAGGCAAATTCTCTTGAAAATACTGTTCATGTTCTTGCTTTGCTAAGCTTGTACATTCATGTTCCCTGTGTTATGATTCAGCCCCTCAAAAGAGGAGAATGATGCAAAACATAAAAATTCATGGGGTCTAGAGAAGTCAAGGCTTGCCACGTGTAAAAGATACTGATGTTATTTATAAGATTGTATAGCTGTTTGTGCTACTGAATGACTGTTGTCAATACTGAGCAGGTCCGAAACCTGATCAGCATCAAGAGAGGAATGAAAATGCAGCAGGAAGTGAGTAATAGGAGTCTTCCAGCAGACAATGGAGAGGTTTCTCTGCTGATATTTAAACTAATACATTAAAAACCCTTTTTATTTAACAGCTGACAAGTTATATATCTGGATTAGATAGTTGCTGAATGGGGAAACTGCATCTAACTGCATACTGACAATATGTGATATGTTAATCACTATTTGAGCTTCAGCTGCAAAAGCTTTGGAAAAGCTTATCTTAACACCTTGCAAACAATCCCAGCTTGCGTGCAGTGTTTAATTTTATGCAACAGATACATGCTCCTGTAGTTGGCTGTTTGTTGCCAAATAATTCTCTGTCATAGGATGTTCAGTATTGGTACATTTCACAATGTGTATCCAGTGTAAAGACCCTTAATATGTAGAGTATTAAATATGAATGGGGTTAGAGCATGAAAAATGCTGAGAATCATGGGCTTACAGCAAACTTTTTTTTTTTTGCAAGGCTAGCTTATGCAATTAAGCTTAATACAATGAAATCAATGAAGAACATGGAAGTGAATTTCAGCAAAGGTATAGCAAAATTTGGGCACTGGAGCAGGCTCCCTAGGGCAGTGGTCACAGCACCGAGCCTGCTGGAGTTCAAGAACGTTTGGACACCGCTCTCAGACACTTGGTCTGGTTTTTGAGTGGTCCTATGTGGAGCCAGGAGTTGAACTCGATGATCCTTGTGTCCCTTCCAACTCAGGATATTCTATGAAAGCTGAAGAGATGAGTTGCAAGAAACTGCATCAATAATGAGATATGCATCTTAAAATTAACTAGGAATACTTGAAACTTCCTTGATTGGGTCTAAACATTGCTTGATTTACACAAATATTATTATCACCATTAATTGGACTGTGATTTTGTGAGAAATAAAAGAACAGAATTTGGCTTGTAGACTAGCTTCTCACCAAGAACCTTATGATGACACTAGTGTCAACAATGGTAAGGTTAGTGCACGAGTGCACTTACCCTTGTTCTAGGAAGAAAAGCTAGAAAGTAAACTGAAAGTTATTTCTTCATCACATTTGATCAGAATTTGCTTTCAGTACCAAGGCTCATACGTTGTCAAGTAATGTGAACATTTCTCCTTCTGCCAGACAAAGTTTTGTGGCCAGTGTTATAGGAGATGTCAAACTAGATTATCCTTCCTAATGGTAGCATCTCTGACTCCTGTGAAGGGAAAAACAAACAAACAAAAAAACCCCCCACCTTGCATCCAAGTTGTAAACTGTTTGTGCATGTGCATATATTTCATCTGAAGTTGTTTGTTTCTAACAATGCCCTGCTATGGAATCTCACTGTTCTGACGTACAAACTTTTTTGAAATTTTTGAATTGCTGCTCTTGAGTCTCCACAGTGCCTTCGCAGCCTGAGAAGCTGTTTTCCAATCCTGAAAAACTCAAAGGACTGAGCAAGTCAGTACCATCATTCCTACAGGAAGAGGCAAGTTCCGTCTCTGACGTATTGCAACTAAAACTTTTGATTGCTGTGGCGTTATGCATTTGCCAAATAGTATTTTCCAAGGTCTGCCAAGTCAGTTTACTACTGGATCATGACATGGAGTTGTTTATAGTGTAACAATCAGGAAATGATCACAAACAACCTGTGGCTGACTAACCTTTCAGAAGCTTTACTAGCTTTTATTCCTACTGTACAGCCCTACATACAGAGCATGTTTTATCTAGGAGATTGAAGCATAGCGAACACTTGCTGTTATTCCCAAAGGCAATCTGTATCCTTAAACTAACAGGTCTTTTATCTTCAGAACACAGATACGTGCAAACATTTTGTTCACAGTCTAAAATGTGAAGTGAGCTTGTAAGGCTGTAAGTAATGGCACCATCTGGTGACCCTTCTCAGAGGGCTGTTAGCTTGCTGGTCTGCTTAGGGATGTAGGTTCAGGTATGACGTTCTCTAAGTGAAATCTCAGAATTTCCAGCAACATATCATGCCTTTATAAATCTTGTATTATTATTATTTATCATCATTATATTTACTTTTTTAAGAGCATGGTGTGGGCCTTGGAGTAAGCTCTGAGTCATATTAAAATCTTCTTAAATGACACTGAAGTTTAAAAGTGATAAGCTATTTGAACCACCTGGTCTGTGACTCCCCAGACAGTCAGCAGAGAGAGGTATTTAGAGCAAGCACGAATCTCCTAACATAAACATTTAAAATAGGTGGCTCCATTGGTCACAGGTAACAGGAGAATAGGAAAGCTCTGGATAATAGGAAATATTTCATATTGTTGATTTTAAAAGAAACCATATAAAATATGAAAATATCAAATGTATATGTACGAAGCTAGCATGCACGTATAGAATATGCTGGTAGTGCCTTTGAGTTCATTATCACCTGAGTACCATCTGGCCAACAAGAAGCATGAAACTGATGAATGCATAACGTGAATCGGAGAGAAATAACAAGTTAGAAATAAGTACTGTAGACACCATGTAATCGTAAAATTAACACTCATTGCTTTGTGCTAGTTCAGTTCTGAAATTATTTTAAAAATAGTGAATTCTTCTGATAATAAAACAGTTCATAATTAAAAAGGAAATAAAAAGAAATTTATCTGTTAGTGTACCAGTGTCTTATCCTTCTGCTCAAAGAGATTGGCCTAAGAAATAAAGGATTCTCTACTTGTAAATAGTAACAAGATCCTTATTTAACATTTTGAATTAACTTAAAGAAAAAAATCACGTGTAGTGCACTCTGGAGGCATGCAGCCACCCTAGCGATTAATACTTCCTTCTCTCTGAATTTCCAGACATTCCACAAACCTCCACAAGAAGGGCTTTGACTGCTCCCATCCAGAGGGCAGGCTTTGCTGAGTAATTAAGAACAGTGCTGACAATGAGCAGAACTGGGTTCAGTCCTATAGCTCTTCTACAGACCTGCTGTGTGGACAACAGCTAAAGTGGTCTTAGGAAAACCTTAAGTCCCTCCTCGACAGGCGGGCTTAGGGTTTTCATGTCTTTCAAAGAGTGCATGTAACAGGACTGAGTTCCATAGTACACTCAAACAATTTTTCTCTCAAGGAGCCCTGCCCTTGGTAGGATAGACGTTAGTCAGTCCTTACCTTTAGCCTCAGACCTGGGAAACAATCCCGACCTGCTTTTACTTAGCAGCATAGATATAGCAAGAGAAATTGTGATCAATGGATGCTTATAAAGACTTATCTAGCATATAAACATTTTGAATACTTATTTCTACAAATATTCCTCTTTTTAATGTGTGTAGAAATTGTTTACTAATCTGCATCTATTAGTAGATCTGTTACAGTGATTCAGCTGTACAAAGGAGGAGGGGAAGCCTTGTAAATTGTTGACATGTGGAATACAACAGAGAGATGATGCTTTCTATAGCAGCTTGCGTAGGAAGGTCTGAAAGCACATGTGGAAGGTGAAGAAGCATCAAGTCTTTTGTACAGTTATGGCATGCAGACAGAATGGGGTTGTAAGCACACTGTCTGATAATGGCCAAATAAACCCAAACTGCAGATTCCTGATGTAAAAGCAGGGCCCTGCTTGCTCTCTTGCAATATAAGCATTTTTTCAGAAGCCATTCACTGTATCCAGTGCTGTTTTATGGTGCATGTTACTTGCAACTAACTGCCTTAGAGACTGGAGAGTTGATGGTACTCTCTATGTAACAGAAAGGGACTGAGAATTATCACTTGCATAAGTTTATGCATGGGATAGTGAAGTAGAGAAGTTCAGTTGAATTGTTCCCCTGAAGTTAGTTTTATACTTTCCATTGCTATTTGAGATTTAAGAAAAACAGTAAAATAAAAAACAAAAAAAGCGGTTGCATTACTGCTTTAAAAACTTTCCTGTGTAGTCTTTCCATTAGAAAAATTCCATTTCAAATTTGTTTTTACTTTAAGTGCATGACCTAATTTAAGAAATATTAATTACTTGTGTTGTACTACGAGGGGATTTAAATTAGGTTTTCATTGAGTCCTGATCTGCATTATTAAAATTCTGCTTTTGTTTTAATGCTCCTTATGACTACAAAGTACCTACACAGACTTTCTTTCTGTGATGTTTTTGTAGAGTGATGACAGAGAGACAGATACAGCATCAGAAAGCAGTTATTCCCTTGGCAGAATCAAGAAGAGTCCCAGCTCTCTAACCAATCTTAGCGGTTCTTCTGGCATGGCCTCCTTATCCTCTGTATGTAAACCAAAGCCTTGTTTTAATGGCGCTTCACTTCCGCTAATCTCTTCAGAATTCTTTCAGCACCATTCTTATTCCTCTTATCTTTGTTTCCTTGGCATCTCTGTCTCCTTCCTTCCCTCTCTGTTATGTGAACCCTTGCATGGAATTGCCTAAAAAAAATAATAATTTTTTTAACCTTTCTTGTTTTCTAGCAATATCCTGGAGCCTGTTTGGGATTCCACTGTGCAGCATACTTTATTAATACTAAACAAAGAGGCTTTTACCCTAAGAGCTCAAAGTTGTAGCTGAAAGGGGGGAGGGGGGGAGACAATTTACACAGAACAGATATTTAGAAATGGATTAAGGGGTGGAGAAGGAAATAAAAAGAAAGAGATGGTATTGGTATGTGGGATGTATAATCACATCAGTGAACTAGCTAACCGAAAGTCATTAGTTTATGTGGACTTTATGGGAAAAGGAGAATTTTGGGGATGGATAATGATATTTAAAAAAAAAAAAAAAAAAAGACTACATCCTTCTATTTCTACCTGACCGAGGTTTAATTTTCAAGTATGTTTTATATTGGCACCTAATTCAGCCACGTAAAGACTTCATTGCTGATTTCTTTGTTGGTATTTTCAGAAAACCTGTTGCCCTAAAGTCTTAAGCTCTGCTTTCTGCAAAGATCAGCTGAAGAGATATAAGCAATATTTCAAGGATCTGATCACACACAATCTCCAGACATAGAGCATCCTATAATTTTATTTATTCTATCTCAATGCAATAAACATTCTTTTTTTGTTGTTGAAAACTTGGCCTAACACCTTTGAGATTTACAAATAACATTCTTTCTCTCGTTAACCTGCTTGCTGAGGAGTACTGTCCAGTACATTTCATAATTGCATCTAAAGTGACACAGTTGATTTCTTTATTGTCTGAATCCTGAGTACAACTTCTGCCCTTGTCTTGAAGTATTTGGTGAAATGCAAAGCCTGGAAAAATTTTCTCCTCTTGTATGATATAGGTGAGCGGAAGTTTAATGAGCATCTATAGTGGAGACTTTGGCAATGTTGATGTGAAGGGGAACATTCAGTTTGCTATTGATTACGTAGAACAGCTGAACGAGCTCCACATTTTTATTTGCCAGTGTAAAGACTTGGCAGTGGCAGATGTCAAGAGACAGCGTTCAGACCCGTAAGTAAAAAATAGAGAATATTTTTTTTTCGTAATGGAAGTCTTTCTTTTAATGTGTAAATGAAAACTGTATTTTATTCCAACCACTACCTTCTGATGGAGTGAACAACCAAATAACTGAAGAGGCTATAACATGTTTTACGTGTTTTTCCACTCTGAACTGAATATAAAATTGCCATATAAATTGGTACATATATTAACATGGGAAGCTCAAACTTGAAGAGTATGAAATTCTATTTTAAATCTTAACTTCCCAGATTAAGGGCAATTTAGTTAAGTCAATTTGTTTTACTTCATGAGTAAATACTTGTGCATTTTGGAAGGGGAAGTTGAAAGGAGTGTTTTCTTGCTCGTCTTACCAACCTGTTTAAATTTTAGGTATGTGAAGACCTACCTGCTTCCAGAGAAATACAAGCTGGGCAAACGGAAGACCTCTGTGAAAAAGAAAACTTTTAATCCAGTCTATAATGAAATACTGCGGGTATTTATCAAACGCTAACTAGACACGAAATACTGTGTGCATGAAGTATGAGGAATTAGAACTTTTCAGGTCCAGATGCTCTCAAAAGAGACATCTGTGTTAAGATGAGATGGATTGCTTTGTAGGAGTACCTATGTCCTTCCATTGATGGGTTAACTCTATGGTGTACTCTGGATACAGCATTGATAACATCGTTGTATAATTCTTGCAAACAAACTCAAGCTACTTAAGAACTTAAGATATTTGAAATAAATATTGAAACATCAAGTGAGTTTTGTTTTGAAATGAAGTGAGCAGTTATGAGCGTATAAACCCAGACACATTTTCTGTGTGTCACTTTCAGACATGCATCGATGAAAATCTAGCTTAACTCATCCTCTCCCCCTCCTCCTCCTTTTTCCCTCCTGGCAGTATAAAATTGAGAAGGATCTCCTAAAGAACCAAAGCCTTAATATCTCTGTCTGGCACAATGATACCTTTGGGAGGAATAGCTTCCTTGGTGAAGTGGAGCTGGATTTAGGAACTTGGGACTGGAACGATAAATCCAACAAGCAGATCAACTGGTTTCCACTCAAGCCAAGGGTAGGTTACTAAGGGTGGGTTAGCTGTTTTATGTTTTCTGCTGTGTAAGTGCAAGACCAAGTCATTCTTTAGGCCTGATCTTGTGTGTTCTGTGGGTTTTATATTGATTATAATCATAAATATTTCTTTACTTGTAAATGGAACATGCAGTTCTGAGGTTTCTATTAGTCTGGTAAGTAGCCAGCTATTATATGGACATATTGGAAAGAGTCCAACATAGGGCCATCAAGATGATCAAGGGACTGAAGCATCTCTCCTATGAGGAGACACTGAGAGAGCTGGGACTGTTCAGCCTGGAGGAGGCACAGGGGGATCTTATCAATGTCTGTAAATACCTGGAGGGAGGGTGCATAGAAGACGGAGCCAGGCTCTTTTCAGTGGTGCCCAGTGCCAGGACAAGAAGCAATGGGCACAAAATGAAACATAGCAGGTTCCCTCTGAACATCAGGAAGCATGTCTTTACTGTGCGGGTGACTGAGCCCTGGGCACAGGTTGCCCAGAGTGGTTGTGGAGTCTCCTCCTTGGAGATCTTCAAAAGCTGCCTGGACATGGTCCTGGGCAGCCTGGGTGCTCTGGGTGTCCTTGCTTGAGCAGGGGGGTTGCTTCAGATGACCTCCAGAGGTCCCTTCCAACCTCAACTATTGTATGATCCTGTGAATTTTGGAAGTTTGAGCTATTTTTCACTTATGCCATGTTGCTGCAACAGATACCTGAAGGCACTTGTTCCATGAATACAAAGTAAACCTACTGAGCGTATTAATCAAGCGTAGCATCATTTTAATACCAGTTATAATGATGACTTCCTTGTCTGTATGTCTGTTGTTGGTTAATGGGTTTCAGCCAGAAACTTTTTACTTAATCTAGTGCCAGAGGTTCAGGTATGCATTTTGTTGTTGGTGGTGTTTTTCTTTTTTTTTTTCCTCCCTCCTTGAATTTACTTCTTCATCTCATTCCAAAACTATCTCAATCCAAAGCGTTATGATTTGTAGAAGAAAACAGGAATGTCATGGTAGTCTTTTGCACTAGTTAATTCAACCAATTTTAAAACTACTCTGGTTAGTTTTAAATATAACCAAATGTTCATAGGTGTCATGTTCCATCTAAAGTCCATGACTCTATATAAAGAAGTGACATATTCTTGTGCCTTTTTACAAGGTAACTGCTGCTGAGACTGATTTTTAGATCATGTTAAATAAGACAAAATATTCCTATAGCAGTAAGTTTATAAAATGCACTTTCCGTAGCACAAAGAGTAAGTTTCCTGATTGAAAAAGCATATGTTCCACTTCTAAATAAGTGCACAATAACGGACAAAAAAGTGCACTTACGGGTTTTTGACCTCTCTTGGGTCTTGTTTTCCACTACAGTGGTGGAGATACATATCTCAGGCACTGTCAAGTGGTTAAACTTTCCCTAAATCTCTCGTGCTGTAAACTGAGGGAAGACTGAAGGATAAGAAAACAAGAAAAAAAAATTCTCATGTAGAAGTCAAACTTGTTTGTGTGCAAAACTTTACACAGTAAAATCTGTGTGAACTTCAGTGTTTGAGATTTGTATTTTTTTCTTAAACTTCAGACTTCTACAATGGCTCTTGAACTAGAAAACAGAGGGGAGATGAAACTAGCCCTCCAGTATGTTCCACAACCTGCTGGAGGTATGCATTGCTTCTTCATTTGACTTTGTCAGGCCTTTGGGGGTTTTGCTGGGGCTGGGCTGGGGGCAGTGGGAAGCAGCTGCATAACATTTTTCAACAAATTCAGACATCTTGTTTTAACATAAAACTTTTTTTTTTCTAGAGGATTAGGTCACTCTGGTCATGAATTCAGCTGAGGATCCAAGGATCATTTTAGGATCTTCTGTTGTTTTTGTTACTGCAAAATAAATTACTTGATTGTTGTAATCTTAGACTTATAATCCAGTCTGCATGTGTAACAAAGCTTTGTTTTCTCTCTAACAATTTTAGAAACTATGAAATCATCAGGCAGGTACTGTGATTTGCTAAATAAAGAATGACAACACAGTAAATTCAAGCAATGTTGGAAGTAGAAAATAGCAATAAGTATCCAGAATACAACAATTTTTAGCTGTATGATCTGTTGGTTTACTCTTGTCTGACAACTGATAACTTGCTGGACTTACAGAGAAGCCAAGTCAGGTCTAGAGTCAATAAGAATCAAATATATTTAGAGTACAGAGGAGCTCATTTGAAAGTGTAAGTGGTGGTAAAGGCTAGCATCACATAGACTGAAGACAAGCTGATTTCTTCATCTAGAAGGCTTGGAAAGAGAAGACCAGTAGCATACATTTGTTTACTTGTAACAGAAGAGAAACCATTGTTGGAATATAGACGTGATGTGGCCTTGCAGTACTTTGATGGGATGAAGATTGCAGCTTCAAGGGTTGGGAGGGATGTTCAATTAAGATGCAAGATAATGAGAGTCTAGGCCAAATACCACCTCTGAAAACAGACAGGAACTGCTGCAACATAGAAATTACCTTCAAAAGGGATTTACAAGGCTTAATCAGAGCCAGGGTGTTTTCTTTCTTTTTACAGGAAAGAAGACTCTATCTACTGGTGAGGTCCACATCTGGGTGAAGGAATGCCATGACCTTCCTCTTCTGAGGGGCAACAGGCTCAACTCTTTTGTTAAGTGGTAAAACCTGTGTTTGAAGTCATTAAACACGGTGGCCTAATAACGCCATTGTTGTGTTTTCTAATCTTACCTTCAATTTTCTACATTTAAATTAAAAACAAAAACACTTAATTACTTACGATTCTCCTTTATTGTAATGCAAATTGTCCTGCGGGGCTTGCAACTTCGAGATGCTAAGTATATATTACTGAGTAAGATGTACTGGGAGAAATTCCTTGGTAATCACTACCCTTTCATTTTGTCTGCTTAGCTACTTGGTGAAAGGGCTAGACAAATTTGTCAGATCTTGTCTGCTCTAAGTTGCATTTAAACAAAGCAGGTTTGTGCAAGAGCATGCTTTAGCTTAGTAAATCATGGGAGGAGACAGAAGTGAGAAGCATAGTTGTGTTTCTTCCTCCTTCCTTTCTACAAACAGATTAAAAATGTAAAGAGGATAGCAAGATAGTTGGGAAATCTCTGGCAGCAACAAAAAGGTTTCAGCATCATTAGTAACAATCCAGCAAACAAACTCAGTTGTGCCTCTTCCCCACCTGACTTCCCCTTCCCATCCATCCTCTGAAGCACAAGGGTGGATACGTCCTGGATACATTTCTTGGAAGGGACTGAGAACATGACCTTTGATTTCATCTCCATGAAGCTAAAGCATCTTATCTTCAGCTGCTTTGTAACATGCAGAGGAGTGTTAATGAGTAGATTTTGTCTTTTGAGTGTGTTTAATGCAGGTTATGCTGTTCAAGTGCAAACTGACAATGCTTTCTCTTTCTGAAGTACCATTCTTCCAGATACTAGCAGAAAAAGTCGCCAGAAAACAAGAACAGTGGCAAAAACTACACACCCAGTATTCAACCATACCATGGTCTATGATGGCTTTAGACCAGAAGATCTGAAAGAAGCCTGCGTAGAACTCACAGTCTGGGATCACAACAAACTAGCCAACCACTTTCTGGGAGGCCTCAGGATAGGCCTTGGAACAGGTACTGGACAATTAATAGATTAATCCTTAATTTACAAAATACAGTCTTTCTCTTTTTTCCTTTTCTTTTCTATTTATTCTCTTTTTGCAAAGCTAAATGAACAGCCTTTCAGCCACTTATTTACTAAAGAGTTTCATTCAGTAAGTTGTCTGTTCTTTGTCACAGATCCTGAAATGTAAAGAGAAGCAGTATGAGGATTGACAAGTTAAGAGAAATATTAGAAATAAAACTTTTTCTGTGCATACATAGTATCTGGTACTGTTTGAAGTACAAAAATATGCTATTCCTGCACCCAAAATTTTGATAACGTCTTACAAACTTACTCATGCAAAAACTAGGTATGTGGTGTAGAGTCAGCATTGGGTGGAGATAAAAGGATAGATTGGGAATGCATGATAAGATTTGAAGACTTTAGATAGGAAAACTTATAAATGCAAACAAGTTTTTAGCATAAAGGCAGAATAAGATGTGTAGATAGAATTACATGTCTTCCCAGTGATTATACTCTGTCCCTTTCATTGTCCTTTTTGGTTTGAGTAGAAACAATGTGTTTAGAGTCTTTTAAAGCAAAAGCAAGAAAAAATGACTTCTTGCATAGTTTACTAGATTAACCTAAAATACAAGTGAGGACAGTAAATCTCAAACTGAATTTTAAGCTCCCAAGGTCATATTTCAATATAAAATCAGTGGACATTTTAAGCCGTCTTGGATGTTAATCACCCATATATCTTTCCCCTTGGGACTGTGACAAAAAGACAGAATAACAATAAAAAAAGCAACTGCAGAAAGATGAAGTTTGTGTGCAAAATTGTCGTTGACGGAATTGTTCAAGCATAAAAATATAGAACTAGATCTTGAAAGCACTAGATTTCAGTTACCTGAGGAGGTGAAACTGAGAAGACAGGCAAATTTGATTGTCAGCTCTCAACTCTGCAGCATGTTAAGTAATGTTCCTCTTAAAATTGACATTTTTCTAGGCAAAAGCTACGGCACTACAGTAGACTGGATGGATTCTACTTCAGATGAAACTGCCCTGTGGGAGAAGATGATGAACTTACCGAACACATGGGTAGAAGATACACTTCCTCTCAGGATGCTCATGGTTGCAAAATTGACAAAATAAGGTGGCTTTTGAATTCCTAGTGTTGAAAAGAAATGTTGGGAATGAAATTAAAAGGTATGGAGGTGAAACTTGGAGGAGGAACACAGTAGCTCTTTTGATAGTCTCTGTTCTGTTGCTATTCTGATTTTGTGCTGTGAAACGTCACTTCATATTTCAAACTAAACTTCTGCCTGCAGATTTTTATATAAATTTAAAGGGCTTCTTTTATTTCTTATTCGCTGAAAATATATTAAAGTAAGAATGTGCTTAAAGAATTCAGAGGTAGAGGTAGCTGTGATACGTGAATACTTGCGTTTCCTAACTGAAGTGTTGCTCATTCATTAAATCTAAATTGCCAGCAAAAAAGGGAAAAGCAAGTAAACTCTGTATCCTTCTTGGATTGTTCATGAGGTGTTATTAGTAGTAAGATAGCAATGGGTTGCATTTTGTTCATGCTCATTAGCATGTGTCTATGGCTGAATCCTCATTATGCTGTATTGGATCTCTCCAGCTAGGAATATGAGTGTGCAGAATTTTTTTTAAAAGTCCCTTTGTCTGTAGTTGTACATTTCTATGATATGGAAGTTGCTTCTATAATGAAAGAAGCTCTACGTGAAATGATACTGTTGATGTTCTATTCTGCAAGGTGCAGAGGACTGTTAATTCCAATGTACTATGAAAAATTGGGGTTATAAAGTTTGCTTATATATTTGTTAATCACCTTGCTAGTATATTGACATTACTTTTAAATGCTGAAGGCATTGAGTTCAAACTTTTCCTTTCAAATGCTACTCTAAAGGATCTAAACTTGCCAATTTTGCTGATGATGAATGTTGGGTATTTATTTTGTAAAGTGTACTCATTATCTGTACCTATATCTATTAGCTTGTATTTTTGCAAAAAGTAATTTTTCTGTTCTTCAGCGCCACCATTAGGAGAACGCTGGGATTATGGCGGTCTTGGTTTAGATAGCTTTGCGGCATGTGAAATGGGACAGGAATTTGTCACTTCTAGAAATGTATGACACTGAAGGAAGATAAATGCATAAAATACAAAATGTAGTACTTTTTAAAATAAAAGCGGTCTATTAAAGCTAAATAAGGTTCAGTGTTTATTAAAAATCAATGTTCTATGTTAGCTACGCAGTATGAGTATGCAATATAATGAAATGCAGGTGGAAAATGCTTCTGAAAATAAATGCACATTTATTTGCTGCAACTGCATAGGTCTAGGGGCTGGTAAAATCCTGCACCTAAGTTTAGGGAGAAAGAGGGCTCTTCACAGCTCCAACTCAGTTGTTTAATTTAATTGTAAAAATGTTAGACTTCTTGGTATTTATTACACACCATGAATGGAAAAAAGGAAAGGTACTGTTCAGCCTGCTGGGGAACCCATGTTCTCTTTCATCAGCCAGGCAGTCTGGAGATTACAGATGGCAAAAGTAGTTGTCGGTCTCTCTCCCTTATTGTTTCAGGTGTTTTGGATGAGATTGGTAGCTGGTACAGATTCCTCTTTGCTTTTGCAGAAACACCACCCTTTCAAGGGTGGCTATTTAAGAATACAGAAGCAAAGTAACTGCTGCACCATTTAAGTACAAATATATTGTTCTGACGTGTGGTATGTGCATTGGTCCCTACTCATACAAGAAGAATGATTTATATATATCTGGCAGACGCACCTGTTTCTTTGTATTCACTGTCTATAGGATTTTGTTTTCACCTTAAAAGTTAAGTTGCTGTAAACACAACCTACAATTTAATAGGTATATAATTTATAGTAGTTGTTTTATTTCCTGTGAAGCTTAAATACAATGCTGTGTCAAAAGTTTTGGGACTTCAGCTGAAGGGATGGGGTCTTGAGGCTCTAGATTTGCAGGTAAATGTTGTGTAATCTTTTGTGTTGTATACTGTACACAGTTTCAGTAGTTAAAAACTTAACTGCCATCAAAATAAAATGGTTGGTTTCTGACAATATCAATCTTTTCTTTTGGTCAAGTAAAGTATCTTCTGTCTTGCTATTCTTGAACCATCCTAGAGACAGAGGCAGTATTTTGTCATTATCTCAGAAGACACTGCTTACCACTACACTAAAATAGATTAAAACTTAGTTTAAATTTCAAAAAGCTACTGGAACACGAACATTAGATGTACTTGTGCACTGCCCTAGTAATTAGTATGATGACAAATGACACAGCAGCAATGTGTACTCGTTTATTAAAAAAGACACTGAGCCAAATAACTGAAACAGGCCCTCTGGTACAAAAATTCAGTTGCTCCCTCGCCACCTAACTTTAATAGCTGTTTTCAGCACATGCAGAAAATGGAGACTATCATAGGCAAACATATAAAGATAGTTGTCACCACACACAAAAGTGAGTCTTCCTCATACTTCCAAATTTACAGGAGGTCAGCGGAGACGGTCACAGAAGTGTCTTTGAAAAGTATATTAAATTTGTACTGTTATCACCGTTACCCTCAGTGGAGTCTGCATCATGCTACGAATCTTTGTTTGTCTTTTTATTGTTTCACTATGTATTGTAATATGCAAGAGAAACCAAAGCTGTCCTAGTGAGATGAACTTCAGTACCGTGAATGATTACAAACCAGGCTGCTTTATCAGTGGAAAATGTACTTCAACTACTCTATGAATGCTGTAAGATTTAATTACAGAGCAGAAACATTACAAATTCACCTCCAGCTAAAGAATATCATGTTGATTTATTAAGGTAATGACTGTATCTAACCATGTAAACCAGGAGGAATTTTGGATTGGAAATGTCTAAAATGTACACTTTTAAAAATGTACACCATGCAAAATGTACACTTTTTAAAAAAAAATAATATATATATATATTGACATTCATCTGGATGTGGTTCCTGTAATAAATACAGCTTTCCACCAAATTCATAGTAATTACTAATTACTGTAGCATGTTCCAGACTGATAACATGCTGACTGAAAAATGTAAACTTAAAGAGTTCCTTAGGACAAAAAGTTCTAGCAAACTAGCTTGCTCTGTCTTGCTCTACAGTTGAAAACAAAGGTTTTAAATTTATCCACAACCCAAACACTAAAGGCATACAGTTAACATATAACTGTTACTAAAGGGCAGTTTGATAAATTAATAGCTATGCTTTGATTCTTAATTCCAGTTCACCTTTATAACAAAGCAGCTATACTCTTAGAATTCCTTTATATATGTTCATCCTTGCCCAGAAAAGCGACTCGGAGAAACACAGTTGCCTCCTTTTTTTCTTTCACTTTACAAGCTTATCTTGAATTCAGCCTGGACGGGGGGCAGTGGGTGGTGCACATAGGTTAATATGCATACATATATATATATGCGTGCATGTGTGTTTTAAATTACACCATTTTTACTTCCTGTAAACCAGGTGCTTCAAAGTAGCAGGTCTCCTTTCATGCTCTATATTCAGAAAATTCCCATTTCTTTTTCTACTTCCCATTTCTACAAGTAAGGCTGCAAGCCTTAGTTGGTGTGGCAACCCACTTCACTCCGATCTTACCCATTTTGAAAGATATCTGGTACTGTGCCCTCCTTGTCTGGTTTGATTCATATCCTTTACCCACATCACTCATTTTTGCTTCATATCCTTTTTCCAGCAAAGTCAGCAAAACCTGCACCTGACATTTTACCTCCAGCTGCATTTGTTTTTTCCCCCTTCCCCATGCTATCTGCCAGATTTTTCATTAACTGCTGAATAAAGTTCCAAGTTGTTTAGGGCGAGGGCTGTGTTTTCTTTTTGCCTGTGCACCTTCAGTGTGTTCTGAAAAGGTCACAGCCTGCCATTGTGATCTTCTCTGGGTGCAGGGTGCAAGCTGAGAGACAGGCGTTCTTCAGGCTTCAGGAAATTTTCTTCCCTTTGGTGAATCTGGGTGCCTTTGGGAGCGCTGGCAGTACCTGTCTGCTAAGAAATACTCCCAGCTATTTCCGCCACTTCTGGGGCTGCCCCAAGCAGCGCAGATGAAGGCAGGAGCTCTGGAGTGACCGATTCAGCCCCGTATCGCCATGGACACAGGAACCGTGCACTAGGAGCGGCAACAAATGGGCAGAGGAAAGAAAACACCCGGTGAGAGAAGATCTTTCTCCTCCTAAACCCCTCTCTTTATAGCGTTTCCACTGGAAGGCCTAAATCTTTTAGTCCTTTCCTCTCCCCTCCATTATTGCTGAATTTTTTGGCAGGATCCAAAGTAGCAACAGCAGTAGGGGAGTGCACGACGGCAGACCCAGATGTAGCGTCCCTGCTGACGGTCACCACTATGCAGCTCTGAATCTGTCCGTGCCTCACAGACTTGCCTTCATTTTGCTGTATGTTGTTCCTCATCCTTCCTCTAGTTCTTTCTCTAGGACTTTTGCCCATGCCCTATCTTTACCTCCAGCCAAAACCCAGGAAGTCACAAAGCCTGATTATCAGCTCGCTATTCTACGTGCTGTGTGGTTTCAGATCTGCGTCTGACTGTGAAATCCGTACGTCAGTTTTAGGCTGACTTTTCTTATGTCTGGGTAGCATGCCGTATGATTAGGTACCAATAGTGATGGTGGTGCTACTGTAATATAAATATTTCCGTTATTTTAGATGAGGAACCAGACTTTTAAAATTACATGCTTAAAATAATCCAGCGAATCAGCATCAAAACTCAAATAAGGAACCATTTCTCCAGGCACTGTCTTTGTATTACAGTGCATTCAGTAATTATTACCATTGTGTAGATCTTTTTTTATTCATAAATCTCTAAGCTCAGGGTAAGGCTATTCAGTTATTTTTAATGAGTAATATACTATTAAAATCTTATAAATCAATTAGAAGATTGATCTAACCTTCCATGTTTTAGTTGCATTTATAATACTGGATCTGTAGGAGAAAATAAAGGCAGAGGAAACGGATTGCTTAAGGAATTATTTACAGCTTTATCATTTACTGGCTTTTTACCCAAATAGAATAGTACTTCTTGTAGCTACAACAACAGCGCTTTCAGAAGGAATAATTACCAAAGCTAGTAATCAGCAAATGAATAGGCTTGCATAAATACGAAGCCTACAGTTTTTTCCTTTTGCATCAGCAAGTCTGGCATCCTTCTCTTCAGTCTGCCTGACTTTGAAACAGAGTCCGCAGAGGCGAAGAGGGTTGCAGGACCGCGCGGGCTGCAGGCTGCTGTTGGTTTTGGGGGTCCCCGTCCACTGTGCCAGTGGTGTAATGGACTACCAGAGAAACTCCTCCGGCAGCCGTGTTGGGCGCACGGTCGTTGGGTACTCTGTAAATCTGCTGAATGTCACTAAGAGAACTGGTCACTGTAAAATGTTGTTTTGTCTTTGTGTGAGACAGTGGCTCCATGGCTCAGGAAGACAGAGAGGCAGGGATGGCCAGCCCCACAAGTGATCCAGAGACAGGCAAAGACATGGAAGATCTGACAAAAGGCCTGGAGATACTCTGTGAGGGCCCTGAAGAGGAGAAGAGTGAGAAGACTCTGCTGCGGGCACGCCTAGAAGAACAGCATCGCCTTATCTGTATACTGAAGAAAAAAGCAGACGATGCACGCAAACGCTGCAAAGGCCTGGAGCAGTTCAACATGGAACTGGAGAAACTGAGGACAGAGGATGCTGTGAAACTGAAAACCCAGACCCAACGGATTCAGCATTTGGAGGGGTGCTTCACGGATCTGGCCAACAACCATGAAAAAATGATCTACTTCAGGGACCAACACAAGAAACAGAACACGCAGCTGTGGGAGGAGAATCGGCGCCTGCGTCAGGAGAACGAAACTCTCTTCAGCCAAGCTGTAAGGGAGAAGGAAGCTGAAGTGCTCCAGCTCGCTGCCCAGGCAAGAAATCTCTCGCAGCAGTTAGACTCCTTACACGAGAAATGTGCTTACGAGAGTCGCAGAGCCCAGGAGCGAGAAAAGGAGCTGCTAGAAGCTCAGAGCCAGCAAGCAAGTGCCTACGCCTGGGAAGTTGATTCACTAAAACAACAGCTGCAGTGCCTACAGGAGGAGCACCAACAAATTGTTGCACAGGTAGAGCACGGAGAAAGTCAGCAGAAGGCTCAGGATAATGAGCTGCAGGCCAAGCTGGAGAGGGCAAATGAGGAGAAAGAGCAGCTAGTGAACCTGGCCATGCAGAGGGGCAAAGCTCTGCAAGACAAGCAGCGGGAAATTCTGCAGCTGGAGAAGAAGCTGGAGGCTGCAGAAAGAGCCAGGCAGAGAGCAGAAAAGCGCTTTGTGAAAGATGCAGCAGCAAACAACGATCGGATGGTCCAAGAGCTCCAGCAAAAACTAGAAAGCAGCAAGCAGGCATACAGCGAACTCTTGCTGCAGTTTGATGCTTACAGAAAGCACAGTATGGATTTACTGACTAAAGAAAAAGCACTGAATGTCAAACTCCGTCATTTTAAAGCGTAACTTCAGCTTTCTCCTCTGTTCTCATCTCAGCAGGTGCCTCTATTGCAACACAGAACTGCTTTTTGTTCGTTCTCAAGCAACCGTCTTGTAGTAGGTCTCTCTGTAATGTACTTACCAGCTTAAATCCTTCTGAAAGGACTGTTCTGTAGCCTTTTTTTTTTTTTTTTTTTTTGTTACTTTTATGCAAGTAAGAGCTCTACACCATTAAATCTGAGCAGGGGTTATTGAAGTAGCCAAACCACATCAGATCCTTAGCGTAAAAGATTAGGGTGGAAAACTTAAAATACGAAATTGATTTTATTTGGTCCCAACATGTGCTGTATCATAGTTTTTTTTTTTTTAATATACAGTCAAAAGCATACTGTTTCCCAAAAAGGACAAAACCTCAAACTATTCTTTCATGTTTGATTCTCCCTTGAAGTTCAAGAGAAGTTGGGCCACTTAAAAGGCATCTTTGAGGATCCAAGAAAGAATCACAGAATCATTTAGGCTGGGAAAGGCATCCAAGATCATCCAGTCCAACCTTTAACCTAGCACTGCCAAACCCACCATTAAACCATGTCCCTAAGCTCTACATCTAAATGTTTTTTGAAGATCTTCAGGGATGGTGACTCAGCTACTTCCCTGGGCAGCCTGTTCCAGTGCTTCACAACCCTTTCAATGAAGACATTTTTCCTAGTATCCAACCTAAGCTTCCCCTGGTGCAACTTGAGGCCATTTCCTCTTGTCTTATCGCTTGTTGCCTGGGAGAAGAGACTGACCCCCACCTCACTACAGCCTCCTTTGAGGTAGTTGTATGCAGTGATAAGGTCTCCCCTGAGCCTCCTTTTCTCCAGACCAAACAACCCCAGCTCCCTCTGCTGCTCCTCAGAAGACTTGTTCTCCAGACCCTTCACCAGCTTCGCTGCCCTTCTCTGGACAGGCTCCAGTACCTCGATGTCCTTCTTGTAGTGAGGGGCCCAAAACTGAACACAGGATTTGAGGTGCGGCCTCACCAGAGCCAAGTACAGGGGGACAGTCACTTCCCCAGTCCTGCTGGCCACACTAGTTCTGATACAAGCCAGGATGCTGTTGGCCTTCTTGGCCACCTGAGCACACTGCTGGCTCACATTCAGCCGGCTATCGACCTGTACCCCCAGGTCCCTTTCCTCTTGGCAGCTTTCCAGCCACTCTTCCCCCAGCCTGTAGCATTGCATGGGGTTGTTGTGCCCCAAGTGCAGGACCCAGCACTTCACCTTGTTGAACCTCATACAGTTGGCCTGAGCCCATCGGTCCAGCCTATCCAGATCCCTCTGCACAGCCTTCCTACCCTCGAGCAGATCAACACTCCCACCCAACTTCGTGTCATCTGCAAACAAAAAAAAAATCCCGCCTTGCAATATCCGTGGCACGAAGAGCAGTAATTCAGAAACTAAACAGGTCAAAACCGTAAAGTCATAGAATACCTGATGGACAAGTAAATTATTATGTATAGTCGTCCTACAGATTTCTACAGTTCTCTTAGTCTTATTTAATGTCATAGCATTATTTATATCCCTGTTAAGCTCAAAATAAATTGACAGGTCTTTTGGATGATTTCAATAGTTTTTGAAACAGGTTGAGGTTCTAGGCGGTCTGCCAGTTTAAGTGTTTTCTGTTTATGGGTGTTTTCTGCAGAGAAAATAGCAGTAATGCACAAAATGTAAGGGTGCAGCTCTGGCAATGTTTGACAAAAATCTTTCCTTTTCTTGTCGGCACCACGGGACAGCGGGGCTTCCCACGCTCTCCTGCCTCTCTCCTAGCCAGGGAGGAGGATTTTGGCTGCTGGGTTTCAGCTCCCGCTCCTGAAATCTCCAACATGCTCCGCGTGGTGTGCCAAATTGCACCCCACATCTGGGCCGCAGGCAGCTGCCTGGAGAGCTCTCCAAGTTCTTACCACACGTGCATACACTCGTGTAACTCAACATTTTAGCTAGCTGTTAGGATAGCTCTTGGTCCTGAGCATGTACAGAGCAGCTGTACCGCATCAAACTACAGATCTGCTGAGCCCAGTAGCCTGTGCATGGAGGTGGCCAGAAGCAGAAGGCCTGGAGATCCTCCAGCTTGTCGCCGGTTCATCTCAAGGACATACTGAAGCAGCTACGGTTTCTAAGTAGCAGCTGTCAGTTTACTCGCTGAACGTCTCCTTGAAGCCAGGTGAGACGCACTGCCCGCCCGCCCCACATCGTGAAGAACCACGCAGCCCTCCGTTCATCCCGGCGTCGTTTGACACCAGACTTCATTGTGCCTCTGTTTCCATCCCCGGCCGTGGTCGTGCGGGAACACCCCTGACCCCGCTTTGTCCCCGGGGGCCAACCTCCGCCGTGCGTGTGGCAGCCGGCCCCTCACACCTACACCCACGCCCGCCGCCCCTCCCTCACACGCCGCCCCCTCACAGCCGGCGCCGCGGCGGTTTTCCCGCGCGCGGGCGCAGTTGCGAGGCGCCCCCCTCCCCTCACGGGGTGCTGCTTCCCGGCAGGCACCGCGGGAGCGCCAGGCCGCAGCCTCGCGCCGCTCTCCTCA
>VXAL01009928.1:75098-112110 GCA_013399475.1 Chauna torquata
CCCGCGCGGCCCAGACAACAGCAGCCGCCGCGGCGGGAGGCGGGCGCCCTGGAGCCGCGGCGGCAGGAGAAGGAGCCGGAGGCGCCCGGAGGCCCGCTGGAGGTGTGGGAGCAAGAGGACTGGTTCCCCGGGCTGGAGCTGGGAGACCTGCTGGAGGCGGCCCGGCCGGACTGGGACCTGGACGCGGAGCTGAGCGGCTGCTTCTGTGGGGAACCGGAGCCGCTGCCCCCGCCGGGCCAGGGCCAGAGGCCAGCGGCGCCGGGGCGGAGGAACGGCGGAGCTGGGAGCCGGCTGAAGGCGGCGGCGGCTGCGCGGCTGAACCGGCTGAAGAAGAAGCAGTACGTGCTGGGGCTGGAGAGCCGCCTCCAGGGCCTGGCTGCCGAGAACCGGCAGCTGCGGGACCGCAACCGCGGCCTGAGCCGCCGCCTGCGAGAGCTGGAGCGGGAGAGCAGCTACCTGCGGGCCGTGCTGGCTAACCAGAGCGCTCTAGGGCAGCTCCTGAGCCGCCTAGCCGGGATCCGCGCCGGCGGGCTGCAGCTCAGCACCAGCCTCTTCAGGGACACGGGCAGCCCCCGCCGCCATCACCACCACCTCCAGCCCGCCGGCGAGAGCAGCGACCACGACTACGCCCTGCCCAGCTCCCGGCCACCGAGCCTGGAGGAGGCGGCGGTGGTGATGGAGACGGAGGAGGAGTGGGCGGCCCCCGGCGGCATCTGCCTCCACGTGGACCGGGATCAGGTGTCGGTGGAGTTCTGCTCCATCTGTGCTCGGCGGGCGGCGGCCTCCTTCAAAATGTAGGGTCAAGTACCTGCTGCAAGTACTCGTGGGGTTCTCGCCCCTAGGGGCCTCGCGTCGTGGCGGAGGAAGCAGGCGATGGTGCGGAGGAAAAAAAAAAAAAAAGTACAGTGGTGATGGGGTGGTACTGGGGGAGATGCAGAGGAGGGGAACCTGGCACTTAAGTGGCCAGGGTGACAGAAATCTTGAACGGCACGTTGGGAGCCAGATGGTGGCCTTGGCTAAAGGTCGTGTAAATCTGGTGTGTGGACGGTAGTGGTCAGAGCCTGTTTGGCGTAAGAATCGTGCAAAGCTGCGTACAGCAGTGCGATAATAATCGTGCAAACTGACATGTGCATATACACGCAGAGGTGCCGCCAGAGCCTGTTTGCAGCACTTGGGTGGAAAGATCATGCCGACCTGATGCATGAAGGTGTGCTCGGTTCCACTTCGCAGTTGCCAGTAAAGATAACACTGACTACCCTGTCTTGAGTCAGATAATGTCTAGCCTGCTTATCCTGAGGAGCCGAAAATGCTTGCTTAGAAAACCAAAAACTTCATTAAGACATCGTCACTGGACAGACTTAAGAAAATAGTAATGATCGGCAAAAGAAAGCATGCATATAAAATTGTACTGCATCTCAGTTATACATTACTATTAAAACCTCTCTGACAGTTTCTCTTTTAGGTGCTTGCCCTGCCAGGCTCCGTTGTGTAGGGGTTAAAGAGCAGTCGTTTTCCACCTCGCAACCTGGTAAGGATCAATATATTCCCATAATGCGGTATCAGACAGCTTGCTTTGCTTAGGCCAGTCTCTTGTAATGACTGGTTCAGGAAATGGTTTCTATGGTCCTTGGCCTACTCTGCCGTAGTGTTTCTAGCTCTGGATGATAACCAATAGTGAAAAATACAATCATGTCATTCTAATTAGCTGTTTTCCTCTTTTCCTTTTTTGACTTAATATGCACACAGTAGCCAATAGATGAGCTACGTTTTGAATTGAGTGAATGCTTGTGCCATTTGAAATAGGAATTTGCTATTGAACTATGATGAGCTGAAAAGGGAAAATATGCTAATGAGGGAGATGTGACATTCACAGTCTTTTATCATAGGGGAATCTGCCAGAAGTATACGTAAATTGCTTTTAAATGAAAAAAAATTGTGACCTGTTGGTTTAAAATACTGTGTAGCGTTAGGGATGCACAGTACCTTTAAAAAGTCCTTCTCTAGCTTTCTTTAATTCATGACGCAGAGTTTTGCCTGTTTAAACAGAACCTGAACACTGGTTACATCTGTACGGTGGAGTCCTAATGCAGAGAAGTCACTTTTTTTGCATGGAACTCTGAGGAGAATTGTGGTTTGAAGAATGCAGTGCATCAAATAACTCATTACTTTAGCTTCCCATAAGTAATCTCTGTGCCCATGCACACTACAATTCCTATGTTACTTCAAAGTAGCTTTAAATTTTAAAGATACTGCATGTATATGCATGTGCTTAATTTTACTGTAGAGATCTTAATTTAGCCTCTTACAGTATCCAGAAATCTGTAACTTGATATAATTAAGCACAGTTTGGAGATGAGCAAATATGTATCTTAAGACTAATGATTTGAAAAATGCTCCATAATTAACTGAGATAGGAGGAAAAAAAAAATTGATAAACAGTAGCGTGTGTTCTCTTGTACTAGTCAGTGTTTCTCCCTATCACAAAAGATGAGTGGGTTGTTTTTTCAGTTGTATTATAATGTTTAGGTTGTTTATATGTATGTCAGTTGGGGGAAGAAGGATTGTGAAAATGATAATATATGTAAAGTGAGGTTTCACAAAGAACAGATTTTCTTAAAACAGTCTCGTTTATTAACTTTTTTTTTTAAAAATTGTATTTAGTGTTTCCAAAGTCTTGTTTCTTAAAGCCTTAAATTCTGTGTTTAAGGCTCAGTGGAAGGCAGAAGTATTTTCCCCGAGTGATTTGCTGTATTGGTACTAAACCCAATCAAGTGTTCATCAATATAAAGAATTTGACTTTTTTCTTTGTGAAACATCACTGTGTGATAAAATATATGTGTATTTAGCATCCTTGTTTTTCTTTATGCTAAAGTGGATTCAGCTGTGTTGGGGCAGAAGAGACGGGACCAGCTGCTGGCCACATTTCCTGCTTTATTTTAAAAGGTAGTATAAGAAATGAGAGTAAAGAGGTAACAGGGCTTTTGCTGTCTTTGTTTTTTAAAAAAAAAAAAAAAGGTTGAATGCTGGGATTCATTAACTGTCATCCAAGATGTTTTTTTAAAAGACAATATCCTATTAAACAGGTTTTCCACCAGTGTATTCAGAATTCCATCTGTTCAGAGTACACTGCCAGCACAAAAGAGACTTAGTGGGATGTGCGTTACCTTACACCTCTGCGGTGGCATCAACAGGACTGTTCAAAGTTTCAGTCTTAAATTGTGTAACCCTGCTGTAAGTGGTGGGTTACACCAATACCACAGGAATCTGAGTTAACTGACAAGACCTGTACTGACTGATACGCAAAATGGAAATAATTGAGTTAGATTCAGCCTAGGTTGAATCTGCCTAGCTCAGACTTGATAAACATGCTGTATTTTGAAGTTTAACATGCATGATGGAAAGAGAAACACTAATGTGGCAAGTATGTTACAATGGCATTTTTACAGTTACTGCAGTGTAGAAGTGTATTTTAAGTTAAATTAAATATGCATTCTTTCTTTTTGCATCACTGCTAAGTGGTAGGAGTCAGGGACTTATTTCCGGTCTCTGTTAGGAACCTGCACATCACTCTAGTCATGAAACTACCTATGAGCTGTGTCTGAGAGTAGCTGATTTTCTGACATACAAAATGATGTATACCGGTACAAGAACAAGGTCAAGTCCCAAGAAAGTAAGTGGCTGCAGGCATTTCTAGTGCCTACTGAATTATATTTAAACCAAATAGAGGGGAGGAGGTTATTTGAAATTCTAACCAACTGTACTATCTGTATGGTGTATTATTAATGTAGCTTTTTGAAGTGGAAGCCTTGAAATGACTTAATTTAATACTTGAAAATATATTGTAAATGTTTCTTTGTAATTATGTGCCATCCAGATCAGAATACAATATCATAATAAAATCAGACTTGTTGATCTTTCAGTTTATGGGCTCACATGTTTTTTCATCTTTTTCTTCTCACTAATGCCTTGCTTTAATTGAGTGGTTCGTTACACAAAATGGGAATCAGAAAGGGGAAAACTCTGCTATCTGTGGGTCATCTGTTAGAAAACAAGATTAAATGGAGCAGGGCATCCAGGAGGAATGTTCTTGCTCATCTGTCTTTCAAGTTGAGTTTGTGGTGAAGACAAAACAAAGGCATTATTCTCTGAAACAAAGATAGAGTTGTACTTCTGAGAATAACCACTTTTTCTGTTTTACAGTCATTTCTCTTAATACTTTATTAGTGTGGATATGTTTGATCAATAAGCCATGGAGGAGTGGAATTCTTCTGTAAACCCTTCCATGGTCTGGCATCTTCCTCCTTGGTGTCCGTTACTAAGTTCTGAAGTTTGGTAAATAATAATGTGGTGTTAAGCCATAATCTTTCATCAGATTGTTATTTCCATATTAAACACCAGGGTTTGAGGGTTCTGAAATGACAGCATTTTTAAAGCTCCAGAGTTAGCTGTGTGCTGTAGTCTTTGAGTTCCATTAGTCTTAAATGCCTTATTTGTAGAGAGCACTTTAAAGCAGCATGCTGGCTTTCTAGTGTCCAGGCATTCCAGTGAAAGTAGTCTGCAGTTTGGAAAAAAAAAAAGGAGCATTCCACAAAAAAAGATTGCTTAAAAAATGCAACAGATGCCTTTGACCAATTTAAAGGCACACTGGCATGCTCCGCTTTTTTGTTTCTGGTTGTAGAAAATACCCTGTTAAGCACTGAAATTTGTGTTTGTTAAGCTGTATGCACCACAGATCAAAGTACCATCAGTGTTCAGCTGCAGGGCAACGCTGCCTTTGCTTTCCAGTATTTCTCCACTCCATGGTCACTTGAAGACTGTGTAGCAGTTATGTAGGAAACACTTTAATTCTCAGTTCTCTGTTAGTCTTTTACAGTTTGCTACTAACACAATACTGGAATCATAGTAAATTAATTTCTCTTTTCTCTGAAGAGCTTAGCAGCATCTGGGGGGGCATCTTTTAACTGCCTGGAGAGATGATACCAAAGTAAATGTAGGGAACTGTATTCCCCAAACTTGGCATCTCTTGGTTCTTCCAGTTCATCAGATTTCTCTTTTGCAAACCACAAAGGCCTTTTGTAAGTTTACCAGTTTTTAAAAACTGTGTTCTCAAAAGCTTGTAAAGAGTTTTTCTGTGAGAATCAGCAATATTCTATTTATAGGCTTATATTTGCTACTAGTTAGATTGTAAATGTTTCAAGGATTTATTAGTTACAGTGGATAGTCACATGGGCTGTGTTTAAAAATACTCTGTGTAAAACTGCACCTTGGCAGCAGCTGATTCTATGTTTTTTCACCCAATTTAAATGGGATATATAGATTTGGAGAAATAATGGTGCCTCTGCTCACTGGCAGGAGGATGCCAGGAGTAGGACTTGGGTGGGTGCAGGTGGGTGCAGGGGAGTGAGGGTGTCATTTGCAGGGGGCTGTGAAATAGAATGTAACATTGAGATTTGTCATCAAAAGTGGTAAATGTAAAAGATAAAACTAGTGCTTTTTTTTTTAGTGGTTCTCTTGATTCTTCTCTATAGTCAGTCTCTCAGCATCCTTTTGGCAGTAATCAAAGTAGTCAGAGGACTTCTAGTAGTCCAAAGTCCATCAATATAGACTATATATTAGAATCATAGAATCATGTAGGCTGGGAAAGACATCCAAGATCATCCAGTCCAGGCTTTATAACCTAGCACTGCTAAGTCCACCAGTAAGCCATGTCCCTAAGCTCTACATCTAAATGTTTTTTGAAGACCTCCAGGGATGGTGACTCAGCTACTTCCCTGGGCAGCCTGTTCCAATGCTTCACAACCCTTTCAATGAAGACATTTTTCCTAATATCCAACCTAAACCTCCCCTGGTGCAACTTGAGGCCATTTCCTCTTGTCTTATCGCTTGTTGCCTGGGAGAAGAGACTGATCCCCACCTCACTACAGCCTCCTTTGAGGTAGTTGTATGCAGTGATAAGGTCTCCCCTGAGCCTCCTTTTCTCCAGACCAAACAACCCCAGCTCCCTCTGCTGCTCCTCAGAAGACGTTCTCCAGACCCTTCACCAGCTTTGCTGCCCTTCTCTGGACAGGCTCCGGCACCTCGATGTCCTTCTTGTAGTGAGGGGCCCAAAACTGAACACAGGATTTGAGGTGCGGCCTCACCAGAGCCAAGTACAGGGGGACAGTCACTTCCCCAGTCCTGCTGGCCACACTGGTTCTGATACCAGCCAGGATGCTGTTGGCCTTCTTGGCCACCTGAGCACACTGCTGGCTCACATTCAGCCGGCTGTCGACCTGTACCCCCAGGTCCCTTTCCTCTGGGCAGCTTTCCAGCCACTCTTCCCCCAGCCTGTAGCATTGCATGGGGTTGTTGTGCCCCAAGTGCAGGACCCAGCACTTCACCTTGTTGAACCTCATACAGTTGGCCTGAGCCCATCGGTCCAGCCTATCCAGATCCCTCTGCACAGCCTTCCTACCCTCGAGCAGATCAACACTCCCACCCAACTTGGTGTTGTCTGCAAGCTTACTGAGGGTGCTCTTGATACTAGGCACATGCATTCTTTTAAGAAAGCAAGAAAAGCCATTGCTGTGATGTGTTGTCTGTGCCATGCAGTCTGACTGGTTCCTTGCTGCTGTAATGGTAGCAGAAAGGATACCGCTAAGACCTGTTCTAACACAGAGCTTTTCCAACAAGGAGGCAGTGTTTGCAAGGAGTTTGTTCAAGTTGGCAGGAGGCCAGGAACTAGTGAAAGCTCATCCTTGAGGTGTAGAACGAGGTATGTTGTATCCAGTATATGAAATGGAGAATTGAAGTATTTTTCCAGACTTCAGTGAGAACACTCCTTCATGTGTGTGCGTGCTAGAACCTACTAACAGCAGCTTGGTGTCCTGCTGAACTTCGAAACACCATTTAGTCTTTATTCTTTAAATCACTTTTGAAAACCTTTTTCCCTTGTTGTTTAAGAAGTACGTAGGGTATGATTGAAGGGTATCCTTTTTGCGTCTTTTTAATCAACACCTTTGCTGACATGATTTTTAGCTTCTTACTTAAAGAGTGTACCTGACCTTTGACATGACCTAACATACGAACACAAAAATGTATTTGCAATTTGTGTATTCATCAGTTACACCAGACGCAAATACTGGTCTTTGCAACTTATTCAAAGACAGTGAGGAATGTGATTTTTTTTTCTTACAGTCAATCTTTTCCACCTTCCACCCTAAAAATTAAAAAAAGTAGTTTGTCCAAGTCAGATCATTAAATATCACAGCATGCATTTTGATTACTCGAAGAATAATTATCACTTGAATTGATTCTAAAATAACAATAGTGCATGGAATGGAAGGTGGTTTTGAATATCACACTTAAAATATAAGGACCTGTTTATAATCTCTTAACTAAATCTTGTTAAACACTCAAATAACCAGCACTTAACCACTCATTTTGTTTTTAAAGATACTATGGCAAAATAATAGCTTAAAATATTTTATGCTTTTTTTGCCACAGGTCAGTTGGTTGAAGTCTGATAATACAACTCCTGGAAATACCATAATTCATTGTCTAGTAAAATATTTGTTCTGTGAGAATCTCTAAAGTGGGGGGTGATCAAGGTAAGGCCAAGATGTCTGTTTAGATGCAGACCAGTATCAGAACACCTAACAACACAGGAATACTTGAGGTTAAGAAAAACTAAACTTATATGTATAACAGCTGTTGCAGATGTAGTCTCATTTTGCTGCTTGCGTGTACAAATCAGGCCACTACGTCCGGTTACAGAGAAATAGAGTGCATGATTTTCCTGCTGGAACAAGTCTGTTAGGAAGAAGTAGATAAACACGATGAAACTCTAATACATTCTTCATCAGTGTCAGAGCATAAATTTGCAGTGAAGCCAATTAAAGGTCTTGGTGCTGAATTCTTAATTTTCATTTATATATATTACCATTTGCAGCTCTGGGGATACTAGAATTTTATGAAAATTTACGTGCCTGCTGATCAGTAATCATGCAGGTTTTACCGTGAAGACCATGTAACAGATTGAGATGATCGCTTCTGTAGAAAAATTCCTGATTTAGTTCTCAAATGGGAGAATAATACAATGAAGATTGCTAATTTTCCTACTGCATTAGGTATTTATATTAGAATGATAAAATGGTTTGGGTTGGAAGGACCTTAAAGACCATCCAGTCTCAACCCAAAACCAAAGTTTTTTGGTCACAATATAGCTGTATGTGCTAGGCAGTCTCTGCCATGACTATCACTCCTGACTACTCTGTGATAATAGTGGTCCCTGTAGTTTGTAGTGTGACCTATGTAACAGGCATAATCTTGTGACAGAAATTCTATGCTAGTGGAGTGAAGTTCAAGGAGGAAAATATTCAGATTTTCAGGAATCTCAAGAAAAAAAAAATCTTGCCTGATTTTTTTTTTTTTTTTAAATCAGTGTGGTTTGATTATAATATTATTTATTATTAAAAAAAACTTTCATTAATACTTATTTACAGCTTCCAGCAAATGTAGCATTAGAGCCAACATTAAGCGTGCAATATAAAATGATTTTTTTCCCATTTCCAAAGAAAAACACTTGTCCTTATAGTGTACACACCTTAATAGCTCTAAGCCAGACATAATGAAAAACTTAATTTGCATTTAAGTTCCGAGCTGAAAAGAATGTCAGTGCAGAGTCAACCTTGTTTTTCTATTAAAAAAAGGCAGCAAGCAACAACATCTTTCTTTCTTTATTACAGTTACTTATCCAAGGCAATTGGAAAGTTGTTCCACTTCAGACCTGTAGCTCTTCAGGATCCCTGCTAGGCTTCATGTGCTGCAGTATTTTGACATATATTCCATGATGTTTAGTGGCAAGATAAAATCCAGTTAGAACCTGTATAAGTACACCAAAACTCATCTTTCTAAAGACAGGCTGAGAAACCCTGAGCCAGAAGCGTAATAAATTCTCCTTCCCTGGCAAGGGAGCTGAAGCATACCTAAAGAACATAAACAGTGGTAGAAGCTTACTTTTTTTTTCCCCCATCCAATTTAAACATCAATATTCAACATTAAAGTCATTAAAAATACTTCGGTAGATATTCATTCTCTCCCCCCTCTCCTAAGTTAAATCACCTGGTGGTACTGGGTACTGAGTTCTCTCTCTGGATAAATGCTAGAAAACATCCCTGACCACGTACTGGCGTCTCGCCAAGTCTCACCGTCCCACTGTGCTCTGACCCCAATCTACAGAATCACACCCGCTAGGGAGTTTGGGTATTGGGCATTGCTCAGAATCAGGAACATTTCTCAGCCGCCCAGCCAAACACCTCTAAGTGATCTTCACTGCTTTGCAGGATGGCAACCACAATTTAACATGCCCACGCATATCATGGGTGGCTTGTAAGGTTCAGAGCTAAACTCAAGTGCTTTACAGTGTATCAGTTTTGTAGATCTTGTTTCACTTTTGGAGGGTTGGTAGCATAGCTCTTAGGAACTTTTCCCTGTAATTAGATGATTAATGCAAATGCCCTTTGATGTAGTAAAAGCATCCAAAAGGACAGGTGTGCACAGACTGAAAATCCACAGAATTTAAACTGAGAACTGAAGATGTGAGAAAATAAATTTCACTCACTGCAGGTTAATAAGACATACCTGATAAGAGCTTATCAACCGTTGTCTTTTAAGTAATTTTTTTGTTTCTGGATTGAAGAATATAATAAGACATACCTGGCTGCAAGGCTTGCATTGACAGGGACAGCCATGAGAACAGGATAGAGACCACCCACAACAGCCCCTACTAATCCTCCTCTGATCACAGCACAGACTTCACAGTTTAGCTCCCCTGCATGACAAACAAAACATTTCATTGTCAATATCTGCATAGCTCGAACACATCAATCTGTAAGCTGCATGCAACAACATGGAAACAGGCACTTTGCAGAAATGGCCAAGCTGTACAGGTATTCAGGATTTTTTTTTATTTTTATTTTTTTTTAAAAAAAGACTCTTCCTTTTGCAAACAAATACTCTCATTCCAACTGTGATAGTTTAACAGCAACGGGCAGCTAAGTCCCACCATGCTGCTCTGTCAATCCCCCTCCTCAGAAGGACAGGGGGAGAAAATACGATGAAAAGAAAGCTCTTGGATTAAGATAAGGACAGGGAGATCACTCATCAGTTACTGTCATGGGCAAAAGAGACTCAGCATAGGGGGATTAATGCAATTTATTGCCTATTGCTAACTGACTAGGCAGTGAGAACTAAAAGCAAACTAAAACCATCTAATACATTTCTCTCCTTTCCCACTCACAACTCGAAGAACTCACTGTTTTTCAAACCATCCTTTACCAACCAGGGTTTTCAAGACCACAACAGTTCAAAACCAGTGCTCTGCAGAGAGGAACAGCTCCTCTAGTGTTCCATTGTGTACAGAAAGAGAAGGCCTCTTGAAAACAACAAATAATGAAGTTTTACCTGAAAATAAAGGCTCGCGCACAAAAACTTCATAAACTGCTGCTGTTGAAAGAAATGGAATAACAGCCATTGGCAAAGCAGATACTATGGCAGCCTTTCTGACATTTAGGATCTTCCTGAAGAAATTATTTGCTGTTAAGCCACATATGCTTGCATTTCCTGCAAGGAAGTATGATCCATGATTGCAAAGGTTCCTGTAAAAAAAGGAAAGTCTCTTCAACAATTGAGAACTGTAAAAGAGTTTTGTTTATTTAGTGCTACAATTCATTTCTGAGTACTCTACAGTAAGAAGAGATGTAAATCTCTTGCTGATGCAAAACGAAGAATAACTACTTTCACCAGCAACCAGTGCAGCATCCTTTGCCATATCCCTGAGTTTACACATGGGTCATGAATGGAGTGTCAGAAACACTGAGAAGCCTTTTCTACAAAATTTTTGTTACAACTAATGGAAATTTTAAGACATTTGCTCTCCTAATCAGTGTGTTTCTAAAGCGAATGTTTTTTCAAAAATAAAATCCCAGCTAGCTCCTGTGATCAGCCTCGTTTCTAGCTTGCTTAACTGAAAGTACAGATTTTGTTTCAACATAAGAGCTTACAGATCAGGGGAACAACTATGGCAACAGATGTTGCAATAACAATCTCGGCAGCTGTTGACAGGTCATTTGTACTGATTCTGTAGGTGGAAGGACGGAAAGCATTCCTTGCATGCATGGAACACACGAATTTAAGGTCTTACCTTGCTAGGAGGTTTCACTAGTTAAGAAGTTCAACGTACTGGTTTTACAGAACTGGAGCTTCTATTTTTCCCTTGATAACAGAGGGGCTGGATTCTGTTATCTATTGTGTTTTACAGTTTAGGTCAGTTACCCATGGTGAAATCTACAATATGGTGAATGCAGATTAGAACGAAGTCTGGTCAGAGACAGTCTGCATTTAATAGCTTGACAAACAGGTCCCACTGGAGTACAATCCATCACAGCAAGTAACGGAAGAGAGGGAATGGAAAAGTGTGCCAGTTTTGCAAGTCTGATGAGCAGTCTGATTTATTTCATTCGACTTGCAGAAAGAAGTTATGAGCTCTTTATCATTATACCTGGCACAGTCAGTTGATTAATGGAAACAATGCTTCGCTTTAGGTTTCCACAAATCTAAGAATTCCAAGAACGATAACTATTGCCAGGCAAAGCAATTAACCGGAAGGCACTCTGGCTCTGAGGCTGTGCTAGTATTATGTTAAAAGTGTATTTTTTAAAACGTGTCATCAGTTGGATTTACTGCTAAAACCCTGAAGAAAATAAAATGCTTTGCTGGTCACAAAACTTATGCTAGGCCAAATGTCATATTTATTTGCATAATTATCACGTGACAATCTCTAAAGCATTTAGCAATTAAAATACATGATTTTTAAAATACACCTACTTAAAACTCTTCCAAATTTTAATGCTTACAGCAACATTAAGCACTGACAAACCATACAAAAGACTTCACAGATTTAAGTGATAATTCTGTAAAACTTTAACAGCATCTGACATCAATGATACCAATTATTTCTCATTTTCATTAGGAAGATACTTTCATTCTTGGTACAAATCAGATTTTCAAACATGGAAAATATGCTACTAACAATTCAGTTATGATGCTATATAGCATAACAACCTAGCTGGTCAAATACCGCTGTTGCCCTTATTTAGGAATCACGATGTTTGTTTGCTTTAAGAAATGGGCCTATTTGCTTTTCAAATCACCATTCTCAGTACTGGATGTCACTCACAGAACGTCCCCCAGAACACAGTTTCTGAAAACCAGCCGTTTTATCCCATTGGTATATTTACAACCACAGGCAGTGAAATCCGTGTGTGCATATGCATACATGCAGAGGACTGAGATTAAAATTTAGCAGTGTATTTGAGAAACCAAAATGGAACACATTAATGTGCCCAGGATGAGCAGAATCTCATCAGGCTTACTGATGTACAGAACAGCTACACTGCACAAAAGAAAAGAAAGGAAGGATGGAAGGGTTGGTTTTTTCATTTTAATACTAGCTCCCTAGTGTTAAAAAACCATGAGCTTTGTTGAACAGGAACTCTATCAATTTGGCTGCAGCACACTTCTTCCCTTCCAGCTGTCAGCGACCTTCCCTTTGGGTATACAAACTTCAAGGTCTGTCAGGGCAGTTTCAAATAAAAGCAAAGGCCCCCAGCACAAAGCTGCGTCAGGGGAGGTTCAGGCTGGATGCTAGGAAAAGGTTCTTCACCGAGAAGGTGGTCGGGCACTGGAACAGGCTCCCCAGGGCAGTGGTCACAGCACCGAGCCTGCCGGAGTTCAAGAAGCATTTGGACACCGCTCTCAGACATGGTCTGGTTTTTGGGTGGTCCTGTGTGGAACCGGGAGCTGGACTCAATGATCGCTGTGGGTCCCCTGCAACTCAGGGCATTCTGCGAGTCTATGACAGCTATTTCTTTCCAAGGCACAGCAATCTCTAGGTACCACAGCTTCTATCAAGATGTTACCACATCACCACCGAGGCATTTGCTGCCCCCTTAGTTCCGCTTCCCTTAAGGGAAGGGGATGGGTTATAAGTTGCATGCAAGCACAGCAGATCCTACGCAAAGCTACACCACCAGTAACGTAAGAAATAAAGCCTTGACTTTGTCCTTTCTCACCTGCATGGGAAGGCCCTGTGTTACTAGCTGTAGCTTGCTTAGTCAGCAATTTAGTCCTACTAAAAAAAAAAGCTTCCCATTACTCTAAATTATTCATACAAAATTTACGCAAGATACATACGTCTAAACCTGCTCAGGTCCAGCAAGGTTTTGCAGTGAAATACAAAGTTGCAAAGCATAAAAACATTTGTGAGGCCCAGAAGACATTTAGCTATTTTTGAGCTGCACAGAACCCCTGCTGATGAGGCCGGTGTACGACTCTGGTCTACTTGTACACCACCACCTGGCTACCTCAGTCTCACCTTCCTGAAACAGCGAGCAGTGCAGAATGAAACACAGAAACCAGCAGCTTGATGCTCGCTCAGTTCTGGCCCCAGGCCAGCTCTGCTGGATGCAAGACAATTCCTGCAGAACCACAAGGGTATCTGCCTTATGCTCTCCAACATTTCAGTTTCCTAGAAAATTTGTTAGCTCTAGCACAGGACTGTACGAAGGCTCAGTGCCAGTCAGGGCTTATCAGCCATCCTGGAACCTTAAGCACCAGGGAGCTTGTGCCAGAAACCAGCTGAGCTCACTAAGAACAGTGAGCTAACCATATTTAAAAAGAAATCAAAACGAATTTTCTGTTCTGGACAGTAATAAGCATCTTTGCAATCCAGTATTTTTGTAACTGCAAGGAATATTTCCAATACAAAAGAAAATGGAGAGAAAAGCCTCCAAATTGCTTTAAATGTTTGATGCAGTTCATTTATTTTACCAGCACTTACTGATCTGCTTTAGGAAGCTCATTTAACAACTTCTGTATGACTTCCATCCGCTTTACTTTTTCCAAATATAGTCTTTGCTGTGGAGAATCTAGTTCAAGAAATTCTCTTCCTGTCATCTTGAAGTCCTGGATCATAAGGAACAAACAAAGAAATATAATCAAAATTACACACCCCCAGTACATATCAAATGAACATTTAGATTCTTTTGCACTACGCAATCACAAATGTGTTTCCTATTTTTCACAGCAGAGTTATCAGATGTAGAGGGCACAATCTAGCTTCAGAAGTCCATGATATTATTGACTACATGAACCCTACTAAACTGCTTTCTTTAGCAGGGGGATGTTTCAGCTGGGGTTTGACAACTGCCCTAAGCCAACTTAAATACTTGCTGTGATCAAAATGGACAGCGTCATCCTCCAGGCACTCCTACCCGAGCACCTCCAACCCTGGGGCCATACAGCACTCACTAAACTCTCACGTGATGAGAGTTGCTGGGAAGCAATGATGGGCAGTGTAGTTGGTTTTTTTTCCCAGTCAGGTCTCCTTCTAATACAACAATCCCTAGTGCCAGTGACACAAAGAAGGACTACAACAGGACCACTGCTTTTGTTGACAGTATGCCAGGTTTAAGTTTCTTAACTGTCAAAACAAAACAAAAAAAATCCATACTTTATGTAAAGATTTATTTAAATCATAAGGATATCTACTCTGTTTTTACATTCCACAACTAATGACTTTTTTATTTGTACTTTTAGCCAGAGACATATCAGTCAGAAAGATAAAGTTTTTGATTAAGCATAGTATTTAGCCATTAAAATGCTTTTTCTAGTTATTTTTCCATAGTGGGGAGTTTCCCAAACTTAAATTTGCCAGTCATACTTGGTTTAAGTTTCTTTTCTCATTTTAAAGCCAATTCCTAAAGTCCAACTACAGGACTGTAGTCGACTTCATCTTAGATTTTATCAGGACACAGAAACGGTGGAAGAAACGACAAAGGAGCTGGGCCTCACCCGGGATCAAGGGGACCAGCGGGAGATTTGAAGTCTTCCGTTTCTACAGAGTTTGGGACGAGGGCATCCGGACTTGTTCTGGAGGCAAGCTGTACGTATAAGCAGAAGCATTACGTTATCAATCTGTAACTGCTCCCAAGACCAGACCCTTGCTGCCCGCTTCCCGGGGAAGCCGGCTGTGAGGAGAGGCCAGCCCCGCTGACCCGAGGGGCTCCACGCACCGATGCGCGACGCCCGCCAGGAGAAAAATCGCTCAACTCAGCCATGCCCGGAGGCGCCGCACGGCCCTGGCATGGCCCAGTAACTTCTGCAGTGCTACCGTTTGCACGAAAAGCGTTAATGTTACTAAAAATCACAGAATAACGCGGTTTGGAAGGGATCTCTGGAGCCTTCTAGTCCGACCTCCCGCCCCGAGCAGGGCCGCCTTCACAACAAGCCCACCTGCCCGAGCCTCGCCAGGCGACCCCTCCACACCTGCGGAGGCCCCCGGGCCAGCCCGAACCCCTCGCAGCGGAACGCCGCGGCCAACCCAGCCAGCGCGGGCGTCCAGCCCAGCCAGCGGCCGCAGCTCGGCCCCGGAGGGGACCTACGCCGGTCCCCACAGCGCCAGCCTCCCTCAGCACCGGGCTCCGACACTGCGACCTTGAGCCGTCCCCAGCGGCCCCTGCCCCGCCGGCGGCCCTCCCGCCCCCGCCTCACCGAGCGGCCCCGTCCGCCTACAACATGGCTCCTCCCACCTCCAGTCCCCGCCGTATGGGCGCCACCATCTTGCCCCGGTCACGTGAGCCGCCGGTTCAGAGGACGCCTTTGATTGGGCGTTCCCTGGCGGCGCAGCACGGCGGCTTCCGATTGGCTGCTTGGGCGGCGGGCGGGGGGTCAGCGGCCGGCCCGGTGCTCGTTGCTAGGGGCAGTGGATGGCGGCGGCGGCGGCGGCGGCTCCTCCATGGAGACGGGGCTGAGCGGGGACCCTGCAGCCGGCGGCCCAGACGCGGGGACTCCCCCTAGCGGAGCGAGGAGCCCTCGATGGGGGGAGGCCCAGTCCTCGGGGTAACCCGCTGACCCTCTCCCCTCACCCGGCCTCAGCACCCTCGCGGGGTGCCGCCTGCGGCCCCCTCCCCTCAGGCGCTGCGCCCCTCTCCCGCCTGCCCCCCCTCAGCCCCTGCCTTTGCCCGCTGCCCTCTCGCTTTGCCGCCCCCTTCCTCCGCCACCAGCTCCTTTGCGCTGCCCATCCCGTCCCGATCTAACCCCGGTTGCATCCCCACCTCCATCCCCACCCTTATCCCCTCCGCTCCCGTCTGTTGCCTGTGCCGCCGCGACCTGAGGAAAATTGTCTTCATCCTTAAATCTAGCCCGGCTCCTCCAGTTCTCCTGCATTCCCATCCTAGTCCTCCGCAGACCAAGCCAGCCCTCTCTGCGTTGCCCCACTCCAGAAAGCACCAGACAGCCCCTTTCGGAGCTGGAGAGGCGAGGGGGGAGGGAAGCCGAGACAGACAAATCTCAATTGTGAGCGTTAAAGAGCAAAACAGAGCCGCCCCCTTTCACAAATTCCGTTTCCATCTCCTAAAGAAGAAGATGCAAAGCAAAGCCCTGTCATGTGCATCACAGCTCCTCACGCGGGGAAGGGAAGCGTTTGGAGCCTGTACACCTTTTTCATAGTACTTTCCTAACGAGCTAGATGAGGAAAATCTATCCCTTTTCTGTTTCTCTCTTTTTGTTTTTCCAGAAAAAGGGGGAGAGAGAGGCTCATGTTGAAGCCAACCAGCTGCGCTTCTGAGTGGGAAACTCTGGACTGATCTCATGGCTTGCTTTTTATTCCAGTAATACTTCATGATCTCCGAAAATGAACCTTTTGTGAAACTCTTCTCCTAACCCTCCTTATTCCTCTTTGACGAGGTGGCTGCTTTGCAAGGGAAGAAATGGCATGAAGTGAATGACTCCACTATAAAGCAATCTGCTTTGCCAAAGTGCCCAGTGAGCAGCACTGTCACTTTAATAATTCCAGGTCAAGGGATTGCTTTCCTCCTTTTCAATCCTCTCTTTTAATACATGGGAGGATCAGAGGGACATTAAAGACTGTACGGCTGGGTGGCTTGCAGATAATAAAAATGAAAGTGACTGGCCAGTGATTTCTGTTGGGTAAGAGGGTGATATTTGAAGGCTGTGGTCTGATGAGGAAAAAGGGACCTTTTCAGTCTGCTGTGTAATTGATACATAGCTAGCAAAATTCATTCAAGAAGTGAAAGAAGTTTAAAGAGTCACTTTGGATTGTTTTTTGTCTTCCTCCTTATCTGGATTATTTGGGAGTTTTTGTCATGCAAATAATATGTTTTTGAGCATGTGCAGGTGGAGTATTAAGACAGCTGCCTAGAGATGGACTGTGCCTTAATTGTATTACATAAAATCTTTTAATTTTCAAACTTTGCTGCCAGAAGAGGAGTTATAATAGGGTTTTGTATTGCCAAGGAGCATTTTCTCTTGTATTTTTATAGATCCAATTATATTTTAAAGAAATTGAAAGCGTCTCTTAAAAAAATCAAAAAGCTTCTTTTTTCCCCCTTTTTTTTCTTATTTGTGGGAAGCATCGGAAATCCAATACAAGAAAACAGCAAGTATTGATAGAAATGAAGATTGAACCTGCATTTCCTAACTGAACTGTAAAAGTGTTTTGCAATAGATAGCCAGTTCCTGACCACGCAGTGTTCCAGTAGTACATCGTTAATACCTCTAAATAAGTGCTTGCAACCAGAATCAGAAGTAGGAAGAAGAATGCCAGTCAAGAAGAAAGGTGGGCTATGAAGCTTCATATCTCATTTTGCATCTCCATTTTGTTAGATTGTTGATTTCTAGTACTTATAATTTGAAATTAAAAGTGTTTTAATGGGGGATTGAAATCGTTTTTCTTCTGCGCTGAAAATGGGAGTAAAATCTGTGCGCTTACAGTAGTAATTGTTAAAAGTATTTTTATGTCGTGTTTTAAGATCTGTTGTGTCAAATTTGGCCTTAAATATTTATTTTGTAAAGATCAGCCATCAGAGATCTTGAACAGACACCAAGAGGAAATCTTGGCATTTAATATCGTGAGAAGCCTGTCTTACAAACATTAATGAATTTTAAAATCGTGGTTTTAGTCTATTATCTATTCTTTACATGTCTGGCGGATAAACATCAGCCATCAGTAGCAGCATAAACAAATAACTAAACAAGGCTAATTTTAAATAAAAGTTCCAGGAGTTGTGTTTTGAAGGGCATTTGAACGTGTTTTTTTAAATGGAATTTTAATTAACTTTTGATTTCCATGCCTTAATACTGTATAAAAGTACTACATTTAAGACTGTAGTATGGCAGCATTTAAGAAAAGATGACCAGCCTTATGTTTTGCCCCTTCTGTCAGAAAGTTTGTGATTACAGTAAGTATAGAAGCAGCTTTGGAAAATGTGGTTTCCAGTGTTCAAACAAGAATTGGAAATATATGGGGGGCGGATTCTTACTCTGAAAACACTTGTAGACCGTAGGTTATTTCTGGTTCCCTGCAAACATGGCACCTATTTAGAGTTTCAGAAAATGCTAATAGAATAAATTGCAAGTGAACCTTTTCTATTCAGCTCATCTATCCAGATGTCCTTGGATTTGGTACGTCCCTGGATCTGATACCAAAGCGTGGGGGAAGGAACAAAAAGTGAATGTTTCACAACAGAAATGGGGATATAGTCAATGTGACTTTTCATTCTTTTCCTTGTAGGCAGTATCCCTTCAGTGTCAGTTATGAGTTAACGTTTACTGTGTAAATAATAATAAAAAACACACACACACACAGATTGCTAGAACTATTTTCAAACTAAAAACAATGAATGGGATTTTGTGATTGTATTTTAACAGATGACAATGTAGAAACAAATCTTCAAAACTGCAATGTTTTAATGAATCATTGTCATTCATGTAATTACTTACGATTATATGTAGTAGCGATGGGAACACGTATGGAGGAGTATCATCCTTAATAATTCATCCTGCTGTGCTGTCATCACCCTAATGTACTGTGAGGCTCGCATCCTATACTTGTTTACAGAAGGAAAATTAAGATTGTCTTTTTAGATTTTAAGTGTTAACTCTGAATTATGTGATTGACACTAAGGATGTTTGTGTGCCAGACACTTGCTGCAGGATTTTCTGGGTGAAATATTATGGGCTCGTATGTGCAGGAAGTTGGATTGGCAATGATAGTGGTCCCTTCTGGCCTTAAAAATCTCTGGATTTCCTGTTTGTTTCAAGACAGTCTAGTTCTGTCTAAATGTACATCAAAGCTTTAATTTCTTCTATCCTGTGAGGATATATATTTTGACAATTTTTAAATACAATCTCAAGAAACCCAAATGTCATCCTTGAAATACTTTAAATTATCACATCAGTCAGTGTACTGAAGTTGCCAGTGTGAATGTATTTGAGTATTTAAAAGATACTGTTAAAAATGTATTTAAGCATATAAATTGTAGGATTAAAAATGTTAATGAATCAGCAACTTTATTATTATTTTGTATGACTTAATTTGTCTAGTCCATGCAATAGACTTTAACTTTCTAAATGTAATTAAAAGCTTGCTGACAACTTGAAATACACTATCATTAAAAAAAAAATCTGCTTTTGTTGTAAGTAATCCGTAATAGTCCTATGACCAAAGGAGATTGAGGTTTTTTTGTTGGTTTTTTTTTTTTTTTTCCATTTGTTTGCTTTATGTTTTTGACAGCACTTTGTATCTGACTAGTTTCATACTTCTGTTGATGATTTATTTTCCTTTTCTGGTCTTACGTATTTGGGAGTTCTGTCTTCTGTCTTCCCCACCCATGCCATCTGTTGAGATCTCAGTGGGACGCTCGCTTCTAGGCTCTGCAAGATCATGCATTTCAATAGCATCGATAAGAACAGGATTATCCTTCTCCATTTCCGCACTTCTCTATGTGTTGCTATTTTGGATTTGATCAAAATATTCTCCTAAAATCGGTATGGTATTTATCCCCGGAAGTTGTTACCAAACACCATGTTTTTTGGCATGGACCAGTTATGGGTTTTTCTGAAGAACAGTGAATGTGTTTTGAGCATTTGCTTTTGAAAGAGCTCTCACATTCAGTACTGGTCTTCAAATTTCATATAGCTTTGGACCTAATTTACACTTTACCTTACTTGCCTAATGCAGTGTCTGCCATCTTGGTGTTAAAAGTCTAGGCCTGTTTAGTCAGGAAAAATAGTTTAATAGTAAAAAACATACAACTTAGAGGAAGCACTGATTTCGTATGGATGTGGAGAAAAAGGCCTGCTGCTGGTTCTGATCATGTTTGTGTCAGTATATGATTGCCTTTGCCTGATGTGCTGGAGTGACATGATTTTCTTCTCTCAGTTTTTTGGGGAGGGAAATAAGGCTCCTCGTTCTCAAGAATGTTGGCAGAGTTGGCACGCTTGCTGTCAGTCTCAGGGGAAACAAAAACAAGGCTGGAAAGGGAGAGTGAAATACTCTGCAGGTGTTGAATGTGCTCTCTTTAGAAAAGGGATGAGACATTGTATGGATACTTTTACTACTGTTGCATGATTAAACAAACGGCTATTCTCTTTGGTTTTGATTGCTCATCTTTCACTTGTTTTAATTACACTTAAAATTTTAAATCGAACTTAGGTACAAAATTATTTGTTGGACAGTGCCATTTGGAGACAACATGGGATGCACAAATTTGAGAAATTCATGATTTTCTCGTAATTTGTGCTTTATTTTCACAAATAAACTAGGATATGTTTGAATGCAACTATTCATGACAAATTTATGGAACTTCTTGAGGAACGCTTCACTTTAAAATTAAATAGTACTCCCGTACAGAAGATCTTAGTAAGCAAAGTCAGCTTTTTGTATGTTTTCAGATTTCTTTCTCCCTCCCTGAGTTACTTAGCCCAGCTGATTTCTGTTAACAGTGAGGGACTATATTTAGATTTGTAATTGCATGTATTTTGGATTCATGCACAAAATATCGAAGAGCATAAAATGTCACTGCAACTCACTCATGTCTTTCACAGTGACACAAAAAACTAATTAGATCCATGCTCCTCTATGAAGGAGAGCAGATTCCAGTTTTGAACCCTGCTTGTGATTCGCATGGATGTGGCAGGACCCCCCACATCTAGACGCCTGGCTGTACATGTGCTAGCCCTGTCAACGCCTTTATGCTTCTGGCTATGTCTAGGCAGTAGGAGATGCCTGAGTAGTGGGTTTTATGCTGCCCTCATCCTATTTTCCATCTGTGAGACTGAGAGGAATTGTATCTTGAGCCAGATGCACCCTGTGGGCTGCCATTAATATCTTGACTCTCCCTACCTTGTAGCCAGTTTATAAAGGCATGCTGCTGGTTCTGTTTTGCATAGACTAATTTTTTTTCATCATACCTCATATATAAAGAAATGCTCTCAAGGACATTTTCTTAAACTGGTCAACAAGAAGAATTAAAAAGCTTTGATCTGATCCCGTGTGGACTGTGCCATTTAGGATAATCTGACAGATATGCTTTAGGAAATGCTAGATTATGCAGTGGTAATGAAAGGAAGGGATCTAAAAACAGCTGAGAGTAATTCTAAAAGCAAAGTTTATAAAGGACCAGACAAAGTTAGCTCCCATTAATGCAATGGAGTTGTTTGTGCCCTAAACTTCTTTTTAAATAACAAAATTTAAAGTTAGGATTGTAACATTTGGTGCTCAAAAGTGTCGGTGAATGTGGTTGCAGGCTCCTTGCAGCCTACTAAGCAAGAAGTCCAGTAGCTATTAAGTAGGAGATTTTTGTTTCCCTTTTCCTTCTAATAGGTATTACAGGCTTTTTGTCATTTCAGTTGCTGAATAAATGTTCCCAAATAAGTACATGGCTAAAAAGCCACATTTTTCACTCAAAGTTCTGTTAAGCTGCCTCTTAGTTTTTACAGTGAATTGATGGGGAGCAGTGCAGAGCTGTAGGCTAGGTTTACAGACTGTGAAAAGAACAATTTTTGTTTTCCAAAAGTTGAACAAGTGGCAGAAAATTGCTGTCTAGACTTTCCCAGCTTGCACCATACAGCTGTGATTTAAAGATGTAGCTGCTTTCACGGCAGTAATCTGTTTCCAATCATGCACTGTTTCCTCTGTGAGGAGCAGCGACATATTTTGCTCACAAAAGGACTATAGGAGGAGATGTAATAAAGAACAAGTCGTTGTTACATAAATGCAGGCTGCAAAGCTAAGATGTCTCTGGATTGGGAATAGTGAAATTTATGGTCTTTTTTCAATTCTACCATTGTTTGGGTATTTGTCAGATTTTTGGTACAGATCCATCCCATGTTAGTTGCCTCACCTGCATAGGGTGCCCATCTTGTTCTGGTGGGCAGCTTTGGTCAGCAGAGAGACACCTACCTGCAGAGGGTATTTTAACCTACCTAGGATCTGAATCATCTTCTGGGCAGTTGTCCTCCTGTCTCTCCCCGAAGACAGTAGGGGGAACGTAGAGTAGCCACGCTAACTCACTTGGCTCGGTTAGGTGATGTCTCAGTCTCTCCTCCAAAGTTTAGTGGGGAAAAAAGTCTCCTTGCCTGAGATCTTTATGAGAGCTGACATTGTGTGTTATGTGAGTGCTATAAATTAACACCATTCATTATTTTTGTGGGGAAAAAGTGTTATAAATTGTACTGTTAGAGACTAGAACTGGAAGCAGCCATACCGTTGATGGAGACAAGAGGCAGCTGTGTATCCTCTCCTCCCATTCCTGATAAATGCCTATTGCACTCAGTGGAAGTGATGGTATCTTGCATGATCAGCATTTTTTTTTTTTCCTTCTCAGCCTCCCTTCTTTCGTTCTGAATTTGTTCCAGATGGCCAAGTTAGGTGTCAGAGGGTGACCATGGAGAAAAAGCTGAATTTGTAACTGGTAGCCCAACGTGATTAAAGGTGATTTTGCAGTCCCTGCTTCAGCAAAATGAGAATTACTGCCTTACTAGGTTTTGTTTATTTTGGCCAGGTCATATCAAGTTCTTACTTCTTACAAGTATTTAAGGTCTATTTCGCTATGGTGTCTTCTTGTATTTACTATAGATTAAAACAGTGCCAAACAATATCTATAAAAATAAAGATCATGTTTTCTCTTGCCATGTTCATCCCAGAAATAGCCAGCAGGGCTACCTTGACCTGATGGGTGATGACAGTAGTGACCAACATACAAAATGTGTGAAGAAACTATTTGCTTTTTAGTGACTGTTTTTCAGAGGAGCTTTTGGTGTCATTAAACTTTCTTCGCCAAGACAAGTTAGCGTAAATGTCCTTGTCTGTCACTTTGGGATGAAGAGGTAAACACTTCCTTCAAAACACATTTGTCAGAGAGGTGAATCAAGCAGTGTTTCTGGGAAGGAGAGAATCTGGACAGTTCATGGTTCTACAAACAAGCTCGCATTTTATGTTTCACAGTGCTTTTCTCTCCCCTCGCTGTATGGCTTACAATCGCTAAGCCGCAGTGGAGTAATTCAAGTCGCCTTCCAGTTCAGTCCTAGGTGTTGTGCATTACAGTAACACTGTCTTGGGGGTGGATGCCTGCTGAACCGTACGTTTAACAAAACAAAACCACCACAAACAAACCCCAAACCAAACTTTGCAAATCTACAGATTCAATTGTTTAACATCCAAAATGTAGAATTCATTTTCTGTTGTTGCCCAGAGGCGTGCGTTTTGTTTATCAACTGAGAGACTCTAGTCTACTACAAAGGTTCTTAAATGAGAAAATCCGGAGTGGTTCTGGGAACGTGTAAGATCATAATGTGTATTTGGGTAATAAATAAAGAAGACAATCTCATTCCATTTTATTTTTTTGCATCTCTAGAAAAATGTCAGTATTACTGGATTAGATCTGAATTTTCTTAATTCCACATTGTTTTCTTTCATGTGAAACAATACTTCTTTTGTATGAGTTTGGAAGTTATTTATTCCGGAACAGATACCTTTTTGTTAGCTTTCTGCCTCATTCCAATTTTCACGTTTATGTTAATTTTGATTTTGAATGTTTTAAAACAAAAACATACACAGCAGCTGTAGTAAGTGTGTAACTCCTGTTTTTCACTCTTGTAACTACACATCGAGTTCCACTAGTCTTGTGTATGACGTACAGCTAGATTTGAACAGCTAGATTTTTGTGTACGACATACAGCTGCTCTTCAAAGCCAGGCTCTTTAATATTTTTATGCAGCTGTTAAGCAATGTCAAGTTACCTTTATTCTGCCACGCAAATGAGAGGTTTTCATTTCGTGCTGCATTATTTTGGGGGTGTATGGCTTCATTTTCATTCTGCCTTCATATTTGCATTGTTGACTTTTACACCTGAATTTTAACATTGTGGCACTTGAAAGGCAGAAACAAGAAGTTCAGGTGAAGCTAATTACACTTGCAGGGTTTCTCTAATTCTAGGAGGAGTTTCAGGGCCCTGGAATCTGCTTGCTTCGGTAGCTGAGACACAAACAGTCTGTGCAGCCAGGACAAGAAATGTGAGAAGAGGTCACTAACAAACAGGCCCCACATTATCTTCACTGTAGTTGGGAAAAAAGAGCTTGCTAGAAAAAAAGAGTGGCCCCAGTGGGATTAGTTGCTGGTATCAGCAGTTGCTAAACCCTTCTGTGGTCCCTGAAAAGAAGTGATCTAAAAAAAAGAAGCCGGGTCCCAGAATGAGCCATTGGCAAGGAATAAGTGGACTCTTTTTTTTAGTACAGTAAAGGGTGATACATAAGATGAACAGATTATACAGTAAGTGTTAAGTATTTTTTGAGAGTTAATTGTAGTTTGCAGGAAGAGGTGAGCAGAGGAAGGATATCTGGGGCATCGCAGGGGTCAGGTGTTCCCATCCACCCAGATGGGTCTGGGGACACTAGGAGTGCAGCTTTGTTTGCAAGATGCTTTCTTTTCAGCAGAAATGCTGGAGAAAAGTTTCCTGCGGTTTTATGCTGAGCCAGGCACTAACTGACCTTTATACAGTTATCCCATTCCTTGGGTAACTACATTTAGTCAAGTTTAGAGGAATATATTTAAAACTAAAAATAAAAATGTAAAGGTAGCGGTTTAACGGAACAGATGTATGGTTACGTGTTGTAAAACCAAGCGTGAAGCTACTCAGACAACAAACTTACATTGCAGCTAGTCATCGTTGAAAATTAAAATTTTTTCTTAAAGACCCGGTTTTGCTTGTCGTAAATTGGACAAAAAGTCTGATTCTTAGCAAACATTCAAAAAGGAAGGAACCCAAGCGTTCTTTTACTGTCATTGCTTCCCTGGTCATTTGTGTGTGTGTTGTGTTTCATAAAGCTGGCAGTACTTCTGTCCAGCTTCATCCACCAGTCTGTGTTCTGTGGCGTTAGTGGGTCCTCAGCCAGGGTTTGGAGACTGTGCTTTAAGATAAATTTAATTCCAGAAGAGAGGATAAGAGGCTTTGGAAATGTAAACCGTGTACAAAAGTTGCAGGGGCTGGAACTGGTTAGCCTGGGAAAAAGGAGACTGAGCAAGGGAGGGACATGACAAGTCACACAAGGCTGTAAAGCGAGTGATGCTGGTTTGCTTCCCATGTGGACATCTGGAGGACAGTAAGAAAGTTTGTCTTCATTTATAATCAAAAAGATGGAAATTATGCAGCAGAAAAAAACAGTTGAACCTTTAAGTGCTGAAATTAGATGATGAGGGAGTGCGTGGGCTTAGGAGGAGGTTACCAGTGAAGTTAGGCAGGCATCCGTGGGATGGGTATAAGGGGGTCCTTCTGCTCAGCAGGGAGGTGCACTGAAAAACCCTGAGAGGGCTCTTCCAGGCTCTGTGCATCTGTAATTTCTGTTTCTCAGAGGATTCAGCTGGCAGATCATAGCGTAACTCATGCCCTTCTAAGCAATCTCACTTGCAGAGCGTTTAGCCCTGTTCCTTGCATCAGTTTCACAAATCAATATTCTGGAAAAAGAGACTGCTGGGCAACTTCTGCGCTTTGATTGCTGCCTTTTGCGCTGACTATTTGGAGCACGGAGACCTGCAGTAACACCACTGCATGTTAACACAGTTCAGTGCAGAGCTGCCCGTCCTCTTTCTAGTCCAGTTGCACGTGGCATTTGGATGCCTTAATATACCTGAGCATGTAACGTTGCCTTGTTCTGGGAAAATTGCTGTTGTTCTTGCATAGCAGTTCTTCTCGCAGAATATCTGACCCATTTCTCGTCTGCTAACAGCATCAAGGTCTGGAATGATGTTGCTTCTAAGTAAATCAAACTAACAACTAAACCCTTCCTAAATTAATGTTTTGCCAGAAGGCAGCCTGTGTAGAGAATTCACAAAGGTTAAGGTTAATTTAGGGAGGGTTTTCATAGGACTCGTGGCAGCCTCCCCTTGGTGCTGATCTGCTTCTCAGACTTTGAAACCATAGAAATAAGCCTGCCTGGTAATCACTTGACTTAAATGATTAGTCCCCCCGTCTTCTGCCTGCTTGGTTCCCCGAGCAGGGCAGAAGATGGGTTCGCTTGTTATGCATACTCCCAGGTGCAGTTATTTTTAACCCTTTTGCTTGTTGTGAGTGCTCACCACCCTCAGTGATAGCGTTTGTCACATACGTAATGCCTTATTTTTCCTCGAGGTTGCATAACCCATATGGTGCCTTTCCTTGAGAGTTTATTAAAGCCCTGTTGTGGATATGAAGGGCCAGAGGTGCTGAGAGGTTTCTGGTTTGTGCAGGGCCACCCATTCCCTGTGTGCTGGCCCCCTGTGCAATCCACTAGATTATTTTTTTTTGCATCTCATTTACGTGTGTGTATATATATACATAATGATTACCGTTTGTATAGTAGTTCTCAAGGCTTTTGCAGCATTATAACCTGCAATTTGTATTTTTCTCAACCATCTGGGTATACCGTTTCCCGTGTTTCTTTCAAAAATTTAACTGGCTTATACCTCCAGTTTAGAAACTTCAGATTTTAAAATGCAGTCTCGTAGAGGTGTTCTAAAGCCCGGGTCTGTGTGCAGAGCACACTAATAGGATGTATTCCTTTGTGTTTGCTGTTGTGTGTGAAGATTAAGAAAGGTAAAAGAGTTGCTGATGGCTAAGGCTTGGATCAGACCCCTCCCTTTGATCTATAACAACTTATTTCAAAATTGTTGGTTTTTCTAGAGCACAGGATCAAATCAGGAGATCTTAAAATAATAGAGGCAGGGAACTGTGTTTGCTTAGACCTCTGGCTGTTCTGTCAATAGTCATCTAAAGTAAGGTTTGAACTCCAGAGTGCAAGGAGTTGTGGAGATCCTTTTCTTTTAAAGAGATCAAAGTTCACTGAAGAAACTTCCTTCTCTCTTTCCTGGTGCTCTGCTTACATTTCTCACTTCTATTTTGGCTGCTGCTTTTTTCCTCCCCCATTCTTCATGCTTTTTCCAGCTTTAGTGTCCTACATTTTCCCAATTCTGGTTCTCCAAAAGCTGGAAAGAGTCTCTTGAAATGTGTTGGCATGTTTTTCTTTCAAAAGTCACCTATGCCAAAGACTTTGCAAGTCGGAAATAGTTACAATCCCTTTTTGGAAAGGGAAAAGTCAACATTTTTCCACACTGTTGTACCCAAAAAGTTTGTAGTTCACTGATTCGGATGCCAACGAGAGGAAAGAAATGCAAATACAATCCTAAACTTACCAACAAACTGTCTTAGGCTTCTGAGCAAATCTGGTGTTCCCTGAGAGTCAGTGGTCACTTGCAACTACCTTGTGCTGGTGAAGGGTGCTGTTAGCCAGCTGACCGTGATTTCTTGCACGTGCAAGGCAGAAGTTTCCAGTCCCTGTAAGTCTGGCATCATATTTGCTTTTTTTCCTCTTCATTTTCTAAACTACCTTGTTTCGTAGCAGGAGCTGGGTGACAGCAGCATACCTTCATGGAAGGCGGCAGCAGCTCTCGGGAGGCCTGCAGGTGCTCAAAGCACAGCAGTTTTTCTAAAATAGTAACAGTTGGTGTTGGCCAGGATTGTGTGACGGTCCACGTAGAGTTATGCTTACGTGGCTTCATTGTGGCCAGAAGGAGCTACAGGGGCTTGAAAACAGGAAAATAATAAATAAATTGCATCTACCTGAGTTATGTAGTGGTTCAGTCATCTGTTTCTTTGTTTTGAGTCCTCATCATTCGGCACACCCTGGTTTGGTGGGTTTTGAGAACAGAGCTTCTCAGCGACTGGTTCCGAATCAGTTTTATCTTTCTCATGTAGTTTCAATTAATCTTGTCAGTCAAATCTTTTCCAATTTAATGAGTGAAATTCGTAGATATTCCTAAATTATCTTCAGACCCAATATATTCAGTTCGTCTGAAGGATAAGTGGTTTGAATAACTTCTGGGAGATATTTAGGAAAACTGTTTCCTATAGCTGCAGACATTCCCAAGACATCGTGCTGTGTGAGTTGCCATGTGCAGGCAGGGCTGCGTTATCCTCTGTCCCATCGAAGGGCACAGTACGTATCAAAGACTTTTTATTCAGCTGCTTGAAGTACACCCGTGCTACGCTTGTAAGTGCCACAGCAAATCTACTGAGGAGAACTCAGACGGCTGGTGAGTGAAGTACAATCCTGCTGCCTCAGGTATTTCACCAGGGAGCTTGTTCCTCTGTAGTGCTGCAGCGGTGGGATTGTTTATACCGGTGCAAAGTCCTTTTAAAATAATGATGTTCTGATTTCACAGCATTTGTGTGCGTTTTGTTACTGAGCGGATGGATGGGTGTGTGGGTGTTGTCACAAGCGCACCAGCAGTGTGTGCGTGCACCATGGAAGCACGTAATTCTGTTTTGGGGTACAAAACTCCGTTAAGATTTCCAGTCATCCATACACACTAATTTATCCAAAAACCGAGTGCCCACCTGTTGCATTTTTAGTGAACAAATTGAAGCTCAAATTTTTCTGCATCTTCTTGCTGATATGGACTTTCAGTGATTCTAAAATGAAATTGCAAATAACGAGAATGTGGCAAAAACCCTGAAATAAACCAGAAGAGCAAGGAAATCCCTCTGCCTTCGGGTACTGGTTAGTATTGCAAATGGCATCCAGATCTCAGATGCGCACCCTGAGATGCAGCTAAGGTGGAAGACATTTTTGCATCGTTGCATCAAAGTAAATGATAAGGCAAACTGATTACAGAATTTCCTTTCTTGCTTTTAAATATGTGTGATTATGACATTTAGTCTTTCATATTAGCTTACATTTTAAGGGCAGTGCTTTAAGAAACAATTTTCTGTTGGTGAGAAGTTAATCTCCCGGTGTATAATACACCTTGCTCTATACCTGCTTGTACGTATGGCTTCGTTTCTTGTTGATAGTGTCTCTGGAAAACTTTTTCTCTGTAAGTTACACCGAAGCTATTCTTCATTCAAATATAACTTGCGTTGTATTACCAATGCATTTTCTCTCTCTCTCTTTTTTTATTTATTTATTATTTCATCAGATGTATAAGCATTGGACCAATAGATGTTTCGGCCCTGTAGTATCACAGTCTACTCATGGAGCTTTAAAAATCTACTTTACGTGAAAATGTGTCTGTAGAGTGTGGGGACTGTAAAGTGTGGATTATTCTCTAATGAGCTCATCTAACTCCAAGGAAAGGATTTTCCTTTTTCTGATTTTTATATAAATCAATAGATTATATTAAGTGGAGACTCATTCTGTAAAAGAAAATTTTTATCATTTTTAATGTGATAAAACTTTAGATTTTTTGAGGGAGGAAACAGTTTTCCAAAGAAATCCAATAAGCAAAGTTACTGATCTACAGTTTTCTGTCAGTATCACATATCTCTCCCATTTGCTGTATTATAGCAATTGCTTATTCCTGAGCAGTAACATAAACCACAAATGTTTGTGAATGGGTTAAAAAAAATATGGAGTAATAAATTGATAAAATCTACAGACCTGTTAGCTTGGATTTATTAATGCTCTCTTAGAAAGGATATTGTAGGACCATAAATCCTGTTGTATCCTTAAAGAATTTTTCTTATTATTTTATTAAGATGTTTTGAGTATTATTTATTTAAACAAAACGGTTATGCAGATACTGTCTGGGTATATGTGAGTTTCTGCAGGACTGTATCTTCTGAGAGGTTCTTGTCCAAGTGATCTCTCTAAGCCAATAGCATCAGTTGTGTGAGTCAACATTTGTATAATTAGACTCCACGCAATATTATGCTTAGCTTTACTTAACATTTCAGATGAATGTGTTAATTTAAAAATTGTGTCATAATATGCAAAGAAACGGTAAGAAAAACTAGAACTATGTCCATCAGACTTCATCAAGCAGCGTTAATATTTATTTTTCAGTGGTGTTTTGTTAGCAGACAAAGGACCTACTTAGGATCCACGCAACTTGGAATATTAGATGTCTGTTGAGAAGATTTGTGGTCTTGTTTGTATTTTGTTTTGGTATAAGCACTGAAACATCGCGGAACCATGAAATAACGATTTCTTGGTTGTATTTCTGATACACTCAGACTGTAAGATACAGGACCTCTTTGGGCTGCCAAAAATTAACTGTATGCTCTGGTGGAAGTCATCATCCCATACATACAGTGATCCGGTCCTTCATGGAAACCACCAGTCTGCCGTTCTTCTTGAAGAGAAGAATGTGTGGGAATTCAGCTTCAGAAACATTGGTTTAATTTGCATGGCAGGGAATATGATTCTTATTTAACTATTGTGCTGCAGTCCAGGCAGTCAGTTCTTATTTAAGCTCTGTAGCTGTCAGCCCAAAAAGGCGGAAAGTGTTGGACGTCCTCATCTGCTATGGGTATAACTGGGAGCTGAAGACGGTTGTCATCTCGGAGGGAGTACTATCCTTCAGACGTGCCATGTTATTGTATTATGTTGTATTATGTCGTATTTCTATTTGCTTGTCGTGCAGAGGTGTGAATGTTGTGCAGAGGTGCTGAACAGGATTATGCCCCATCGTGCAAAGTACTGTGCAAATCCATATGAAGGTCTGGTCCCAAGTAACTCACAGCCAGTAGTGCTCAACAGAAAGGAGGAAAATTGCTTTTTGCCAAAATGCCTGGGGGTTTGAATAGTCTGCGCAAACCCCTCGGCATTTCAGGAGTGCTCCAGCAGAGCGGTTACACAGCCCTCCCAACATGCAGAAACAGTCTTGGTCAAGGTGCGTTGATAACAGAACATCAGGGGAGGCTTTCAGCATAAGCAGGGCAGGCTGGGGGTGATTGTTTCTCCCAGCATGTGCAACACATCCCAGACTATTTGGGAAACTAGATGTACTGCTCCCAAGGGCAGCTCTATGGGAAAAAATGCAACTCTGTGCAAGAACTTAAAGAGGGGGTAAAACTTAATGTATCCTATTAAAGCTAGAGAGGAAAATTAGGCAGGGAGGTAATTACTTGATCTGGAATTTAACTGGGATTTAGAGTTAACACTAGAACTGTGCTCTGTTACTGGTTGTTCAGTTCGTAGGGTTTGGGACTATTTTGGGGTCCACCAAGAGTAGGTTTTTTCATCTTGATGAATTGCAAAGTAATAATTTAAGTGAAAATAAAAACTCTATTCAGCCCCCCAGAAGGACGCTACTTTTTTGTAGCTGTTTTTTTAAATAAGAGCCGTACGCTTCAGGGAAGGAATGATTAATGAGGGAGGGGACAGCAACACCATGCACCAAGTGACTAAGGGAGAAGGAGTGCTGGGGCATCTCTTTTGTGCAGAGCTCAAAGGCGGCAGGCATTCAAATCCCATTTTCCCCATTGAGTCTCAGTCCGCTTCTGAAAAGTATCCTCAGTACTGGATGCTTTGCAGTGGTTTTCCAGCACTCTGTGCTGCTTCACTTTAATATAAATAATCATGTAGTCATTGCATATGTCTGCCTGTACTGGGGGTGAAGGCAAATGCCTCATGCCAACCCATGCTTTAAGCTATTAACTAATTATTTAGTAGGGGGGAGCCAGAACTCTCTGTGTATAGACAAAACCAGAAGCATCATGTTCCCTAATCAGACATAGAGGATATATTCATATATTTATATCTCTGTCTCTATATCTATCTATCTATCTAATCCCCATTCCTTTTTATTCATTGTTTTTCATTTCTCTGATAAAATGCTTGTGATCAGCCAGAATTTCTGTGAGGAGGGAGAAAAGAAATTATGTCTTCTTAACCATTAACCATTGATTAAATATTCCCCTTTTGTAATTTAAGAATGTTATCAACCATTATCAACTCACCGAATACAAGTTGTGCCTTTTCCCATACTGTGAACTCATTTAATTGTCACACCACAAGGCCCACACTGCAAGGATCATGTTCAGGATCCTTGGTTGAACATAGATGATCAATTTTTATATAGAGAAAGAGAACTTTGCTTTCAGATATTTATTATAAATTTGCATTTTTTTACTCCTTGGGAATCTTACTGCAAACTTGGTGGTAATATAATTACAAAAGTGCGTGCAGACATCTCAGTGTCATATATATGGACATTTCTACTTAGGATGGGAGAAGGAAAGGTGGAGTCTTATTCTCCATTTTCCTGTACTTTCTTATATATAACATGATGATGTTTGGATTTCATACAAATTTATATGTCACTCATGCTCTCAGCAAATGATTATGGAAAGAAAATAGCAGCAGGAGAAAGAGAGCTCGGTTTTCCTGGACTCTTACAGAAGGCTGGATTGCTACATTTGAGCCGACACATGAATGCAAGTCTGCTATTAAAGTCCCATTTTCACCGAAGAGGTAGATAGCAATTCTGTATAGCGAGGGAACAAAAATAAAACAACCCTCTTGGACACCTGCCTTTCAGATCCACATTTGCTATTCAGAGGACAGAGAAATGAATGCTTCAGATGCCAAGCAAAGACTTTCATGTCTTCTCTGAATATATATTAAGGCCAGTTTTCCTGCACAGATATCCATAATGGTTATTGCCTACTATTTTGTAGCTTCTGCAAATTGTAATTTGGTTCGAAACCCATAGCTTCCAGCTGGTTTTGGATAAATGAAAGCTAAACACTTGTTGTAGATGTTATTCAAAAGATCATTTTCCCTTTGCAGGGAGATCTCAGATATGCAGTATTCTTCCTGTTTTGGTGTTGGGTTAGTCGCTCCATTTTGCCTATGTTTTAATGCTCATGGTGTACACCTTACGAGAGAATGCAACACCATTTGGTGTAAATGTTCCTTACATGTGTGAACAATGCCTTTAGAAATGTGGGGTCAATATTTGGGCATTTAAATACTTTCCTGAGTTAATAAAAGCTGTTTTTGTTCTTGTTCGTTTTTAGATACTGACCGAGCTCTAGTGCTGCTAGAAGAATATTGTAAAAAACTGAGGAAGCCAGAAGAGCAACAGCTGAAAAAAGCCATCAGAAAGGTGATGGGCATCTTTAAGAGCAGCTTGTTTCAGGCACTTCTAGGTAGGTACTAATATTTAATGCTAGATGTGTGCTCTTGAAGGCCAGACCTAGGTCAGACCAAGTAACTTTCCTCTTACTGTGCACTATTTAATTTGTTTTTACAATGCAACAGCATGTTGAGATAATCCTTCCAGGTTCTCTGTGAGGAAACTCATTGTCCTGATATTTTAAAGGTATTTGCTTATTTATTGTAAAGGAAAGTGTAACAAAAAACTCATGCAAGATAGGGCATCACATGATTATTCCTAAACCTTGCCGCTTTCCTTTGTTTAATGGAAATTATTGAACCATAGTAGGATATAACTATGCAAAGTCGAAGGTGAAGCTGCATCTCCACGCAGGTAAATGGCCAAAGTTTCATTTGTCTTCATCTGTTTTAGATTTTATCATCTAAAATCTTTGTGTCTCTTGCATTATGTTTTATGAAAAGTGTCAGCCAAAGAAACTCATAAATTAGTCAAGAAAAATGCACAAGCACACAGTGAAACCTTGACCGAATGTCCCCATCCGTGTGATGTTGCAGTGTTCAAATAGTCTTTCTGGTGCATCACTCAGCCTTTCTTCCATTTACTTGAAGGTCCCTGTTTCACCGTGTAAATGACAGCATTTGTCAGAATGGAGCACTTGGTGTGTTGGAGCTTTATGTAAAAGAACTACCCTGTGTTATCATATATAAAATAATGTTTCCAGGGTCATGAACTTACCCATGTGGCTGTAGCATCCCTATTGTCCCTTGTACCACGCAGTGCATGTGCTACCAGTCCTGGGATGTGGTGATAGCAACTGTGTGTCACCCTTGCATTACCTCTCTCTGCCCTCTTGCTCACGTTGCATTGGCCCCTCAGTTTTTCATTCCTTCACAAACATCTGTAAATTTTGTGAAGAATTAATTTGAAGGGAGCATTTCTTAACACAAATGATGGCTGTGGAACCACACATACCCTCAAGTTATCGTTGTTTGAAGCCAGAGTACCAACTGTGCTCATTGCAGAGCTACAGCCAGTAGCAGTTAAGGAAAAAAATTGGTTATACATCATAAAAGTAGAAGTACATCAATACTGTGCTATTACTGTGAAGATGAGGGAGGTCCGGGAACAGTTTGAGTAATTTCTGTAGCATTTATGAAAAATGTATGTTACCAGTCTCTAACATTTCCTGCAAATGGAAGTAATTAACGTTGATACTATTTTGCTTGTATTTTCCCTCAGCTTCTTTAAAGCGATTAGCTTTATTTTATAAACCCTACATGATTTTGTTATTTATTATTTAAATAAAGTTAATACATTTGTACCTGAGCAGTATTTACCAAATAGTTATAAATAGATCTGAATCAAAGAACGAAAAAAAGGATGGGAAATTTCTATATTATTTTCATGAAGATAACTGTGAACATAGAAGTATGTACTGAAGAGAGACACAAGTCTCAGAAGCGTCATTAGCTGTACATCTACTTCGGAAGTACTTTAAACTAATCCTTCAAAGTGTTCTAACAACATATGTGCTTTGTGTGTGGCTACACTGCAATATTTTTTGATTACATATGCCAGAAATGTAAAGATGATTATAGCTACCTTAAGGTTGAATCCGAAGAACAAAAAAAAATCGTTTGATTGCCACAATAACAGATTAAGGAGTACAGTGGTATGGAAGTTAGATAGCATTTTAATTTGTAGGCCTGTGGATGTCTTTTCCTTGTCCTCCAATGCTTCTTTTTATAAAAGAGATTTGGGAATTGCAAGACGTGTTCAAAATTTCTCATTATTACGTTTGGTTTGCTATTTGGTTGGTCTAGATTCTGGAATAATATGAAACAGTGACCTCTCATCAATATTTTAAGTGTGGAGGATGATGTTATTACACAATCAATAATGAGGTTCTTGCATAATCATTATTTCAAAAAGCCCCAGTTCCATGACATCTGTTTTAGCTTCCCATCATGGTTTCTTCCATCCACCTATCAATCAGACCACACAAAGAAATGCTAAGGCAGAACTCCTGGTCTCATTTTAAGTTCTGTACTGCTAAAGTACCTTTGTTTTTTGTATTTACAGAATGTCTAACAGTCTTGAAAGTGTCCATTTTTGAGTGCCTAATCGTAATTAGATGTACTTTTCAGAGTCTGAGCGTTCAACACTTTCCAAAACTTGATCTCATCTACAACTGTCAAGCATCTGTTTTTACTGAGAATTGATTGACCTTTTGAGTATTTAGGCTGTAACTGTTAACAAAAAATGTAATTTCTGTTAATTTCTGTACAGAATTGTTAATCTGTCTGCATAAGTGCCCATTCCTACCAGGCATAAAGTTAATAGTATTTTAAGTACTAAATTCAGTTTTTGTAGATCCTACAGCTTCAATAAAATTTGATTCCTTTATGAATAAATTCTGCTGTTGTAACCATCCCTGTCCTTTACATGTGTGTTCAACTCTAGTTAGCTTCCAAAATGCTTTACAAATCTGTAGGATGTCTTTTCAGTTGAGTATTGCAAGAATAGATAAAGAGAAATATAGTTGGAGGTACTTTTCAAATCTGAGCACCTAAGTTTAAGTGTCGTCTAGTTCCTTTTGTTCTCAAATTTATACATGTGTGATTTCATTCAACCAGCCATGTTTGAACTTGGACTCTCATTGTGCACGTGATCTTTTTTTTATCCTCAACATGTTTCATAAATATTGACTACTGAATTTAGGAGTAACACGAGAAAAATGAGGACTCAGTATTTTTCGTAAGCACATTCTACACATGGATGAAGTGACTACAGATATGGAAGTAAAAGGTCTGTAAGTGCTTTACAAAGGGATTATTGATGGATTGTCCTTTTACATTTTAATTTGGGTTCAAAAGCATCTCTTTTTCCCTTCAGGCTGTTCTTGTTTCTAGACTTCTTGCTAGAGTAGCTGTCTTTGGTTACAGCTGAGTTAGTTGCCAAGAGGCACATTTTCAAAGCAACATGTGGAGCTGCAGTCTCTGGAGTCCCATTATACTCAAGCGGCCCAAACACAATTCTTTGAAAATCCAACCCTAAGTTTCCAAGACGAGGGAGGAGGAGAAGTTCTTCAGAAGGAGTGTGAAAAGGGAAGAGTTCCTGTTTAGATATTGACATTAGTCTTAAGTCAATTCCAAATTATTTTCACCAAAAAGATTGCACCAATCCTTCTACGCACGGTGAGAAGGGGAGTTGCAGTACTTTTGTTACTATGAGCTCATAAGAATTTTTGCTTTTTTAGGGGCATTCAGAGCTACACAACATTAAATTCATGGGATCCTCTCAAGTTGTAGTACATGTTGTTCTGATGTGAGCATTTATTTCTTCAGAAGTAACCCTGCAAGAAAAAGGAAATTAAACCTGCAGAAATCTGAATGCTTCGTTTGTTAGGATTGTCTCAAAATGGGGCATCTTGGAGGCATTGTGCAGAGATGAAAAAGGAAAACTATGAAAGAGAATAATAATAGTCATCTGGACATGTCAAACTACCAAACTTTTTTTTTTTTTTCCCCATTATGTTCTTTATGAAGAACACACAGTTTAGTACAATTTATTTCTCAAAAGCTCTGGTATATATTTGCCTAGTCTTCATTTCATTAAGAGAAGTGCATCATTTTACAGCTTAGAAGGCTAGGCTGTTCCTTCTGTGGAATGAGAATGGATGAAAGAGGTTTATGTCAGAGTTGCTTTTTTTTTTTTTTTTCGGTTGATACATCT
>VXAL01009928.1:117876-168617 GCA_013399475.1 Chauna torquata
CCTGTAGTTAGCTCAGGTATGATTCTGTACTTTGGAGATCTGTTGGGTATTAAAATATGTCTTTACAAGAAATACTGCAAAACATGTTCTTCATTCCAATCGCGTGTTTATTCTGTCATGGAGTGGTCCATTTTCAGCGACTGCGTTTGGGCTCTGTCACCCTGATCTGCCACCAAGACGACTCTGATATCTTTTCAAAGAAGTCTGAGTGATGTCCTTCTTTTGTTCCTTCCTGTCTCCATTTTGTCGTCATAGTTGTGTGGTTTTGAATTTCTGCTGACGTGGCTGATTAAGGCACTGTTGCTTAAAAGCTTAGGCATTAGAAATAGAATATAGCTATTATAATAATAATTATGTTATGCTACACAGAAATGATGTAGTGTGTAAAAACAGTGTGAAAATAACAGAATTAGGGCTGTGGTCGGAGGCGAGGCAGCGCTGTAACTGAGGTACCGTCTGTGAACTTAGTTCAATTCCTGTACGTACAGTGTGATACTTCTTATCTTTTTCACCTTATACTATTTTCCTTCAAAAATCCTGCTTTGCTTAGTGTGTAGAAGAGGTAGTGCTTGGCTCGTGAGCCAGCATTTAATCCATTGCTTTGCCATCATCATTTACTGTGATGAGGGGATGGTATGGCTGTGCTATGGCGGTGGTACCGCAGCCCTGAGAAACAGAAGGAAAAATATCCACTTATTTTAGAGATTCCTGACTGGAGGTGTTTCTGATCTGATCCGTCACCACATACAAGTTTATGCAACACTTCATGTATCTGACCCCAGCTTCATCTGCGACAGGGAGTATCGTTATTCAGCAAGACTGTCCCGATGTCTCAGTTTGGGCACTTTAAGCTTGAGGATCATCTGATGGGTGATCATTATGGAAAAATACAGTGTATGTGACTCCCCGATCATCACTGAGACTCTCTGTAAGAGTCAGAGGTAGGATCTAATTCCCCAGGGTGGCATTTAATGCTCTTAAAAAAAGAGCCTTCAAGAAATCTTCTTATCCTTGTGAGCCTCTCAGCCCCTGTGTGAAGGGGTGCGAAGGCTGCTCAGACAGTATCCTCAAAGCAGGCCCATTCAGTATACTGAATATATATCGAAGTGTGAGAACGAAGGGAAGAACAGTATGTGACCATATTCTTAAATTTTAATCGTGACACGTTCTTACTTCGGAGAGTTACCTTTACAACCTTAGCAGTGTTTTGAAGTTAACTTTGCGTGGTCATTTCCTAGAATTTGAAGATAGTAAACACTTCCCAAATTCCATCATGTGCAGATGTTGATAACACAGAATTGATTTTCCTGAATTATTTTTAATCTCCAGTGTTGAACTGATATATAAACCGTATCTTCATTCTTCTTCCTCTTTATTCTCTGTCTAAAAACATAAGGCTGCTCTGCTTTTTTTCTCTTCATCATTTCACATCCAGCCTGCCTTCAGGGGATTTATTTACCAATGAGTTTTGATGTGGTAGACTGTGCTTCTCACGTCTGTTTAGTTGTTGTTTTTTTTTCCTTATAAGCAATTAATTTGTGTTTTAAGTTTTGTAAACACGATTTTGAAAGAAAGAAATAAACTTGGAAAAAAGCAATTTTTCTCTCTAAAAAGTAGTCAAAACCTTTCTCTAAAGTTTAGAGTGACATCTTGTGGTAACACTGATTTCAAATATACATGTCTATTGGTATTATTTTATTTTGTCCACAGTAAGCGTTGTTTTCTGTTTCAAAATGTTATGGATTACTTAGCAGAAGGGTATAAAGACTTCTGAGTATCACCAGGGCTCCTGTGAGATGAGAGAAACCATTGCTATCTGGTGTAAGAGGTCTTACAGGTATGCTTTTCTTTTACTCCATGAAGTTTATCCCATGAATACCTGTGAGTTCCCAGTGATTTGAACTTCAATTCAAGATTTTTAATGCTCTTCCAAATGTTGGACACTACCATTCGGGGTCGCTCAAAACAGCTTCAACTAGCCATGATGCCAAAACAAGCAGGAGCACAACATCTTTTCGCAACACCTGTTTGTGCTCATTCAGTGGCTCTCAGCTATCCGTATCAACAGCCTCATATTACCAATCTCATTAATTGCAAGACAATGGAAAATGTATGGAAGAAAAATGCTGATAAAGACAAGCAAATCTTTGCTGCTGAATTAACAGACCTGCTTAGTTTTAGGTAAACATAAATATGTCCAGGAAGCTAGCATGGAGGATTTGCTAATGGAGAAACGAGTAAGTCCATTTAAGATCCATACTGCAATATTGTGTATGCTCCTTAGCTATGGATCAGATTCCGATGTCCTAGGTGGTGTAAACACACCAAAAACAACCTTATCCAAAGGACTAGTATGCGCTCAGACTACAGTTTTGTGCAGGATATTCAAACAAGATACAAATCTCTTCAATGCAAGGTGGGGACATAGAATGGTTTTGTGCTCAGTGTTTTTACTCTGTGGTGACTTTACCATAGTGCTCTGGCTGGTAGATTGAATACCTGGCTACAGAATTGTTCAGTAAAAGACACATGACCTTTCTAAGAAATAAATTCTTTTTTGGGGACTGGATTCACTAGTGCATGTCAAGCCCCTCTACCATTGCTCCGTAGCACATCTCTAACAATGTGTGGTCCCAGTTCTGCTGTCATGGGTTGTGAATACAGGATACTTGATTCAGAAAAGGATTCTGTGTTTGTGCAGTTCAGGTTTTTTTGGAGGCATTTTGGTCATGTGAGAGTGCCAGTGCTGGGCGAAGGATTCATGTGATGTACCAGTGACGTCAAGGATTTTTGCCTTTGTGGTAAAGCACCCAAGGAACATTAGACCTAAGAAGACCAACCCAATGATCACGTGGTGACCTCATTTATTAATTTGATGGAAAAATAAACACATGATGTTTTCAATTAAGATGAATGTTTGGCTTGCCTGACGGAATTGTTTCTGGTTAATAACTAAATAGAAGTTAAGCTGTTGATATAATCCTGATACTGAATTTGGAAGTGCTGATGTAGTCTTGATGTAAAACTAAGCAAATAATTTGGATAGCCTGTCAGAATGGGCCAGCTGGTTAAACTCCTCAAATACAGCTTTGGAAAAACATGTAGAAATTGTATGTGAAATAAACGAAGTGTGTATAAAGGACGTATTTACTGGGATAATTCTCTAGAGATGTCCTCAGCAAAATGCCTATTCCATTTCTCCACTCATTCCAACAGAGAGCATTAAAAGAGTAAAGAAATTTGTTGGTAAACTTAGGTACTAAAGTGATGCTTATCTTGTTTGAATGCCCTCTCTTTTTGTCACAAAAATAAATGATTGGTGGTGTTTCAGGATAAAGGAAAGCTGTCTGCTCTTTCTAATTGGTTTCTGCTGCACAGACAGCAACGTCCCTACCATAGTTTTTGAGTGGCTGCTCAGCAAATTTTGCGCTGTTACTAATCTGAATCTTCTCTAACAGTTTACGTCTGTCAAAGCAAGAACTTGCTTCCGCTTCATGCTGAGACAGCTAGCTATTAAGCAGATGATGCACTGTGAGGCTGTAAAGAGGTTTCCCCATAGCGCAGGTCATGAGGCTGAGATGATGGTGTACAAACCATGGTTTTCCCCAAAGCTGTGCGCTGGCAGGAGAGCCCTACCATTTACAGCCTGTCCACCTTTGATATATCCACCAGGAGAAATGGGGCAGAAACCCTGAGCTAGAGGATGACCATTGCTCCTGCGTACAGCACCCCATACTGGGTGGGAGGTGTTGAAAACAAGGTCTCATCAGGTAGTGTTTGGGTGGGAGGAAGGAATAGCTATCTGAAGGCTTGATTACTGAATCCTCTGAACTCCAACCAGATGTTCATATCCTCTTTCAGCAATATAAAGCCAAAATCTTATTTTGCTGTGATCGTTTAAGTCCCTTGGCTCATTTAGTCAGAATAAAAACAGGCTTCTACCAATTCTGGCACAGATTTTGTGCCAGTATTCCTCTCTGCAGCTCAGAGGTGACAAGCTGCCTGCAAGATCCTCCTGTCTTATTAATAGCCACAGCAAATTTAAATTTAAAATGGAAGTGGCTGAAGGAGAGCAAAGTCACCCACAGAGTTTGGGGGCCGTTGCTTTAAGTAATTGCTTTCTAACTATGTAAATCCCTCTGGGATTTCTTTTGGATTAAGGATTCCTTACTTCTTCTCTAAAACGTTTGTTTAATATTCATGTGTGTTGTTAAACAGCTGCTGCATCCCACTCAAGAACGGAAGGGGAGACTGCATTTCAGCAGCAAATTAAGTGATACTTAAATATATCCCTTTCCTACTTCAAAGCAGCAGTATGGGCGTTAATTAATATTTATCAAATGCACTGAAGTCCTTGGATAAGAGGCCCTGTGGCTGTGCAAAGCATTGTTTGTTTGTTTAGAGCTCTTTTACCTGGCCATTTTGACCAGTTACTAAATGCACTGACAGTGATCACACAAAACTTGCTATAATGATGACTTGATTTCTCTTGTCGTCTTTGAATAATCAGGACAGGCATTTCAGAAGTATAATAATTGCAGAAACTTAGGTGCTCAACCTGAGAAAAACACTCTTCACTTAATTAGTTGCATGCATTGCATTTGGCAATAGATGGTAATATAAGGAGGTGGGATTAACACAATACAGTATAGAGAGACCCTGTTAGATTTTATTACATTTTCCGCTTGGTAATTTATTGCTATTAAAAAGCCTAATTCTTTTGCTTATCATGTAATTATACCACGGTGTTTATGAACAGGAACTCCAGCTGCTTTTCTGGATAGAGTGTCATTAGATGAGGAATTAGAAAGCCCTTTTAGACTGCTGATTTTTCCCCATAACACAGAATATATAAAACATTCTAAAATGTGTTGTATGAGGTCAACATGATCTTTCATGAGTTGATGCCTGTTTGCAACAAGGACAACCAATCTGAGAGACGTAGATGATCTTCAGAGGAGAGCCTCTTTATCTTGAAGACTACAGCTTCACAGCCCTCCTCTGGAATAGGGAGGGAATAATGTCCCCATTCCATCAAGAAGAAGCGTTAGGTATCTTTGTGTACAGTGCTCCCTAACCCAGCATCTGGCAAGGCTTCACTGTCTCCGTTTGATGCCTTAGCAGCATCCCAGTACATGTGTTTGGTGAGAATGAGATGTCCATGTCTAGATAACACAGAAGCCCCCAGGGAGTCCCATCCTTTTGGTGTGCCCAGCTCTTCTTGGCTCTGCTGGGACTTTCTGTTTACAGATTGCAAGCCCCAGCTGATCTGAACAAAAGTGTTAGTGACTGGCCCAAGACCTCACAGATGCTTGTGACTGAAGAGAGAGCTCAGCTGAGGAATCCAAAGCTTACATCATACCATGAGATCATCCAGTTTTAGGCTGTCAGGCTCAAGTTATAATGGAAAGCATTGTCTGAATTCATTCACTTGGAGAGAATTTAGAGGCAGTCAAGGTCCTATTCTTGTTGAGTTTTGTTATTCTTGCTGTGGTAGATGAGATAGGGTATCCATCTAGAGCAAGAGTAGGGCAGAAAATTCCAGGAATTGGAAGATATGAAATTAGGAGGGAAAGAGGAGCTATTATTGGTGTATAAATCATTAATAAATATGTAATGCTGTATTTTTACATTGTTCATGATAAAATGTTATTTTTTACAAATCTGTTGATTATTGGCAATTATTGTCTTACAGTTTGGATAAATGTACATCCATCTATGAGTGGAGCTGCCATCTATGAGCCTTTTTACTGCCAGTCTTGCTTTGGGTGGTACTTGCTCATAATATGAAATCTGAGTGATTATGATTGAATAAAACAGCTTCAAGGAGTCTAACGCAATGAGTTAAATTCCAATAAAAATATTCCAAATTCCAAATAAAAAATTCCAATATTTTAATGGGAATGCAAAATTCAAAACTGATATACTATTAAAAGTCTACAAAACTTGCTATTATCCTGACCACCTGTGAGTGAGGGTCCACTGATTTTTGTTTAGTTTATTTTTTTGCACATTAGTTAGGTTGGCGTTGGGAATGAGCCCTCTAAATACGAGGGTCTGTAGGCAATGGAAAGAGGTGATGTCTGTGAAAATGGGACATCCTGTTTGCCTGAGCTTAGATGACCTGGCTAGTTTGGCTGAATTGGGTACTAACAACTAAGGCAAACCACAACAATAACAACAGCAAATATACAACAAGCGTAAAAAAAATACTACAGCTATACATGCTTTAAAAAATCTATATTTGGGTAGAGCTGGCATTGCTTCTCAAATATCCTTACCCTAAATATCCTTACTCCTGAAGAAGAAGGAACCATCTCTAGTTATGCAATTGTTTTTTTGCACAAATTTTAATATGGTTTATTTAAAGAGTCTGAGCAAGTGACATACCAAGCACGAAGCCAAGAAAACCTGCCCTGTGCGTGTTGCAAAGTTTGCGTATCGGTGAGAAGGACAAGTTGTCTCAAAAGCTTTGTCAGTGATCCTGGGGATTAAGTGAGGTGTCTTGATGATAACATAAGAATCCCCGTTGATACTCCATCCGAATTAAAATATGTGCGTCTTTCATTGACTACTTGTCTGGGACTGTAACAATTGTTAGAGTAACCTAAAAACAGGACTGTAAATATTGGATAAGAACATCGAGTACTTTAATTAGATAAAGTCATTGTCAGGGCTCTGAGGAAGGTAAGGGACAAGTGCTGTCTGTTTAGCTCTGCTATGTGTTTTGTTTATTGTATAAAACTTTTTGGCTTGGGACTTACTGTCAAGCACCAATTTCTTGTTGGCATGCATTTCTGTTATATCTTATGTCACTCATGACCTTTTCTTTCAGGATTGCTTCTTCCTTTTAGTATTTCAGTTGAAGGAGAAAATCAATAGAACCAGTCAGTAGATTAAAAAAAAAAAAAAAAAGAGAGTGAGAGAGAGATTTTGAATTAAGTATCTTCTTCACTACATTTTCACCTTCGGCCTTTGCAGTTGAGGCAGAAGGACGGGATTTGTGCCTCTTTTGGGGAACTCCTCTTCTTTCACACATTGCTCTCCAGGCCCAGTGTCATGGTTTTGGCTGGAATAGAGTTAATTGTCTTCGTAGATACTCCTGTGATGCTGTGTTCTGGATTTTTGATGAAAGCAATGGTGATAACACACTGATGTTTTAGTTGTTGCAGAGCAGTGTTTACACAGAGCCAAGGGCTTTTTTGCTTGTGCTGCCCTGCCAGCGAGGAGGCTGGGGGTGCACAAGAAGCTGGGAGGGGACACAACCAGGGCAGGTGACCCAGACTGACCAAAGGGATGTCCCACACCACATGGGGTCATGCTCAGCCATAAAAGCTGGGGGAAAGGAGGAGGAAGGGGGGGGACGTTGGGAGTGATGGCGTTTGTCTTCCCAAGAAACCATTACGCATGATGAACCCTGCTTTCCTGGCAGTGGCTGAACACCTGCCTGCCCATGGGAAGTAGCGAATGAATCCCTTGTTTTGCTTTGCTTGAGTGCAGCTTTTGCTTTCCCTAGTGAACTGTCTTCATCTCAACCCAGGAGTTCTTGCCCTTTTACCTTTCTGATTCTCTCCCCATCCCACCTGGGGAGAGTGAGTGAGCAGCTGTGTGGTGCTGAGCTGCCTGCTGGGGTTAGACCACTACACCCAGGATGACAACAGTCTGCTGAAGTACCAGAGTGCTGAGGGGGTGCCTTCAGCATTGTCCTCCAGAATTTGGGCTTCCCTGGTGCAGCATTGGGATAAATTGTGGTGAAGGTCCCCGTAATAAGGCCATACAGCTGGAGAACTGCTGGATTTCTCTCTTTGTACCTTGTTTTCTTGCAGATTGGCTTTACTTCGCTATGGAGAGGTCCAAGAAGTGAACTCCAGTGGCCTTTTTTGAAAACCAGATTTGTATTCATGATTGTAGCTTTGTGTACCGGCTTTCAGTTGCTGAGGAAGCATGGCACTCTGCAGAAATAGGAATGGGGTTGTGAGGCACGACATAATAATGCTGTGATGATGAGGTATGCTATGCCTTTTGTATTTAAATGGGGAATTGGCATTAAATCAAGACAACCCTAAGGCAGTGGAGGACATTTGGGGACATAAAAGGGCCACTCCTGAACTTTTGATAAACAGTGTGGGTGGTAAGTAAAGGATTAGAGATGAAGACACAGAAACATTAGGACATGTATACTCAATTCTCAAAGGAATAAACACATCTTCAAAATGGATTATAAATTCCAATAGACATAAATAACTTGCAGTACAAGTTGCGTTGTATGGTCGCACCAGGTGTGTGAGAGAACCTGTGCTAGCAAAGTGCTCTGATCCAGCACCACTATTAAATAAATACAAGAACCACAAGACGTTTCAGTCAGAATTCATATTCTGCAGGCTTTGCACTTAAATAAATTTGATGTGAAAGTTTCTTCAAGAACCTTTCTTTGACACAGGACTTGCATCATCATGGAAGGCAAACAAATGCTGTGCCCTGCCAAAGGATGGAAGATATGGGTGTTTCTGCATAGAAATCTTTTCTTCACAGTTCCCTAATGCATTTTTTAGGATTGTCATTCATTCAAATTGTTAGCTTCCTCCAGCTTCTTCAGTGCCAGTCCTCATCATCTGTTTGAAAAACAGTGGTACAAAATTAGTCATGATGAAAAAGAAAATGTTATAGCTTGAGGTAGTTGCTATGCCAGACCTCTTCCTTTTGCTGCAAAAGAGCCTTGCAAAATATTGCAATTTCTCTTCATTGCTTTCCTTGAAAATTTCTGGACATGAGAGACATGGTAATCATCTGTCTCAGACCCGTTGCTCGTTGTGCACTGCTATCAGTACCTCTACTATCAAACTAGAACTGTGTCACAAACTGTTATGCTTTTTCCCAAACCACAAACTAGTTGACAGGTTTTGGGCAAAGAACAAGGTTTTGGGGAGGCCTTCACTAAACAGGAGGTTTAGAATAATTCTTGGCTAAAACACAGCATTTTGCTTTGAAGTACAATTTTCATAGTGCAGCAAAAACTTCAGGAGATTGCTGTGGATTGGTACAAGGTGTAGGTTATATACTTAAAGGCTTTCAATGGCACTGTAAGTGAATCCGAAACCTTTGGTGGGTGACCGCACAACTGAGGGCGATGGAGAATATGTGGTCTTTTTGAACCAAATAACGTTCTCATAAGACAGAATCCAATAAAGCAGTCCACATCTCATGTACAAGCAATATACACAAGTGCAAGGACTGAACAGGCGGCTCACAAATGCAGAAGAAGCCACAGTCAGCAAATTCTCAGTAGTTTGCTTCAAGTATGGTTACATGACAAAGTCACTGCAAGGCGAGCAGGAGTATGAATTAACAACTTAATTAACTGCCCATGTGCATGCTCTCACTGTCCGATAAAGCACTTTTGGAGAACATACTGACAGCTGGAATCTATTTGGAAATGTTTTTACTAGCGTATTAAAATGGGAACAGGAATGTTTCCACACAGGAGGACTCAATCATCTACACTGTAAAATTGCCTGAGTGGCTTCTGGCAAGGTTTTGGCCCATCTGACTAGCATTCTCGCAAACAATTCACAGTCCAGGGATCATCCCCATAAATCAGTGGATGTCACTACTCTGTTCTGGAGGTTCAGAGTGATTTAGAGTGTGAATCCAAGCTCAGCGCTTCCAAGCATTTTTCGTTGGCATGGCATAGCTTGTGTGTTGAGAGTGTTAGGAGAGGTCTCACTGGGTACGTGTTGTCAGAATACACCTTCATACACTTATTCAGAAGTTGCAAATTATCCCCATTGATTTTATTCAAGTTTGTAATTGTTCAACCAATCTAAATGTCTGTTAGCAGTCACCCAAAACTTGGCTCCTGAGACTAAATTTGACATTAGTGGATCCACTGGCCTGTTAGCCCCTGTGGTCTTACAGCAAGTCATTTGTGAAGAATCCTAGGCAAGGCGTGTGAAATAAGGCTCATATATTCTCAACTACTACAGGAAATCCAAAATATTTGGAAAGATGTAAGTCATCTTTTAAAAGGAGTGGACTGTGGTGAGAAGAAAGATGGTTCATAATCTATCTAGAGCGAAGCCTCAGTGTAAATATTGGTCACGTCCACCATGAGAAGGCTCTCTCGCTGCTCTGGTTTCCGTCACTGAGCTCAGGCAAACCTCTCATTCACTGTCAGTCCAGTGGGTGAATAATTCTGACAGCCACCACTCTTTTCAGATCAAAGGAGATAGTGAATGGCATATCTTTAGAACTAGAACCTGGTCTTGATTAAAACCCCTTCTATACCTCCTTATCAATATCGTAAACATCTTCATTTGGTCAAAAAATCACATATTTCCTGGTTGCATTATCTCCAGTTCATTGATCCAAGAAGTGTCAATTATTTCTATTAAACACAAATATTTTCTACAGGGATTTTCTACATAATGTGCAAAAGTTCAGCATTTAAATGTGCAAGAGTTTACAGTTAGCTTTAGTGTTCTATAACATTTTTATGATCTTTCCCCTGATTATTTGCTTTGGTGAGAACAAACATGGAAACTGTGTTTTTTTCACAGCATCTGCACCCTTAGAGAACTTGAACTATTTTAAGGAAGTGAAAGCTTCCCATCCTAAATGGCAGTAAAAGTCCACTTTGTCACAGCAATATCACAGTGATGAATGTTCAAGGGCAAAGCTTTGATTAATGACAGCTGCAGTTTGGATTTCACTGATGGTGATTTTGTACCTCCTTCCAGACAGCTGCACACTTATGGCAAGTATCTAACTAGACATATTTATTATGCGAGTTTAGTTAAATACTCATATAAATTAAGCATATGGATACTTGCATAATTTGCGTGTGCAGCATGTGACTGTATTATATGAAATAGGCTTCTAAGAGAAGAATGTCCATAATTCAGCTGAGATATTCCTGTTTAGTTAAATTAAGGAGATCTGTGCTTAGATTTCATAGAAGGGGAATCCCAGTCTGAAAGGGGTCTTGGGGGTGAAGGGGAGATACAGCTTTCCTCTATCCAGGAACATAAAATTCCGTTAATACAGTTAAAGTTGTCCAGTGTTTTCACGTGCCCTTACAAAATACAGATTGTGGAAAAACAAGACATCCAGAGGTAACACGTATGCTCGCACAATTGTTGTGGACCAGTTCCTCACCTCTCCTTTCTCCGATCAGTGACCAATGGGAATTATCTTTAGGCTACCCCTGTCATTTAAATGTATGTTAAACTTTTAATGTACATTTTACATTAACTACATTAAATAGCTAAGCTTGCGTTAGAATATAGCTTAACTCTTCATTATCTGGTTATCAGAAATCACTTTTGGTCTACTTGACATTTTGGGTCAGCATGGAAAACCATAAAGCAAGTATACTGCCTTTAAATAACCTTTTTGTTATTAAATGTCCTCTTATTAAAAAAAAAATAAAGTAAGGGACTAATCACTGTTTACACTGCTGAAATTGTGCAGGTTTGCAGCTGTGGGTGTTAAATAGAATAGTGTGGGTAGGAGCAGAGAAACTGTGCAGTGAGACTCCTGAAAGACTCCTAAACGGCTGGTTTCACCTGTAACTTCTACTGTAATGCAGTGAGTCTGGTGCTTGTGCAGTGACTGTTAGGAACTTGAATTTTGCATATGAGCAGAGCTGCAGAGAAATCATCAGTCTGATCCATAATACAAGTCCTGGCTATTTTATTGTGCAATGATTATAACAACTTTAAGTTGGGTAGCATGATGCTAGATCTGTCTTTTGCCACTTTATGATCAGGCATCTCCTGTAAAATACAAGCTCCCCTCTCCATTTCTATTACTCTCCTCTACCCGTCTCTTTAACTATTAGCATTTTAAAGCTATCCATATATAAAATGTTCACTGTTTTATACATATGAGAGAATGTAATGTATTATGGTTGGTTGTACAGTTCACAGCGGATACCACACAGGCTCCAGGACTTTGCTGTGCTCTTTCTCTTGACCGAGCAAGGTTTCCAGCCCTGCTCTGCACAGCCACGCTTGCCTCCTCCTTGCCCCAGGTGCTTCCCCCAGCACCTACTGCTACTTGATTTAACTTGGGGAGATGGGTCAAGAGTCTGCCTCCTGCAAGGAGCCTCCCCTTAAATTTTGTGCCATCGTGTTCAGCAGTGTTGCAACTTGGACAGAGATCCACGGAGCAATTTAGGGCTTCAGAATTAATTTCTCATGTAAATTACTACTGACAGGTAAGGAGCAAAGCGAAAGCACTAAAGCATGTGGCTCAAAACCTCATTTTTTTTGTTTAGGCACTGGAGTCATGGGGTAGTAAAATCCTACCAGGTGGTGCTAGAGTCTCACACACTGCTGCAGCCAACGAGAAGTTTTTGAGCTAGACAAAGTCCCCTGCTCCTCCATCCTCAGACGATTCAGATAAATCAGTGTCATTTCTCCCTTTTTCCTTCATGTAATATTAAATGCGTTCTCTTCATGAGCTAGTAACCCAAAATGTGTGATAGGGTCTAAAATGAAAGCCTGTGAAGAAATATTTTCTTCTCTATTGTTTGTTTTTCTTTCTTTCATCCTCTGTGTAAATACACTATGCTCTTCAGGACAAGAAGTCACTGCAGCTAATGCACTTTTTTGGGGGGGTTACTGGTGGGGGAAACATTTATCGCATATGAATTTCTTTTTTCTTGCTCGGCAAGGTATGGAAACAGCGGGTAAGACTTGTCACCAGGTGGCACCATTAACCTGTTATATTTCAGCTAGGTGCATGCAATGAAATTTATGTGCAAAAGGAATTTAGTAGAAAGATTGCTCTTTTCACCTTTCTTCAGATCCTAAGTCAATACATGACACAGAGAATAGACCAAATTGTTTTGTTCAGTGGCACATTTCAGATTGTTTCAGTGCATTTGCAGTGTTGTAATCCGGTGAAGAGTTTTCCACGCTTTGTGCATGGTGAATAAACTGCATGCCTATACTTCTCCATAAAACACGTTCCTGCTTAGGTATTTTGCAATATACTGCACATCTGGTGCATAAAAAGCAACATTTTCCCCAGTCAATTCTCGTTATCCAGAACATGACTAGCGAATTCGCACGTGGAAGCATGTGTCTAAATTTTTATTTTTTGAATATATTCTGTGGACCCAAACAATAAGAAATCTATTTTCCTTGCTTACTAGTGAGTAGCACCATACATCGAGTAAAGCTAGGCACGTTGTGGCACAGATGCTGATTCCCATTGCTACTTGCTGTTCAGAAGCGGTGGTGGTGGCTCCTCTCTGTGCCAGAGGAGCAGCAGCCTGTGTCTGCCCACACTGTTTCTCAGCACGTGCAGGATGATGTAGCTGTCCTCCACAGCAAAGAACAAAACTCTCCCAGTAACAGGCATTTAAACAGCTTGAGTCAAGAAGTTAGAGCTTCTTTTGATAGGTTCGGACTCATCTCTAAATGGCTTTGGTATATTGTATCAGCTTGATCCTAAGATGATAAATGTACAGAAGTGTTGTGATTTTTTTTCTAAGCAAAGCTGTTAACCTAATGAGAGGATTCTAGGGTGATTCTTGGGAAACAGCAAATTCTTGTTCTTCTTTTGGTCAGGTATTAAAGGAACACAAACCAGCAGCTAGCTGTTTCTGAATGTGCTGGAATATTCAGGGTGAGCAGTGTTGCTGTTAGCGAACTTTGGGATCCTTAAAGGCATGGTTGAAGGATGCAGCTTGTAGTTCCTACTTAGCTAATAAAAGTAAGTAGGATAAAAGAGATTTATACTTAAAAAAACACTTTCATTAACTTTTTATTATACCGAAACCATGAAATGAGTATTGCTCATGTAAACTGTGAATCGTAAGGTCAAATTAGAACAATAGGTTGATTATGCTTGAATGTATTCTCTGGTTTCTTGGCAATTGCTGGGGCCTTACTAGGTAAGATTGTATTGTACTAAATTGCAAATGCTGTAATTTAAGTCATCCATATTATATGTGTTTTCTTGCCTTTGCTTGCTTCTCTAGTCAGCCGTGAAAGTCAATGATTATGCAGTCTTTGTGTCAGCCTCAAGTCGTTGTGTGAGTGGTTGAACGCTGGCACCAGCTGCCCAGAGAGGCCTTGGTCCTTGGAGATGTTCAAAACCTGAGTGGATACGGCCCTGGGCTACTTGCTCTCATTAACCTTGCTTGAGCAGGCGGGTTGGAGTAGATGGTCTCTTGAGGTCCCTTCCAACTTCAACTACTCCATGATTCTGTGATTCTGTGTCTATCAGAAAAAAAAGGTCTTGGCAAACAGAAGTTATGAATTTTTCTAAATAAGCCTGTGAAACTCCCAGTGTGGAAACTGCAGAATTCTTCTCAGGTGCTCCTTGCTCATAAAGATAAGGGCAATATTCAGAGTTTTGGAAAGAACAATTGGTTCTATAGAGATTTGCGTTACCATGCAGTTTTTTACTGATGTTTGCCCATTGTAACACAAGAGATAATGTAAATGCCTATTTATCTTCATCCCTTGACGAAGAAGAAAATGTGCATTTTTGCGTAGCAAATAGAAAGTAGAAAGGTTCAGCGATACAATGTCTTAAAGAAAGAAGTGTCACTGAGCAATTTGCAAAAATATTATCAGTCATAAAAAAATCCCATATGAACATATATACCTTTCCAAGTTTCAGTGTGGTGACTCAGCGGGCATTTTAGATAGCAGCAATAACAGTGTTATCACAGCGATGGTCTAAGGATGAAGGTGAGGCAGGATTTATAAAAGAGAGCAAGATCAGGCAAGTCTTGTGTGGGGGTCAGGTGGGGTTTTGCTTGAAAGAATGCCTCTTTATTCTGGTTATATTGGTTTATGTAAAAAAGGCAATCACAAACTGTGACATTATCAAATGCATCTGTGGTCCAAAAAATGTTATATTGTTTTACACCCTTTGAAGGATCCAAATGATGTATCATGTAACAGGATATCACTCCTGAGTCATGATATTGTGCTTGTCTGTGTGTTTCCAATTTCGCTCACTTACAAATGGAGGCATGGACATGGTGGCAAAAGGGAAGTGGATCTGATATGTTGGTAAGACTGTTTATCTAGGATGCTGCATTCAGCAGAATCAGCACTAAATTCCTTGTCACCGAAAAGCACTCATAATACTGTAACCCATTTCTTTTCATTTTTCCTGTTTTTTTCTTTGTTTCTCTATCACATCTCTCTGTGTGTGATTTTTTTTTTTAATTTTTAATTTTTCTTGTTTTTGTTGTTTGTATTTTTATTTTTATTTTTTCCTGTGGTCGGTAGCAGGTCATTGATTTTGTACGGAGCATCATCTAGAATTCCAGCAAGTACTGCAAGGACCAAATGTCTTCTTGGGTGTGATGCTGCAGGCAGCTGCTTGTGCTTATAACTGAGCTTGTTCCTGACAGCTTTAAATTATTGCTGTTTTCTTCCCTGCAAACCTTCACTGAAACTGAAATTCTTGCGCGAGCCCTGATACGTTAGCAAAACTGTGGGCAAAGCATATGAAGAAAGCAATTTATCCATCACTGATAGTCTAGCAGTGCACAACAATATTTCATGGCTGGTCAGTGGTGAACTGTGGCAGTGGCTGTTTCATACTCATAGTTTGTAGGTTAAAGCGTCTATATGACCTGTAGACCTCCTATATGCTTTCCACAGATATACGTGCACATGCAGAGACAGCCCCTGAATAGTTTATGCCTCTGCTTCTGTTAGGGGTTTACATGTAGGTTATTATTCGTATCTTAATGCTCTAAAAAGTAGCAGAGCTGAAAGTTGATTGCTTAAACTGAAATGGAATAGATCTTATTTAAACTAACCCTAAAATTACATAGGGGGTTTCAGGAGTCCTTGTTAGATCTGGATGGCATTTTTCAGGAGTGATTTTTTTTTTCCTTTCTTTTTTAAAAGTAAATCCCAAATAACCAAAATTATTTATAAATACAATTCATATTTGGCAAGGATTTCTGGCTGAAAAAGAAAGAAACATTACAAAAAAAAAATTGTAAAAAAGTCAATGTTTTCTAAATCTAGCATTTTGTTTCCCAATAGAATGTAGCTAAATATATCTTCAAAAATTACACCCCTAGCCCTGAAATAAAAGAAACATCAATTCTGAGAGCAGAAGTATTTTTCCATTTTAAGACCAGATGAAGCAGTGAATTAAGCACAAAACAAAATTTTGCTTATTTTCCTAAGGAAACAGAGCTTGTGAATCTGTGCTGGCAGGGTGTTTGCTGATCTATTTCCTCTCTCTTTCCCATGCCATTCATTACTTTTGATATGACTGATAAACTTTAACCAATTTAGACTAAAAAAAAATAGTACCCTGAGAAGGCTCCTGCAAGGGTGTTGCCATTGGCCTGATTTTACAGATAGAGTCATAGAATTACAGAATAGTTTGGGTTGGAAGGGACCTTAAAGACCATCCAGTTCCAACCCCTGCCGTGGGCAGGGATGCCACCCACTAGATCAGGTTGCCCAGGGCCCCATCCAGCCTGGCCTTGAGCACCTCCAGGGATGGGGCATCCACAGCTTCTCTGGGCAGCCTGTTCCAGTGCCTCACCACCCTCTGAGTGAAGAATTTCTTCCCAATATCTAATCTAAATCTTCTCTCTTTTAGCTTAAAACCATTACCCCTTGTCCTATCACTGCACTCCCTGCTAAAGAGTCCCTCCCATCTTTCCTGTAGGCCCCCTTTAGGCACTGGAAGGCCGCTATAAGGTCTCCCTGGGGCCTTCTCTTCTCCAGGCTGAACAGCCCCAACTCTCTCAGCCTGTCTTCACAGGATAGGTGCTCCAGCCCTCTGAGCATCCTCGTGGCCCTCCCTTGGACTCGCTCCAACAGGTCCTTGTGCTGGCGGCCCCAGAGCTGAGCGCAGCACTGCAGGTGGGGCCTCACTAGAGCAGAGCAGAGGGGGACAGTCACCTCCCTCACCTGTTGGCCTCGCTGCTTTTGATGCAGCCCAGGATACAGTTGGCTTTCTGGGCTGCAGGCACACATTGCCGGCTCATGTCATGCGTTTCATCCACGAATACCCCGGAGTCCTTCTCTGCAGGGCTGCTCTCAATCCACTCATCACCTAGCCTGTATTCACATTAGATGAAGACCTGAAGTTCAGGCAAAGCAGATGCCAGATTTTTTCAGGTGTTCAGACATCTGCACCTGTACCTAGGTCATCCAACAGGATATTTAAAAGCTCCCCACTGCTTCTACGTATGTTTTGAAGTCTGGCCTGAGAGGGCTAGGCCCAGTGTTATTAATGAAATGCAAACTAACAAGCCACTGGATTATCCTTCCTTCTGTGTGCTCTAACCAGCTCTTTGGTCAAACCTCCATGCTGGATCTGCTCCTTGCCATGCTGGTGGGAAATGGGAGAACCACCAGGCCTTTCTGGTTCATGTTGTCTGTTTTTTTCTCCTCTCCCTGATACATCCTCCCAGGGTTGTTCCCAATCCAGATATTGGCACCGCTGTGTCCATCCATTGGGTGACGTTGACTTCCCCAACAGTACTGCTCAGTATTTCAGTCCTGCTTCTGGCAAATCCCTCAGAAAGTTTTGTTTCCTCCTTCCGAAGACTGTGTCAATGTGTCAACCAGGGGAGCTTTTTATGTGCACTTTTATTTCATATTGTATACTGGAGAGCAGCATGTTAGAGAGTTGTTGTAACGCTGAAGGAAAGGGGGCCCTGCAAAGTTTTCAGTTTCTTTTTCAAATTCCTATGGGAAAATATAAAGGCATTTTATATATCACTGAACTAGGCAGTAGCTGACAAATAGTTTCCTGTTTGAGAGAATGGAGATATACGTACCCACTAGCTTTAAATATGTGTTACTGACTAAGCTACCAAGGGAATAGCACAGATTTTCCATTCTGCCTCAGTTCTGAAATTGAAATTTGCTGTCGTCTCCTTTATGTTAGGTTAATTAACCCAACTTTGCTGATTTCTGTCAAACAATCCACATTTTTTCCAAGCAAGATAAAATGTGAAAGTGTCTGATGCTTATGTACAAAATTGTTGATATAAGTGTACAGTAAGCATGTATATTTCTCTGCTTTATTTTATTGGCTCCACATCAGAAATATCCAAGAACTTTCTGGAAGAGCAAACTCCACAAATTTTCACAGGCATCTCTGTGACTCTAGAGCCCTTGTATCATCAGCTTGCTCTGATTCTTAATCTATTAAGAACCTAAATGAAATTAGAAAAGGATACTGATCATCCAAACACCTGTGAAAGCATTTTTCTGTGGCTAAAGCTAGAGAAGCTCACAGTGTAACATAAGAAATGACAGACAGTCCAGCAAAGGCAAGCTCTAAAGATGTAGAAGAAGGTGGACATAGTGGTGTTTTGCCACATTTTCACAAAATCCAAGTAAATCTGTGCTTGTAAATATCCCAAATAACCATACCGTCCTCAAGGAAATTAATCATTGTTTTCAAGTGTTGAGAAATGAAATTCTGAGTCATCTACAATTGTACACTACTGTTTTCAGTGTGATTGCGGAGCACTGACCATGCATTGAGATAAAAGGGACAATGCAAAGTCGGTCTCCATTCTGCTGATGATGTTCCTTGTACCCCTGAAAGCTGCGTGCTGGCCTCCTGCCCGCATCCTTCCTGTGCCAGCAGATGTTGTTTTGACCAAGGTGAATGTTCTGCCATCTTTAAACTATCAACCTGTGAGACGGAATAGCCAGCTCGTGTTTGTATAAATCAGATTCTTTACAGCTAAAGGTTGTTTGCTTGCCTCTCAGTCAGGATGCCTGCTTCGCATTTGGTCTTGACTCTGTTTGATTTGTTTTCCTTGTAGCCCTACTATGAATTAAAACTTTCCTGGGTTTAGCTCTGAATCACTTGAATACACAAACCTTTCTGGGTGTAGTTCACAGGGAAGGCCAACATTGTAATTGAAAAGAAATTAAATGAGCATAGGTGTCTGTCTCTGCCTCTGCGTGGGTACAGGCATTGAGCTGGTGAGGGCTGCAGACATGCTGTGTGGGTAGGAACCAGGGGAAGGTAAACATTTCTAATGGAATAAGTTCCTCTCTGTACTGGATTTAATAGTGTAATCGTAACTGTGATGCTGTGCTTGCCATACAGGTAGCAAGTGAATGATTCTGTAGAACTTGGTGACAATGATCAGCTCGGTATAGCGATGGATGTTTTCTGTGTGTTGTATTTATTTGATTGTTTTCTTTCTCAGACTTCTCTTCCCCCAGTACATCTGTACACAAGACATTTTATTTGGCCAGTTTGGTAAAGACAGACCTATGAAATGACAAGGGGAAGATTTTTATATGTGGTTAATTGGTACTGACATTCAAAAGTCATATTCAAAGGAAACATGTCACTTAAGCATCTGTTTTTAAACAACCTGTCTTTAGCTGAAACACTCGTGATTCTTCATGGAGAAGCCTAGAGGATGAACATAAATAGCAGAATAGAAAAAATCTAGTAAATAAGAGGCAGTATTGCTCTTCTTTTCATTCCTGTTGTCTACTTCTGGTAATTGGCTAAATTAGGATTTAAGTAAGCTCAAAAGACAGGAGATCAGAAAGAAAATAAAAGATATCCAAAATCCACTCTTACATTAACAAAATAATACCCTGAAAGGGAAATCCTGCCAATAGTTGCATCTGTGCTTTTTGCAAGATGGTGATAAAAAAAAAGCAAAAGAAATCTCTTCATTTTCAAGCTAGCTTCACAAAGAAAGCAACCAGACATGGAACCATCTCGCACCCTTCACTGCCAGCGGCTGTTGCATGTGATGTCCTTGGATGCCCAAAAGATTAGGCAGTCTGATCCACCTGGCCCATGTAACAGGGATCAAAGACATTTCTCCGTCTACAAACTTAAGCTCCTGGTAAGTGCATCCTTTTACTAAGTCGCACAATATTTTCATAATAAACAGTATTAGAACCTTCTTTTTTTTTTTGGTAATTACACTAAAGCACAAAATTGTTTGCATCTGCCAGTTGTTACGAATTTGGTAAACAGAGGAAAGGCTGTAAGACAACATAAGAAAGATACATTCATGAAGACTATGTGTCCTGAAGTGGAAAAGTTGATATTCCTTTCTTTTCTTTTTCAGCTATCTGAAAATGAAGAAGACAAATTCAAAGTTCTGCTCTGCGCAAATTAATAGGGACATCTGGCTCTTGAGGGGGCAAAATTGTGGACCAGTCCTCTCATGTGGCAGTGCATTAAGAGCAACAAAAAAGGTATCATTTTAAAATTACTTCATGTTCTCAGTATGAACAGACAGAATGCATGCCAGTAGGAACTTTACATCCAGCTTTTATTTTCACAAATTAGAACTCTGTTTAAACAACAAACAAACAAACAAAAAAACAAAACCCACCAAAAAGGAAAAACAGGTTTAATTGCTGAGTTGATGGTCTCAATTTATTCACGAATCTGGAGTTTTCTTCTGCAGTATTTTTATTTATTTAATCAACTGATAGTCTTTGTATAGCAAGTACATTTTGTTTCTCTTTTGAGGGAAAAGCACCTCTCCTTGCAATTACTAAATCTCAGTTACAGTTCGTTTACAGCAGAAAGTCAGAAATTAGACGAAGTTTCAGCACCTCAGTGGTCATTCAGTCAGGACCAGAATGGGCAGGGAATGAGGTCATGTTTTGACAGCTGGAAAGGCATCTAATTGTCAGCCACAGCATGTGAAAGATCAACTCAAAAACCTGAAACCAAACAACTATTTTGCACTTGATTGGTGTGAAATATGTGTTCATGTTTTGGTCTGGTTCCACAGACATTAAATGAGAGTTTACATTTGTGGTGGCACATAGTCAAAATCACTTGGCCAGCTGGATACCACATGCCTTTCTTGAATACAGAGAATTATTACACTGGATCATTAAACTTCTAATTTAACACTCATTATACCTGAAGAAAGCATTTGCCTCTCTTGGTGCTATGTCTTTTTATGTTTTTCTTAATGCAAGCTTAATAACTGCCAAGTCTTATCATCCCCTTCAGAAGAAACAACTGCTTTTTCTCTAATGGAAAACGTGTATTCTTGAGAAATCAATATTTCTGTCATCCTAAAAACATTGTCATCAACACTGAGGGTTGAATTTGATTGCATTCGGTTTCTGGATTACTGAAGGCATTTGACACTGAAATGTTTTCTCTAGAGACCAGAGAAGGTGGAACAGCCTTCGTTGGGCTTTTCTTGCTGAACTCTCACGAGATTTCTATTCTTTATGGCCAGGAAACAGTGGTCTGTGAGATGCCTGTGCCGACACTTATGTGCAGGCTATTAGCAGGGTACAGCAGCTTTTTATTAAGTTCTTCTACATCCTTTCTGAAGTGTAAGGCTGTCATTTTTTTTGGATGTATCTCTGTGTAGGCACATTTATATCTTTGCTATTGTCCCAGTGGAATTTCTGCCAAATTGGGTTGATATAAGTGGGCACGAAGCATACACACTTTAGATAGTGTGTATGCTATACTATAGTATTAGTATACATAGATATATGTATCCTCATACTCTTGCTTACCTCTAGATATGGTATTTTGTCATTGTGAAGGGATTTTGTTACTCTCTGCAGAGGAATTAACCTGTGCAAGAAAAGGGTCAAATTCTCAGTAATGCATCTTTATAGTGGGAAGAGTGACCTTTGGAAGATTTCAGGGGCTCATACAGGCATTAGTAGAAATTCATGGGAACTTGGGAAGAGTCTGAAAATAGGACTGGGAAGCATGGAGATGGATAAGGTTTGTGGTGCAAAGAGGCTTTAGGGACCCTTTTACAAAACTCATATAGGACTCTCCTGGTTTAGTTGTGCTCCATAGTGTCTTTTTACATGTCAGAGAGCTTTCCTGTTTACCATGTCATTTTAAGATACTTGTTTCTTTCCTACAGCACTTAAAATGTCCCAGTGCATCAGGTTACATCCCTGGAAGAAGAATGCCCTCAGAAAAAGTGAAAATAGAACTGGTTACTTAAAACCAAATGGACTATATAGAAATATATATTTCTACAAACCTAAGTAAAGAAATAAAAAACAGACTTACTTTTCTTATACCATGATTAAATCAGAAAGGTCACTATCTCCCTTTATCTTGCAGACTTGCTCTAAATGCTTTCTTGATGCACACTCTCTAAGGAATTATTTTATCTGTGCATGTCTTACATTTCAGGTTACATGCATCAAAGGGAACCTATTCTTGGCAGAACGCATTAGCTTAACAGAGTTGAGCTTTAGCAAGTCCCTCAAGGGATCTGAATGGGTTTAATCTTTACCCTCAAAATATATACTTTCTTTCCCCTTCATACTTGTTCAATATATTTTCAGTTATTTAGCTAAAATAAGGTGTCTTAGTATGTTAGACCAAATATCGTCTCCTGCAGTGCACTGGCTATTCAATAACTCTTTAATTTAATGAAGATCACCTTCTCTCTGATTCAGTGTCTCTATCCATGGAAGTTTATATTTTGTATTTGATTATGCTGTATTTTATAGATGTGATAAAAAATATGCTTAGTATAAACATCTAAAATGGACAGAGGTATGTAGGTTGCTGAGACCGGTTGGGATATTAATTAACCAGTTTAGATGGAATCATGGATTTGGGATGACTAAGCCTTACTAAATTTCTTCTTCTATATAGCAATAACAGGCAGGAATAGGACTGGGAGAGATTTATGATGAGATACTGCTGTCGGAGTCTTGGTGAAGGGTACCAGGAAATTAGAGANAGGAGAGAAAAGTGATAAGATTAAAACCTTGAGGTGGAAGGTCAAAGAAAAGAAAAGGAAATGCATAAGTGAAATGAGGGCATGAGCATGATTGTACATACTGTCTCAATGTAGATGATTTATCTTTTTCAGGTTTTTGTCATTTTCATCTGAAAGGAAGCAGAATTTAGCAAAGTAAACATTGAGAGTGAAGAGAGACTCCATGTATATGCATATACACACCCACATATGTATGCATATATGTATGCATATATACATATGTGGGTGTGTGAATGGTCTGACTACCTTTGGATGGAGGTAATAATGATGGATAGTGCAGGAGAAGAGGATCTTCCTGCCACAAGATGAGTATTACTGGTGACTGAGGGATTCTGAAGTCATGGCAGGGTGAGCTTCATTGTTCCAGAATGTGGAGGTCCACAGTGACCTCCTCTGAGCTAGTTTTCTATGGATCCTTTTATCATAGGTGGAAAGAAAGAACCGCTTTAAAGTTGTGAATTATCCAATCTCCTCCATCTTTTCAGGATGTGATGAATGCTGTCACAGAAAAGTCTATTTCCCTCCACTGGGTAAAAATCTTATGCAAACCACTAAATCAAATACAGGCTGCTACACTGTAGAAGTCTTTCCTCAGGGTGACATGAGTCTCATTTGAAAGTCGTACCATTAATACAAATTCTATTTAACAAGTTGCCCAAGAATATGCAGCTTTTTCTTTACAACTGTTTCATATTTAGAGTGTTAAAAGGAAATGTTGTCTTCCCTTCCCACAAGACACTCTTCTTGACTTCCTTCCTGCCTTTCTTTTAGCATGGTAGATCCATTAGGGATTCCCAGCTCAATTTAAAGGAGAGCAGGAGTACAGGAAAACTACTGAAGACACCTAGAACAGTATTATATGATTCCCTTGGTGGTTAATAGCGTTCCAGGAGATATTAGACATGCCCATCTGCCCGATTGCAGCTGCTTCCAAAACCGGTGATGCAAGTCCCATAAGCCCCTGGACTCAGAGGGGCTTCTTGCTCAGGGAAAAAAGATATTAAAAATACAGAGATATTATAATGGCTATAGTTGTCTTGGGGATCTCCATAGCTTGGTGTGTTTGACTGATAATCCATCTTTGATATTGCCAGAAACTAACTTCAGAAATATCAGTTAGCTTCCCAAAAGAGTCTGAATGGGAGCTGTCTCCTGGGAACACCATCTGACCTCCTGAGAAGGTCTTTGGGGCCTCCATTGCAGTTTGTACTCTGACTGGGCTGCTGGTTGTCTAGGAGCTTTGAATAAATCATGATGGTCAGTGTCAAAATCAAAAAAGGTGAGGGGGTACAGATTACTCCCCCAAACAGTAGGATAGGCAAGGGAGTGAGCAAGACAGTGCATTATACCTTCTTATTATTTCTGCTACGAATCCTTGCATCCAGCCTATGAGGGACAAATATGTTAATTGGGCACAAGACCAAGTGAAATCCAAAGCTCTGCTTTTGCTTGTGACGACTTCTGTGTGTAAATCCTGCTGCTTTCCACTGTTGCTTACTTGCAATGCATCACTTCAGAGCAGTTACTTTTTGTGGGGGGTGAAAAACATTTGAGATATGCTGGATTTTTCCAATGTAAAAAAGGTTGCTTGCAACTGCAGGAAGAAGTTGAATGTTGCTCCCTCACAAGACTTGTTGAAGCCAGTGATATTATTTGTCATTGTCCATACCGAGTAGCTGGAACATTCACGGTCATGAGAATGAACCAAGCTGTCCCCACCCCCCCCATTCATTAATATTTATTAATACCACCCAGAATTGGATGACTGCAGTGAGTTTGTAGATTCTTGCCTACACCTGTCCCTATTTGTCATATTGGATTCTGCTACGAACTTTCAGACTAGCAAATCATTGAAATGCATGCCTCAGTTTCCCTAACTGCAAAATAGAGACCCTGCTACCTGTCTACCACAGGCAGTGTTCTGAGGGTTGACTACTTACTTGTCTGTGTACCTCTTGGAGACTGTAAGGAACTTTTTATCCCTAGTGCTATTTTGGAGACATTTTTGGAGCTGTAAGAAGATTACTTTTTGGGGATGCCCCTGTCTGAGTAAGGTCAGTGATAACCTATGCTGCAGGAACTTTGAGAGGCATGGGAAAAGGTATTGTAAAAGTGGAGTGCTGAATTAGCAAATGCCATTTTGTGAACAAGTGAATGACTTCAGAATTGTATCTCAGCCTGAAGTGATACAAAAACCACAAGAATTCAAAAGAGTCTAATTTCAGAGGTGCTAATGTGAATTTTTTCATATTCATAAGGTCAAAATAAAATGTTTTGTGTAAAAATTGTGAAAACATTTTATTTGAGATGTTTTCTGTAAAAGTATGGAAAAGATCAAACTTTTTAGTTAAGTTTGTAGCATTCAGTAGATCATTCAGGGCAGATAAAGGAAGAGAAAGCGGACAGGAGTCTTGACACGTTTGTGTGTGTTGAAATAAAACTGGAAATAAAACAGAAAACTAGAAAATTAAAAAAATTGGAGAATAAAATCTAAAAGATAGCCTGTTCTGTTTTAAACCATGGCAAAATTTCAATGAATTTTTCAGTAAAAGAGGCACATTTTCACTGTTTTTTTTTAATTTGAATTTCACCTTTCTCGAATGCTTTTGTGACTATGTCTATGCTGATAACTTGGTTTGACCGTGAGCTCCCACTAAACTTACACCTTGGATCTCTGCTGACTTCCCATGGACAAGACCATGTTCAACCCTCCTTGAGATATGTGGCCTACTTACAAGCTGAATAATCAGCCAGTTGCATTTCCCCATCTTTCTGTAAGGGCACCCCTGAACTTTGGTTAAGCATAACCTTATTGGTTTTGGGTGGGATCTACTTGATATGGGTGAGATGGCTCACCTGGCTCAGTATTGGTGAGAGTAATCTCACAGTCAACCCTACAGCTCAATCTAAATATAGCTGTGAGATTACATCTCTGCTTTTCTGTGCATATCTAGGCTATGAATGGTTTTTTTTTTTTTTTTTCAGTGCAAACATCTTTGAGCTGACTCTCTGGTTGTAGCTGGAAATAGGGGAACAAATTCTTTGCTCCTCTTACAGCAATACAAATGTAGAGCAACCTCACCAACTACAGAATTTCTCATCATAGATAACATTGCAATCTGCATTTGTATCAGTTCTTAGTGATGTGACCCATTCCTGTAGTATGCACTACACTCTTCTCAGCAAATATTCAACATCTTGCAGGATCAGAGCTTTCCAAACTCCTTTTTCTATTGTGTCTGTGTATGTTGCCGGATGCTCCAAATGGATGAGATCTTGACTTTTTTTGCCATTTAGAGGACATTGAAAATCTAAAAATGCTTTAATTATCTTATTGAAGATAATTAAAAGCCTTCTGATTCTAGAAATTCAACTCACATCTGCATGCCCCACAGAAAGAGGCAAAGTTCTTTCCAAGCCAGTTACTGTATTTTTGTTCTGCTATTGAATTTTGCTTTCTGTGATTGCTTTCTGTTCCCTTCATCCATCTCCTATCTTTAGTGAGCCTTATACTTACAATTCTGAATGTATCCCTCTGTACATTATAAGTCAAAGCAGCACAAGGAGCAAAGTGGCTATGCTCTCACTCTTCAAATGTCCCTCAGTAATATATTGTGCTTGCATTCTCCTTGTGCTGTTCATTGCACTCACAGCAAGCTGAAACAAATACAATGGAGCCTTTGCCAGCACCTTCATTGAGAGATCTTGAAACTCAGTGATATAAGTTGTATGTGGGAAGATTTAATTTACCTCATTATTTTCCTCTAAAAGCAATTGAAAATGCTATTAACCACTGTTTAAAATGTCAGCATTTCCCATAACTGCCATGCAATAGTAACTTGAATTGCCATGGTTTTCCTTTGTATTCAATGTTTAAAGTATGTTTGTTGAGTAAAGATGCTACTGTTTGGCATGTGTTGACTTTTGAACACTTCCTACCTTATCTGTCCTGAGACATAGCTGATCATCACTGCCTGATTTCAGATTGCATTAGACAGATTTGTCCTTTTGTACCACGTCATGGGGAATGTTTTTCATATCACACCCTTGTCAGAGCATATGGCTTTGCCCCTGAACGTGTTAAAATCCAGACACTATGTTGAGTCAACACCTTTCCAAGTTGCAATCAGGTTAACCAAACACAAGTTCAGTGACGAAGATTTCTAGCAGTGTCATTTACATCTGTGATGATTTATTCTTTCTGATTTGGTCTTTCATGAATGTTAATAATTCTCTAGCTAGTAGCAAAAATGTTGCTAGTAGTGGGTGCATCCCATTGCTTCTTGAAGGTTTCTGTAATCATACATGTTATTTCTAGATCTCATGAAGGGCCCTGGTCTTACATCAGATTTACAAGCCCCAGCATGTTCAACACCCCTAGAAAGGTGCAACAGACAAAGATGGTTGCACTGCAGGGAAGACTGCTTATGAAACTCGGCCTTGGAATGAGCTAACAGCCTCTAAGAAGAGGCTTAATCAAGGTCAGAAATTGGCATGAGACCTCTAGCTTGTCCTTCTAGAAGACCTCAGAAAGCAGAAGATAAAATTCCCAGATTAAATATTCTGGAAGAGCTTCAGTAACTTGGGTGAGGGACAGAGCTGAATCCTTTATGAAGTTCACTTTAGACCAAACAAATGGATCAGCTTTTCAGTACTACATCTCATCTGAAAAGCCTCACCTGTGATTGCAAAGTGCTCCCTCAAGCAGCTATTTACTACCAAATCAGCTAAAAAGCATCTCACCACTCCTGGAGCATCTGGAAGCTGTGGTGGTGTGACTGTTCAACCTAGTTCAGACTGGATTCCAGAAAGGATCCCTAGACAGGACAGAACATCTACCAACTTGGTCAGTTATTAACTAGCCTGCCTGATACTTCAGACACATCTGAGGAACAATCTAGAGGCAGTTCTGCACATTTGCTGATACTTTGCTTTTCCATTTTTTGTTATGATGAAGAACTTTGGCATGAAATAGGAGTTTTAGGCCAGATGCACAAAAATACATAGGTCTCTAGGTGCCACTGATTTCAGCTTAACTCAAATGGATTTGTGGACCAAAGTCTTGACATCTTACATATTTATAGCTTCCAGATGTCTTTGCCTTATAAGAAATCATAGTGTCATATATGTTGTCTAACAGCAACCTGCAACCTCGTGGGGCCTCAGTGCAGACTGACAAAGGTGTTTAGGCGCTTGTATCTGCAGGAGAGCACCTACTAGGATCTATAAAATATCTTTGCACACACTGACTTTTGGTGGAAGTTGAATTCTTGAAGTTTACATGTGCTTTGGTAAATCCCACTAGCCATTTCACTTGCATATTTATGTGCCTTTGAAAATCTGGCCCAAGGATTGCTAGTGTAGCAGGGGTCATAAATCTCTTTGTACAGAGATTTCCACACATGTTTCTATACTAGTAAATACCACTGAGTCCACTTTGTTCCAAGCAGCTATCAGACCCAGATCTGCCTTGTGACTTCGTTCGTCATTTACATCAGTACTAAACAGGTCAGCTTTGTATTCATTCATAGCAATGATTTGGCTATTTAAGGACACTAACAAAAAAAATCAGCTCTAAATTCAGTTTAATCAGCCAGTTAAGATACCTTTTTGGCTGATTTATGTTTTTGGAAGTGCAAAAGAGCTGGAACATTATCTGCTGTAATCATGTGGGTAGTAGGTAGTAGGTGAAAAATGCTACTTCTGGGACAAGTAGGTGAGAATTTTGATTTAATAGTGTTTGTCACTCACTGCCCAGGTACTGTTGCACTGGATGACTGGTCAGAGGTCCAAGTGGGGAACAGATAGTGACCGCATAAAAATTCTCTTCGATTAAAAATGCTGCCACTGGTCAGAAGAATTTCCTAAGCAACATAAGCAGTTCTTTAAAGCCTTCTAATGGAGTTGTTGGAACACAATTCCTAGGGAAACTTATGCCCATGGTTTCATTTGTCATACCCTTTTCCTAGATTTCTTGGCTGTGGAGGATCAGTTTTCTGAAGGAGATATTCAGCCAGGCTGTGTTTAATCTTTTTCTCTGTAACTGCTATGCTATTAGCAATTATGGCAAACATTTCCTCTCCTGGATTTTCATTGTTATCGAATCCTTGCAGAATTACAATTTTGCATGTATTAAATTACTTTCACAAATGTTTAGAATAGAATAGAATAGAATAGAATAGAATAGAATAGAATAGAATAGGAGTAGTTCAGTTGGAAGGGATCTTCAGAGATCATCTACTTCAACTGTGTGACCACCTCAGGGCCAACCAAAAGTTAAAGCATATTAACGAGGGCATTGTCCAAATGCCTCTTGAATGCTGACAGGCACGGGGCATCAACCGCCTCACTAGGAAGCCTGTTCCAGTGTTTGACCACCCTCACGGTAAAGAAATTTTTCCTCATGCCCAGTCTGAACCTCCCCTGGCACAGCTTTGTGCAGTTCCCATGCGTCCTGTCCTCGGCTCCCAGGGAGCAGACACCGGCACCTCCCTCTGCACTTCCCCTCCTCAGGAAGTCGCAGAGACGTTGTTTTTGCAGCATTACATATCATTCTGTAAAGTCTCATTTCCATATTCCAATTCACTGTGTACTACTACATGGGTATTGCTTGAGTATTTGAGTATTGTTTCCTGATTTTTGCTTTTCTCCAGCTAAGTTTTATTCTAAGTTTTGAAGTCGTGTTGAGCCTGTCCTGTCCACAACTCAGTAATCCAATATAGCTGTTCCCATTGCCAAGAGGTCTGCATGACACTGCACTTTCAGTTATTATTTCAGCAGTATGGAGGATGTGTGTGTGCGTGCCCTATGTTTCTACATCACCCAATGGCCTTGTTCTATTGCTAGGTAGTCTCGGGGTTAACATGAAGTGAATAATGGTAGGCTTTATTTTTTCCAGATTTGTTTTATTTATTACTTTTTTTTAAAATGAAAATAAACTTGGTTAAATGTTATCTCTTAAAAGAGTCAGCTTCTACCATCAGATGCTCAAGCAGAATACTCAATAAGCCTAAACAGAGTTGTGTGCATGTATTTTGGGAGCAGAAGCTGGGCCCTTTTCTCCTTTTGTTCTCGCTCGCTGTCTGGCAGCCCCTTTTCATTTGATGACTTCTAAAAATTTAATTAAGGTACAGGTGACTTGTCTTTCAGATCATCTATGAAAAAAAATTATGTTCCTAGGAACATCTGAGCTCATCCATCCAGCTGCACTATTTTTATATTCTTTTGTATAGAGCTTCTCAATCTTGTGCTAGATCATCCGGTAATTCTTTGGTCAAAATCTATGGGTAAATTTTATATGCTTGTTGCAAGTCTTTCCAATTATTCTATACATCTTCTCTACTGAAATGTCAAGTTTAAAATAAGCCCACTGCCTTCCTTTCCTTCCCTCTGCCGTGGAAATTTGGCTCAGAAAAGCAGCATCCGTCAATAGATTCGGCTGGAGGTGAAGTGCCAAGAACTTGCAAAGCCTGCTCTTGGCACAGCCGAGTGCTCATGGTGTGCAGTCCTGAGCAGGGCCCCTCTTCTCCACGCTGAACTCTGAAGGAGCCTCAGGCTGGACTGGAAATTTGCAGATATGGTTTTGTCCTTTTAATTGCATCCATGTCTTGAAGCCTGTAGTGAATATGGGCTTGACTGGCAGCAGTAATCAAAGAGCTGAAAACCTCTCATTTGTGTCTCCACCTACAAAGCTGCACCTGCAAAGGCATCTATACAGCATTTTGTGCTGTTTCCAGCACCACATGAAAGAAACAAAACCACTTATTAAAAATAAGCTTTAAAAGATGTTTCCGTGTGTAAATTGGGGGTACAAAGAAACATCTATTTAATAGAGATATTGTGAAGATTAACTAGTTAAATATTTAAGGATCTTTGAAAGCATCTGTAATTACGTTCAGTGAGTGCAGCTTAAATATTTTTCTTAATGCAAACAGGAGGCAGAAACTTAAGTAGTTTTGTGTTACCTTCCTACGAAGCCACCTTCACTGCTCCCACTGTATTTTAGAGATACACATTACTAGCCTTTCCCAGGAAGAATCCATTTTCCTGCTGTTACTTATGACCTATGTAGAATAATTTATGTTAAATACCTCTGTTAGCTCCTGTTTATTAGAGTCACCAATTTGGCAATAATTAATCTGAAAGATATTTTATTTTAGTGAATAACATATTACTATATATAAAATCACACGCCAGCTCTGCATTATTCTTTGCTTTTGCTCCTTGGTTAAGCTAAATTGTTTACCTGAACTTTCTAGAGCAATGTTTGTCAATACACACATGGGTCAGATGCTTTTGGTGTGCTATCTGGAGGTATATTTACAATTGCAGTCTCTTCACAAGCCAGAAATCGCAAGCCTTGCATTTTATACTTTTCTCTCTCACTCTTGTAACGTTTAATCTTTCCTTTCTTCCTGTCTCAAAACAGACTGTAAGCATACCTTTTTTGCCTTGGTCCCTCAGACTGACTTATGAACGTGTGCCCTGTAGTATCCCTTTTTCTTGTCCCTTCTAAGCAGATTGCATCTACAGTTCAGTGCAAACGTTTCAGCTATGAGATTATCTTGTAACTGTTTGCACCACGAATCTAAGCATGACTCTTTCCTCTCAGTGTTTCTCATCAGGCAGGCAATGCACACATAAAGCCTTGTGGTTATTTCCTCCCTATAGTGCAATTTGCTTTTTCTTTCCTTTTATGTTTCCTGATAGAAATTGCATGTTATACTCTTCCCTTTGGTCTTTGTTTTAAAATCCACCTTCTAGGTGTTTGTTTTCTACATTTGCTCAATAAAAAGCTGTTAACTCTGGGTCTTCTCCCCCCCCCGCTACTCCATATGAAATCAGTAAATTCATTTTTTCAGGAATTCAAATGCAACTTTATAAGATGAAGTGGTATATCTCACCTTCATTACATCCTATTCACTTCTTAGAAAGGGCTACTTGCAAAATTTTTATCTTCATAGAAATAAAGCAACCTGTTCCAGGGAACATTGTTCTTTTTGCTTTCATTTTTTCACTTATTTGCTTACTGGTCTGACATTTTGCTACACTTCTTGAACACTTACTGTAACAGTAATAGGGTTTACAAGTCTGCCAAATTTAAGTTTTTCTATTTCACTGAAGAGAAAAGAGAAGGTAAGATACATGTTCCTTCAGGGATGTTCTGCAAAACTTTCATAGGCACCTTTGAAATGGTCATGATCTCATGATCACTAATCAAAGATACTGCCATATGATGGCTTTCCAGTGACTGACTTGTAATTTTTAATTGTTTGATGTCCACACCATCAAATCAAAACTGGCAATAATTGGGACCACTATTGGAAAGTGGAGGCAGAGAAACCAAAGATGAAATTGTCTTATAAATTGATCTACTGTTCCCAATCTTTTTCTCTTAATCAACACTAATGGACATCAGTAAGGCAGAATACGGAAACTTAATCCACTTACTGTGGCAAAACAAGGTTAATAGTAGAATTTGTTCTGGATTCTTAGAATAGTGAGAAAGTACATTTGTATTATGAGATGAGAACAGTGGGGTAAAGAGACAGAGTTGGGAGCAAATGAGATGGAGCCTTATAGGCATCTTGCTGCCATGGGAAAGAGCAACAGAAAAGCATCGTTGAAAAAAATCCTTCTGTTACTTGCCAGTGCCTGATTTTAGGTGGAGCTGTTGCTCAGGGAAGACTTGCTGTTCAGTATAATGCGATAGGAAAACGTTTTGCTTTGTCTCACTGGTTTGATTAGCTTTTAAACCTTGAATTCAGTTCTTAGCGTTCTTAGCAGAACAATAAAATACTAGTGGAAAAAAAGCCACATAGTCTTATAATTGTTAAATTTTCCCCTGTAATGCACTGGGACATTGATTTGGCACTTAATTTTACTTCTGATGCTGTCTTAGGTTGTCGGGCTGCAGTCTGTCAACATAGTATCTGAGCATGCTCAATGCTAATTTATTTGCCAGTTACAAAGTGTTAATGATGTTATTGTTAAAGTCCTTTTGATGCTAATCTGCCCAAGGATTCTTCCCAAATCCACAGAATCAGCAGAGGTCTCCGGCTGTTCTTATGGCATTGTTGGAAGCTCTGCCTGGAAGAGTTGTTACAGAGGAAGCCAGTTGTGTTTGTTGTGTGTGTCACTGTAGTTACAGAAAGAAAATGTGTTTAGACAGGTTGGTTTGACAGTTTTTACAAAAAGCAGTGATGCTGGTGCCACCCAATCTTCTCCTCGCTAAGATTTATCAGATTCTTAAAGCAAGTGTTGAGTTTGCAAGCTGAGATGGCTACAGGCATGTGGAACAACTTTGCACGGGAGCTTTCATTCATCTTTGGTCAAATTCACTCACTCTTGGAGCAGCCTGCTTAAACTCTTAGAAGCTCAGAGAGATAAATCATGTTCCCTCCTCCATCGATGGAGTTGCCTTATTTAGAGCAGAAGCAGCACTTTTCCATGGCATGCATGGGTGACATCCAGATACCTCTATCTCATGATGTGTAAAGGCAAGCTCCAGTTTAGGAGGCAGAGAAAAGACAAAGATAATATCCCTCTCCACCATTAAAAGGGTGCAGGTAAAATGAAAAAAAAGCAGTGGCCCTGCTGCAGTCCTCTTTTCTTCCAGCCTTATAGGAGTTTCCCCATTCCTGAGATTGCATGCTTGTGAATGATCTGGTGATTTAGCATGGCAATGGGCAGAGAAGAGGAGAATATGCAGAAAAATATATATTGCTTTCCAAATGATTGCTGAGGTCTCAGAATGAGAGAGAAGGTTCTGCTTCTCATTAGAGCTGTTATAAAATGGTGGAAGTCTTCCTTTACTAACTTATGAGCTTACTCATCTATTTAAATACAAAAGCATTTTCCTCAGTTGTGTTTCTGATTTTAGTTGAGTAGCTTTGGATGTGGGCAGTATGGAGGGATGGACAACAGGTTCAGTAGTCTCTAAAGTCAACTTTGAAGCAAACTTGGACTTCTATACAGTTTTCAGAAAGAACTGTTACATTACTAATTCTCATTCCCATTCTTATGCAGGGCACTGCCATAGTTTTGTCCCAAACAGGGAAATGTCACAGTATCACATTATTATTATTATTTTTTTCCCAGATTCCATCTTCCCAAGTTCATATAGAGGAAAACTTCACCTAGTGTTACTTCTTGGGAAGATGTGATGACTAAATCTGGCTGTGGTGTTTCCAACCCAGCTCAAAGAAAGTAGTAGAGAAAGTTTAATCAGGAAGCAAATATTCTTTGTCTACATAAGTACAGGCAACTATTTAAAGAGGGAATGATTTCTCCTGGGACTCTTAAGCACTTTTAAATCCTACTGGAGCTAGTAGGATGTTAGGGATTCACCATAGCACTGGGCAAGAGGATTTCAGCACCTCGTGAGGTGTAGTTGCCGTTAGTAAGGAGAGACTATGCATCGTTTTGACAAGTCTCCTATTTAGCATCTTTTGTATGTTGAATTCCTAAAGAATGGTTTTCATTTACTTAAGAGAATAAAATGTTATAGTAAATTTTGAATGTACTTACCATATTCATTCTTTGACATATTCTCTCTCTTCTTGGTATTTTTCAAAGTTCAGCTTCAGTCATCAGCCTGCACCATAGGACTGTTTTTGACCACTCCAGTTGGCTGAAGCACTTGCACCATGACACTTTCAACATCCAGGAGAATACCTTCTGCTACGAGGAATGTGGACATAAAGACGAGCCTTCATATTTGTGTCCCTGAATAACTTCCACTTGAGGAAAAAGCTATGTACTACTGAATAATGCCCTGAAACATAATTTAGAAGCATCATCAGCAGAAAAAAAAAGTCCTGAAGTGGGGGAGAGACATACTTCTTGAACATTATTCATTTGAATCGTGGAGCTATATAGAAGCTGCTATTGATATGATCCAGCTGATGTGTGACAGAGTACCAAGTGGACATTCTTCAAGAAGTCAGCTCCATCTACCCTAAAGTCATCACTATTCTCTTACTAGGCCGTATTTTTAGGAAATTGCTCAGCATGTGCATGAGTTTTCCCAGTCCTAAATTTTTTTAAGCTGCATATTGCTTCTGGAGGGAAAGCTGGAGACAGTGTAGTCCATGAGTTGCTGTGAAGGCGTTAAAGCAACATTCCTCACTTTTAGGGGACTGGTGTGGTGGCATGCTGGAATCTAATGTTTCATGCAATTTATGATTTTCCACTTTACTGAAGAAATAATTCTGTTTGTATGTAGGTATACAAACTTGCAGTCTTGAATGCACAATATTGCAAGTCACAAAGTCATTTTATCTATCAGCTATTGTCTTAAATGAAGAAATGTTACATATGTTAATATCCTGATCTCGAAAAGACTGTGAAAAATGTTTGTTTTTTTTTGAGTTGAAATGTACTTGAAAAGTGTTGAACATTTATTATTAAAGTTTATTAAAAAAAAAAAAAAAAACAGAAGAGTATCAGTTCTGTGAATTAATTCTTTCCTCACAAACACCAGAGAGGAACGTGCTGTGGTGTTTCTCTTGAAAGGAGAATACATTTAATCACAAGTCTGAGGAAGAGACTTGCACAGTAGATGGATGGATGCTTGCAGCCTGTTTGCACACGTCGAACTTCTTCTGAGTCAAAAGTCCAATCTGAAATGTAGGGGATTCTGTATATTGCTACTGCACATGTGCACACGTGCTGACACCAGCAGGAAAACTTGTCTGCTGTTATCTGTGTGGCCATGGCGTACGTCTGAAACTTTCATCTATTGTTGTTCTGGCGTTGCAGTGGCTGGAACAGGCACCTATAAGTCCTTGTTTCAGTTCTCAGCTCCACTGCTGACTTATTTTGAGACCTCAGGAAGGCAGGTAACTGCTGTGTGCTATTTTCCAGTCTGCCATAAGAGGTAGATAGCATCTATCTTATTAGCACACTGTGGGATTTCATCCAGTAATGTTTGCACACTGCTTTGAGATTTTTCTGCTGAAGGAATTAGTACTATTTCTTCCTATTCCCAACTCGCCTGTGCTGCAAAGTAAGTAGGAGCTTCTTGAGATCACAATTACGTCCCTACAATGGCTATTTATCTCCTGACTGAGATTTAGTGATTCATTTACTGATGGCCAAAGGTTTTTGCGAGGAGGTTGTGTTAATAACCTACAGGCTTAGAAGAATCACTCTTGCATTTGTGCCAGACAGCAGCAGGGTATAAGTATTCCATGCATTTCTATTCAGGTTTTAATAGGAGAAGTTAAAGATTAGACAAGAAACTTGCTTTATTTTCACTCAGATCTGAAAGAAAGACCTGTCATGAGTTGCTGCACTTGGTGAGATAGGCAGTCATTCTCTCTCTAGAGAAATGGAGCTGTTTTTGGTTTCACCTTGTGCCATAGCAACTGTTTTGTTTATCGCAATGAAGCAGGGAAAGAATTTAGAAACTACCCAATGTAAAAGAAAATGTGGGAAAATAGGAAAAACATTATTTCTGTCCATTTTAGCAAAGGAGGGTCAGTGCTCTAACATCTGGATAAGATCTAAACTTTGGGGTTTGCTTGTTAGAGAAAAAGAGCAAATAACAGAGATGGGAACTTGACATGATACATTGCTTTGTTCCTTACAGAGATGTTCCATTAGCCTTTCCTGTGTGAAGGCACTTTGCCTTTAGGTATAAAATCCTAAGATGATAAATCATAATCTGTTGGCAAAAGCCATTCGTTACTGAGTATTAATGTTGAAATAGTTGATCTGATTAATCTATCCAGTCTTACTTCTACTCCTAAGAATAGCAGGATACCTCAAGCAACCCTGTGAACCTATTACATAGGCTCAATCCTTTAGCCTCTATGGGCCTGTGTGATAGAGGTTTTAGATTCCTAATATGTGCTTTCTCCCAGAGGATGGGCTGGAGGGCAGCAATCACTGTTGTTTGGGTTCCTGTGCTCAAAATCTTGATTTTAGGCAAAAAGAAAGCACACATTGTATGTAAGTAAAGCCAAGAATTTATTGTTAGTATAACTGAAATTGTAAGAGTCTAATCATTATGAGGTTAGATTTAACTGTTTCAGGAAAAAAAAAACAAAACAAAAACAAAACAAAAAACAAAACCAAACACAAAACATAGTTAAAATAGTTATGTGTACACTTCTTAGTTTCTGCCTCGTTTCGTGGTATAACGCTAACTCTTCCTCTGTTTCTTTGGGTCCTAGGGTTGGTAGTTGCATTCTGGTAGTGGTGGTGGTGGGGTGTGAGATATTGTGACAAACCACCAGCACCTGCAGTTGTTTGCTGGGAGGAATATGATGCTTGTGTTGATGGCTTCTTCCCTCCAGGATCCACCTGGGGCTATTTTTATGTGTTTGCTAACATGCTTCTATACCTTTGCTCTTTCTTCATTGATCTGCAGCTCCAGGTTGCACCTAAATTTACTATATTTGGTGCCTTTTATGTATGTTAGACATTATTTCTTACGTTCTCTTTGTTACTTCTAGAAGTAGACTTGTCCAGCTACAGGACTGCATTTCCTTTAACTGACCATTGGTGAATTGGTTATAGTGATGAGGTCTCCAGTGCCAGCCTGTGCCCCAGTTCTTATCATCCCCTGCCTCTACAGCTCCATGCCATGTCCTGTATCTCCACTTCTCAAGGCCTTTGCTGTTGTGCCAGGCTTATGTTTCTCTGTACCGCATCATTGTGTTAGAGTCATAAATATCCCATTCTACACAGAATAACTGCTTGTTATTTCTGTCTATATAAAGTTATAGTTGTACCATAGGAAGATAAACATAAGTAAAAGAAATAAGCCATAGACACCTGGCCAATTAGAGAAAGTGCTGTGATAGCTAAAACAAGTTAATACAAAACTGCAGGCAAGCCAAGAAAAGTGCAGTAAGAGCTAGTGACAAGGCTCAGTCCCGAGGCCTTGAAAACTCAATACGGGCTAATGGTCTGTTACTAGCAATAGCAATACCGTATTGTTACAGGGCTGGATAGTTACAGGTGAATCAAAACTCTGAGAGACTGGGATAAATCTGTCCTATTCTTTCTTTAGAGAACAGGAGCCAGGAGTTTTGTAGCAAAAGACATTTCCCTCCCATTGACCAATTCTTTCCAGATCTGATATAAGTGTTAGGCCTGTTAAAGATGCCTACAAACTCTGTGAAGTTCAGTGGCTGGGTAGAGGCGAGAGACTGAAATAGTTTCCCCTCCACCCCACCACTTCCCCTTCCCAGAAAAGTGGGAGCTCTACATTTCTCCATACTGCTCATCTTACTGCTACCCAATTTACCACAACCAGCCAGAACATTCATGTCTACAATGTCTTTCCCTGCCAACAGTTTGAGGGTATGGCAGACAGCAAGCATTGCTGGAGGAGAAAAAATGGTAACAATATGGAAGCTGGAGCTGTTGCTTGTGGTGTTGGCAAGCTGGACACCTCCATGAGAAACCAGGTCTTGATAGCTCTGTGCCCACAGCACTGGGAGCTCGTTGGTTGTAATGCTGGGAACCCCCAGGCAGCAGCTCTGTTCAGCTGCTACAATGAGAGGCCTCCTTCAGTACTAACACTTGTCTTTGAACCAAATTAAGGCTGCTTTTCATTCCTCCCTAGACGCTCTCCCACCTCTGCATGTTGCTTTTCCTTTCCATGATCCTTATCTGTCTTTATTTTTCTATTTCCAGGTTGGACCTATTGTCCACCCTGCTGAAACCATCTACTTTTCTTGACCATCTAGAAGAGAGACACACATCTATTTTGTGTATGTCAGAGTGTCCAGGGCACAACACAGACTATGGAAACATGCAGGAGATCAGTGGTAGTGCTGCCATTATTCTTGACACTGTGAGAGGTGGGTGAGAGTGGAGAATCAGAAAAGAAAAGATCTTTAAGATCATCAAGTCCAACTGATAACCTAGCACTGCCATGTCTACTACTAAACCATGTCCCGAAGCACCACATCTACACATCTTTTGAACACCTCCAGGGATGGTGACTCAGCTACTTCCCTGTGCAGCCTGTTCCAATGCTTCACAACCCTTTCAGCAAAGACATTTTTCCTAATATCCAACCTAAACCTCCCCTGGCGCAACCTGAGGCCATTTCCTCTTGTCTTCTCAGTTGGCGCTTGTGAGAAAAGACAGCCTCCTTTGAGGTAGTTGTGTACAGTGATAAGGTCTCCCCTGAGCCTCCTTTTCTCCAGACCAAACAACCCCAGCTCCCTCAGCCGCTCCTCAGAAGACTTGTTCTCCAGACCCTTCACCAGCTTCATTGCCCTTCTCTGGACAGGCTCCAGCACCTCGATGTCCTTCTTGTAGTGAGGGGCCCAAAACTGAACACAGGATTTGAGGTGCGGCCTCACCAGAGCTGAATAGAAGAAGACACAGTCAGCATTTTGGAAACTATTAAATATTATTTGACACAGATATGATGATATTCACATGAGAGCTCTAAACATCTGGGACCTGGATTCTGCTTTCAGTTTAGTAACCTGTCTGTCTATATTAAAGCCCATTTATGGTCAGGGTTTTTCACAGGTGCCCAGGCCTGTGGGCTGTTTCTTTAAGTCTATTGCATTTTAAGCTCTACAGGAAAATTGAACTTTATGGGTAAATTCATTCTGAGAGCTGGAATTAAAGAAAATGTTAGGACATTTAAAAAATAAATATTTTACCGTAAGGGTAATTGACAGGTCAGCTATGCAGTTCCTCTACCTGAGAGCGATTTCCCTTTGATTAGGTTAAGCTTTCCAAATAAAATGTCCTGTAACATGAGGCATGTCAGATTTCAAGTTGTTTGATTTTAGTTGAAATGGGACAGAAAATGGAAAGTGGGTTTAAGTTTGGCAAAGTTCAAGCTTGTGGGATTATTAATATACTTGTTATTTCTCAACAGGTCATTGCAAAGATCTCTGTTTCCATCGGGGCATGCCATTGAGTCTAAATTCCCTAAACTCAGAAGAGAAAAAAGTTCCTAAGTATTTGTAGATTCAACAACTAAAAAATGCTTTTTCTCCCCTCTCAGCCTTCTCACCCACATTTATAAAAGCCTTTTCCTTTTCTGATTTGCGGCAAGTACTACCCGTACAATGGGATTTTTGCCAACAACCCCAAAAGGAACATGATTGAGTCCATGGGAACTGATTATACAAACTCAATCACAGTTGCTCCTTCTGGCCCTCTATGCTATAAATCCCAAATTCTAGTTAATAGATTTATAAAACTGAAGGCCACAAGGGACCATTAGCTCATCTGGTCTGATGGCCCATATATCACAAGTAATTGCATTTCATGCAGTACCCTTTACCAAGCCCAGGTGTGTTTATGTTTGGATAGAGCTGTTTGCCAAAAAGGCATTCGGTCTTGGCTTCAATACATCAAGGCAGAGGGAATCAGTAACTTCCACGGTAGTCTGCATCATCACTTTCTTGGTTAATTACTTTCCTGGTTAAAATGCACGTCTTATTTCTGATTTGAAGTTGCTAAGGTTACACCTTCCAGACTGCTTCTTGTTATGCCTTTCTCTGGTAAATCAGAATTCATGAATATCCAGGTTACTGTCACCATGTAACTTGCCAAGGGAAAGTAAGGGAGTAGAGGAAGGACAATTTAAACAGAAAAAGCTGTTCAAGTGCCTTTCAGTGAGGCATTTCTTTGACTCAAGGTTTTCTGCATTCATCGGTTGCTCCAGCAAACCTGGGTAAGCTGCCATGTCTGTGAGAGTTAGATTGGTCCACCCATGGTGTCTCCTTTGCCAGTGGAGTACCCAGCAAGGCATAAAACTTTCAGGTACTTTCAGTAGCACAGCATGAGGTTCATTTGCAGGAAAAAAAATTCAAGTCTTCTACTATTTGCCTTACTCCTAAGACTGGAATGGTCTTACAGGAGATCATTTCAGTTTTCCTCTTCTGAGAGCCCTGAACTCTGTACAGATTAGTTTTAACAGGTTTTTGTTTTACTCCTCCAAAGACAAGGCAGTGGACTTGCAGAGAATTGGATAATGATTTAACATGTCCATCCAGACTGAATTGCTTTCTGCTTCTCTTTGCTATCCTGTTTAAAAGTCACCATCCCAGTTCTTTGATTTTTGCTCTCATTAGTTCTCTAGAGCTTATGTTCAAGAAATCTTTGTTAATGCATATGGGATGTAGCACTAAATTATCAGATCATTTTCTTCCCAGGTGGAGATACATTAAAATCAGTGCAACAACGTGGGATCAAGCAATTCAGGTATTTTGAGCAGGATCATTTTAGCCTTTTTAGTCCTTGGTCCTGCTGTTCATAAAATCAACAGCTTTCACATATAAAGTAACAGACTTTCCTCAGAAGAACTAAATTACTAATCATATACTATCATAAATAAAGAAAAAATTATTTATCTCCTGAAAAAGAGAAATCACAGATGGGAGGAAATGTAATAGTTAATATAGCAGCAATTCTTGAAATAAGTGAAGTGAATAAAAATAAATGTGTAAAGTAAAAGCATTTGCACAGATTTAAAAGAGCAGTAAGACAACTGCAGAGAAAAGAAAAGCAAATAGGAAATCAGGAGTGATGGGGAGCATAACTATCTGTAAGAGATTAAATGAACTATTTAGACATTTCTTTCAACATAAAATGAATGAATAATGACTTTTAAAAAGACTTGACTAATTTGCAATTTCATATTTAATTTCAAATAACTTTTGTATTATTTTGCTTTATTCTGTATCAATGACTTGGGTGCAAGAGTGATATCATTTGCAAGACTGCAAGATGATTACGCTGTTCTTCAGTATGGACACAGATTGCTGAGTAAACCTCTTCTTGGAAACCAAAGATTTACTTCTGTACAAGAATTTTATTTGTCTTACTGGCAATGTTATCTCATACAAGAATTCAGGAGCTGCTGAATCAATGCAATGCCCTATGCAGTTCAGTCCTGTACTTAAAAATCAAACAAATAACATTTCAGAAGGATTTATTTAAAAAAATAAAATCTTTTCCTTTGTTTTACTGAGCCAAGATCTTGGTCTCAAATGTGTCATATAACAATGAGTTCCACAGTCCAATTCTGCTCTGTGCAGAATTTTTTTTCCCTCAGTTTTGGAAATATCCACTTTCAGTTGCATTGACTGTACCTCTGATAGATTCACAAGAATCTGACAGTAGCTTTATTCTGCAACCAAAGGGATATATTTTTAATTTCTGTTAAGTTTCCAGAGGAACATGAAAACTTGCAAAGACGTGAACCCACCGTACTGGTATGACCTCTGGAGCTTTCTGTCCTCAGTGCTTACATCTTTGCTTTGCAGAACTGGTAGAAGGTTCCCTTCCCTGAAACTGTGAAGTCAGAGTATCGGCTCCTCTCTGCAATATTCCTCTTGTTGGAGTCAAACGGAGGGTTGTGGTTATTCACAGTGTGCTAGCAGAAAGATGAAGATGTTCTCAAATCTGATTCTTTTTCTTGAGATCCAATTAGTTTGGGGATTTTATATTGGTGAAAAACATTGGCTCTGTTCTGGAGAAAGTGAGGTGGGATGCCATGACTGACTCAGCCAGCCCTAACGCATGCTGTTGCTGGGCTGGGGGTGTTGCACAAACCCAACCCACATTCCCATCCCCTCTCTTCTGTTAGTGCTGGAGCCTGGGTAGCTGTGCAGGCAGGTGATCTGGTCACCAGTCCAGCAGAAAGCTAAGCAAGGAAGGGAGGAAGGACAGAGAAGGGGAAGGGAAAGGGAAAGAAGAAGAATGGGAATGGAGATGGGGATGGGAATAGGGATGGGAATGGGAAAGGGGAAGGAGTCACTATGAATTAGATCCACTTTTGCAGCCCTCAAGTTGACATGTTGGCTCATCAACGATAATCGCAGACTTATATGAATTAAGGTGAAGAGAGTGATCTGATCTGTTTTATCCGTTCAGTTTTATGCATTATCCATTGTTTTATGTATTTCTTCATGTATCTTCTTATTTCTTTCCCCACAGAGATGCACAGTCCAAATATTTTCATCCTCTTCTCACATCAGCCTTGCTGCCCTTCTGTGAATCTTTTCTCTCTAGCTCTGCTATGTTCCTCTCAAGACCAAATGCTCAGTGTTGCACACACCATTCCAGAGGAGAGGGAAACAGTGATTTAGTAAAAGCACTGTAATACCTTTGCTAGCATACAGGGCATGTAACATCTGCATCCAAAGGACTGCGTCTCCTATCTTAGAGTCCCTGAGAAGTTCTCAGGATTTAATGATGTGGTTGATACACTGCCTGCTTAAATGAGCTGTAGCCCACAGCTGAAAGACAGCATTTGTGTGAGTATTGCCTCTTCCCTTCTTTCTACTTTCTTGCAGCTGTCATGGATACGGGGCTAGAAAAAGTCTCCTGCTTGATTCTTAAGCCCCCTTCCCTGCCAGCTCTTGCCTCGTGTCCATGATCCCTTGGCCCTGCCCCTTAACTGGCTGCTAATCACAGGATGGTCCATCTCTGACCAGCCCTGAATGATCCACAGGCAAATTCCTGACTGATGCTGGCTCCTCGTACCATCTACTGCGTGTCATTGAATTAAATGGGGTTTTAAACTCATTCTGACTAACTCTTGACATCTGCAGTACAGACAAACATATCCAGTGGGAACTCTTTTCATTGTCCATATGCAGAATGATGCAGATTCAAGGTGAGAGCCATCCACTCTGTTTCAGATGTGCACTTCAGAATGAGAGGAGTGGTACCTTTGAAGTGCTTCCCTTGGACACTTCCACACTTTAGATGCCTACATTTGGTAAGATGAATCCTGTCCTGACTCACAGTCTCACATCTGACTTAGTACCGTTCTCTCTCTCCACCTTTCAGGCTGCAAATCTTTTTTTTCTGCCCAGCTCCAGCATTTAGGCACGTTGATTTTCATTGGACATGTCAGACATAACTCAGCTACAAATAAGCAATCAAAATAACCTCACAGATTTTGCTTCTACCTTCTGTCAATTTTTTCATGATATCAGGAAAAAGAGAACCACTGTTCTTCTCTTTGCATCCACTTTCCAAGCAGTGTTTGCAGATTTCATTAACCTTCCCCTTTGAATATTACATCTCACTTTTTGTTTTTATAAAAGCAAATCATTAAAGTAGTGTCTGATATTTTGTGAATATATATATATATATTACTCCACGTTACTGTCATGAGAAAGGGGATATTTTATCTCATGTTGTTTGCTTAGGGCATTAATAGCATACTTATTATCCTCATATGTCTGACACCTGAGGGTTTTGCTGGCAATTTACATTCTCTTTTTCCCCAGGGGTTGGGAAGGCAGTTCCAAGGACCTGATGCTAGGTGCATTCATTCGTCACATTTGGCTGCAGAAATAGCTGGCTATTGCTCCTCAGAACTGTAGCCCTTCGAGGAGTCTTAAGCTTTTAGCTCTCTTTTCAGAGCAGCATTGTGCCTGGGAAAAGGAGCTGGAAATACCTGAAATTCAGAGGCAGAACCACGTGGATATACGTGGTCTGGGCCAGCTGGGCCATGCAGAGGCATTTTTCTGCCCAAGCACATTTCTTGATTTCAGCCTTTTCCCCGCCTTCTCTCAATCTCTTCCAGCTTTGCCCATGCTCCTCCTCACCCTTTCACTTACAGGCAGTGTTCCCAGCACTGCAGTGGACCTGTGCTCCCTTCTCATCGAGAATAGTGGCAGCAGCACCCACAGAGGTACATTTGCCTCCAGTGGCATCCCCTCTCATACAACCTGATCAAATGCCCTGGGGCTAATATTGGAAGCTGCGATCTGCCACAGCTCATGCAGGAACCATAGAATGCAGGTGAGAAGACCCTTGCAGCCTTCAGAATCATGTTGAAGGACTCTGGCATTTAATACCAAAAATAAATAGCAATCTCTAGAAAATTTCATCACCAATCTTTCTGGGCAAAATTCAGAAATACCCCTGACAGCCTCACAAAGGCCAGCAGAACTCAACAGGGAGCTTCGACATGACTTGTGCTTCTGCGTGTTGTTCTAGTGGGGGGATAGTTGGCCACGTCCATGCTAGCATGATGTGAGATTTCAGGAAAAATAGATAAAAGTTTAATAGCTGGTGCTTGGAACTAATGTTGCACTTCGAGGATTTAAACTTTATAACTTTTCTTGTCTGCATTTTTATTTATATTGTTCTGAACACAATGCTGTCTGGTCCATCCTGAGAGCAACTGTTAAGAAAAATCTCTATTCCCTGGCTAGGGAAGATATAGAGCAAGAGAATGAAAACATACAAATAGCATTTGAAGTCAGTACATCCAACCTGTCTATCTAAGCACTGACTATCAGTGCTGATGGGAGTTAGATGGCAACACGAAGATTAGAAAACACCTGCACCCTCATTGACTCGGGTAGGAGGTTGTATAGAAATAGTGAATCTTTCTAGAAAAAACTGTCTTATAAAGGAGAGTTTTTGATTCATTGAATCACAAAAGCAAAGTTAGGAGTTCTTGGCTTTGCTCACTGTTGCACTGCCTGAGACTGGCGAGGAAGGTGATAAACAGAGGGAGAAATGACAAATGGGAAAGAGTCCTGGAGAGAGATGGCTGGGATCTGTGTTTGGGTTATTTTTGTAGAGTTGCTTCCCTGGCAAGCTGTAAGAAACCATGAGCAGCACATTAGCAAGGGGCAAGATCGTCTCCTCCCCCATGCAGATACCACGAGTGAGCACCTGTAGTTGGGAGGAGGAGGATTAGCTTCCGTGGGGCAGCTCTGCTTCCTTTGCACGGATGGGTTAGCAGCCACGGGGAGCAAGGGGAAGGAGAGGGACCCTCAGCTTTAGCCCTCTGTTTCTCTGCAGCATGCCAACCAGAAATGAGGAGCAAGCATGGAGGGAAAAATAATTTGCCATTTATCTATACATACTAACAGATGCCTCTCACAAGGGAACGAATTGTCAGCTTCAAGGCACAGTGTGTTCCTTGGTTTGCTTTCTGCTCAGGGTGTACTGCATCCCTAAATGAGTAGAGGATGCTGCCTTGCAAGGAGCCGGGAAGATTAACAAGAGTGGAAATGGTATAAGGGGAGATAAAGGTTAGAAATAGGGAATAATATTAGCAGAAAAGATCCAGCTTGGAAAATGCAGTCTCATACATCTGGGGAAAAATAATCTGAAACTCAGCTGTTCTGTAGGAGAGAGATACTTACAGAGCACTAGAAATGAAAAAAACCCCTAGAGATAGCAGTAGGAAACCAATTAGACATGGGCTTGTATTGGCAGTAAAGAGTGTAATTTTGGGGCTACACACAGAGGCAAAAACATTATCTTCCAGGGAGGTGATGATCCAGCTGTAGATGGCACAGGTGGAACAGTATCTCTGGCTTGGGCTTATCAAGGGCAGACTGACATGGATGAATTGGAGGGATTTCAGAGAAAAGTGTCATTAAAAAGGAAAGAGCTGGAAAGAATTTTTTACAGAAAAAAAAAAGATTAAAAATGTATTTTATATGGTTTGGTGGTGCTTCAAGTGGGAAAGAATAACATTCTTCAGGAAAAACCTGAAGGCAGTAAACAGCAAGAAGGAATAAATACATTTAGGGTAGCAGAGGAGCATAGGTATAGGCATAAAGGTATTAAGGGTAAAAATGACCAAGGATATCATAGGCAAGAAAAAATTCTCCAGGACAAGACTGATTGTGAAATGGCCCTAGGAGGCAAGTGGTAGATGCCCATGATGGGCACATTTCTGTCCTGCCAAGAGTGTGGAGTCTGACTGCAGAGTGCTGCAGAGATGCCCAGGTCAACTCGGGTGCCAGAGCAAGCAAGGTTCAGTGGCACAGAGCTCCAAGCGGTGTGTCCAAGCTAGACCTCTCTGTTGGTGGGCAACAGACACATCTTCAGCCCATAATGGGGTTCTGCTCTTAAACATCTTCCATACCTGACTAGTTTGCCCATTCGTGCTTCCTTGTACAAATACAGGTCTACCTCTCTTCTTAAGGGTCTTCCAGAGGAAGCCTGATCTGTGAGAGGATGTAGAGGCCAAGGGTGTCCCCCTGAGGCTCCTCCTCAGCCCTCTCTCCTTGCTCCTTGGTCAGATTCAGATGTGTTATTGACTTGTGTCTAACATGACTCCTCTTCTGCTGCTACAGAGATCAATCCTTGCCCTCTGTCCCTTGAGCTCTCTCTCCCAGTCATATTAAACCCCACAGAGGTCCCCTTGTTTTCCTGTCCTGCGGCTGGCTTTATATTTCCAGAAGGAACAAGCAGAAAAGCAGACCTTGCCTCTCCTGAAATCTTTGCCCTGGTGAGAGCTGTGTATCTTCCCCTCCTGCCTCCTTAAAACAAGCGTGAGGACCCCATTCCACCGTGCAGGGCTCCACTTCCCCTGCCCTGATGCTGTTTGTCTGTGCCGTTGCTCTTTTCCTCAGAAGCGCGGCGGGGCTCGGGGTGCGTTTAGCACCGCGGCACAAGTTGGCATCTCCTTGGGACCAGCTTTGCTGCTCTGGTGGAGCTGGAGACCGGCATTACCGTGGGCATTGGATCTGGGCTGCAGCTGCAGCTCAAGATTCCCAACCAGAGCCCAGTTGGTTATTTGTGATATCTATGGAGATTTTTCAGTTTCTATGGAGACTGCCATGTCTTCTTGGATTGCAGCTTTTGTAGGGGGATTAGTAAGAGCGTGTGGCTTTTCACTGCAGCTCAGTGGTTCAGCTCTAGTGCAGTGTAGTAAGTTGAGGTCATTAACGTCTGATAGCTGTGTAGGGACCTTTGTATTATTCAGCAATTGGTGTTCTTCACTGATACCAAACCCACAGAGAACAGTAGGGTATTGCTAGGGGGATGTGCAGATTATTGTCACACACACTTTAATGTACTGTTTATCAATGAATGGCAACCCACTCGTCTTTACTAGGACATACTCACTTAGCTCTATTCATCCTCTGCTCCTTTCAGAATTATTTTATAAACAAACAAAAAAACCCCAACACCCCACCCAAACTAGGATTTGACTGTGTGGCTATGATCTTGTGGGGGGTCCGAGCTACAGCTGTTCATGGTGATGTGTCTGATTTCTCAGAAGTTCGGGCTGGGGTGGGGGGCTCACACCAGTAATTAAATCTAGCCCCATTTTGAAAGAAACTTTCAGAACTGCACCCCAAACCTGAATACAGCTCCACAAAGCTGTGTGCTCACCAGCAGCAGTGATGAAGCTCCTCTTGACTACAGAAAAGTACAAGACAGCAAATGGTCAGAAGGCAGTTCTCAGCAGAGACAAAAAGACACCCCTGGGGTACATGTAATGTTTGTTTCAGGAGCCGTTGCCAAGCCACTACCAAACAGACTGTTTCACTCACTAAATCTGCAGGGTGCAATTTGTCTCTTAAATTTTAGCTGTGTGACACATCCTGTAAGGCACAAATGAGCAACACAATTATTTCGAAGCATTAAACGTTGAACACCAGAGAGTCAAAAAATCAGATCTGTGCTCCCCGTCTTCTATTTTTGCAGATTTAAACCCCAGTTCTTCCTGCTTTCCCAGCAATGCAAGGACCTGTAACACTACAGCATGCTGTGGACGTGCTGTACAGAGAGGATGAGATGAGATGTGAGGGTGAAACAAGTCACCACGATGTGTCCTCCAGCCAGCTGCACAGAAGCCTCTGGCATAGTTCAGGGAGGTGCAGGGGAAAGTGTGAAAGTTGTATCTGTCTCGTCCTACCACAGAAACAACACCTGCTGCCAGTGGGCTACAGCAGCCACACCACAAGGATGGGGTCAGAGCATTGCTGCTGGCAGTGACCGATCTCCACTTGCCCCGTGAGGCAATGCTTAGTTTTGCTCCCTGTGCCATGAGCAATGAACTGGGGAGAGCCTGGTTTGTGCCGCAGCATCTTCAGCAACCCCTCAGCTGCCAGAATCGGTGTATACCACTGGATTTGTAATCATAGAATGGTTTGGGTTGGAAGAGATCTTAAGTTTCCAACCCCCTGCTGTGGGCAGGGACACCTCCCACTACATCAGGTTGCCCAGGGCTCCATCCAGCCTGGCCTTGAGCACCTCCAGGGGTGGGGCATCCACAGCTTCTCTGGGCAACCTGTTCCAGTGCCTCACCACGCTCTGAGTGAAGAATTTCTTCCCAATACCTAATCTAATCGTGGCTGTTCTTGCTGATGTCTTTAATCTGTAGCTCAGGGCGTGGGAAGAAATGTGCCATTTTCTGCTGCATATGGGGAACAGGCTGTGGAGAGCAGATGTGTTTTGGAAGACATATTCTTAAGTGTTCATGGCAAGCCAGCAGCAGGGCACATCCTAAATCATGTGTCGACATGGTAAACCTTCTTTGGTCAACTTCGTGGGATTCATTGCAGATCGTTTAGGCTTTATATATATATATATAAGTGCATATATAAGTGCATATCAGAGACTTGCTGAAAAGTGAGTGTGTGTTACAAAGGCTGGAAATCATAAAAGTAAGTAGAAATAAGAAGTAATTCTTTAAGATAATCCCATACTTGCAGTTATAGCCTTTGCTTTGGAGGAAAAACATCCAGTGGTCATTAAATAGCAGCTTGTATAACAGTTCAGAAAGATGGGAAAAGCTCTTTCACCTAAGTTGCTAAATTAGCTGTTGCTTAGGTCTGTGGTATCAGAACAGGCAACCTCACAGTATCACCAGTGATACTGCAATGGGAGAGCAGAGGGGTTTAGGAAGCAGTGGGAGGAGGACCTGCTGCAGACTAAATGCTCCCCTGAGTGTAAGCACAGACCCTCAACAGCAGCCCATGGACCAAGGAGATGCTGATGTGGGTTCCTTGCAGGGTGCCAACAGCAACCGTCTCCTCAAGGGACAATGAGTGCAGACTGCTTTCTGCTTGTAAGTGTAGTATCTAGCATTTGATTAATGAAGAGGAGGGAAAGGAAGAGTGGCTGCGGTTGGATATGCTCTGGAAAACACTATCCAGACTTCGCGGTCTTAACAAGCATGATATTGTCCAAATAATCTAAAGGAAAAAAGAAAAGTTTTAAATCTTGGCTCTGTAACGACAGATAATAAAATTTGGTTATGTCAATAAGCGGCCTTAGCATCGGAATAGCAAATAAATATTTTCTTAGTAACGTGAATGTTTGTAACATGAAGTGTACTTAACTTGTGGTACTCCTAGATTAGGACGATTTTAGTGACAGGCAGCTTAGCAGCCTTTTTGTTCGGTTTGCAATGTAGCCTGGGGCAGCTGAACCATGACCTATTTCTTACTTTAACAAATCCTGTCCCTGTGTTCCTCTATTCTGAAAACAGATACAAAAAAAGGATAGGCAGTAATTTAATAAATGGGCACTGTAAAGCAGAGTTATCAGAAGGAGTTACTTAAAAGCTGTTGTTAGTGGCAGAAGGGTTCAGTAAGGATTTCCTGTGTCAAAGCAACGGGCAGGATGGACTTGACTTCCTACAGTCTTTATATTCAAGGACTGTGGGTTCTCAGCTGTCTCTTGCCTTCTCTTCCTCATCTTCTTTTGGGGTCCATGAGAACTTCGTACTACTTTAGAGCCATTTGTCTATCGCTGGTAGAGAAGCTCTGGATAAAAACAGCATGTTATGTTGGGTCGAAGGCGCACGGATTAGCATGGGAAGAGTGACAGTGGTCAGAGTCCTTCAGTAACGGCATCTGCATAAGGACAAATGCCTTGACAGTGCTTGTGCAATGCTGACACATTCACATTTATATTAGGATTGGCTTTATGGAGTAATATGGATTAAAGGTTGGCATAACATTTAAACACAGGGTATAAATTATTTCAATTTAAATTTCATCCACAGCTTCATGCCATAAGGTCTTTCCTCTGAATCTTCAAATGATCCTACATTCTGTGACTTTTGGGGAAGCTGGGAACTGTACTGGGACCCAACTTTGCAGCTGAAGATCATCCTGCCTAATTTCTAATATCTGGTTGCTCAAATAGTTCTACATCCAACACTGGATCTCCTCTGTGGTTTTGATCAAATTTTGGAGGAGTTATTTCAATATTTAACGATTGCTTATATAAAAATCAATAGTAACCATGTCAAATTGGGCCAAATGTACTTAACCCCCCC
>VXAL01009928.1:168644-271124 GCA_013399475.1 Chauna torquata
GGCTTTGGAACTTACTCCAGGCTCTAGTTTGAAAATTTTGATCAGTAATAAAATTGACTAATAATACCTTTTATAGTGGATTCCAATAATGCCTGGGTACACAGTCATCAAGTAAATAGAGTTCTTCGTCCCATTATCTTCATCTGAAAGAGGATCGAGGCATTAAACCAACCTAAATAATAAAAAAACCCATAACACTCCCCATGAAAGTGTTTGCAGCTGTGTTCTTCCACCACATGTACCATGAGAATTCCCTTATAGTAAGCTGGAGCTGTTAGTGTCACAATAGTGCCATCATTACGTGTTAAAAAACAGCAGTCAGATCTCCAGAAGTTTTTGATGCTCTAATATCGTAAATGTGTGAGGTGTTTTACTCTCAATTCTGGTTTCTAAGCCTTTAGAAAGGAAACTGCCTGTCCCAATAGGGTGTGAGTTTTTAAGGGTGAAATCCAGCAGTAGCAATGCAGCCATATTCCTCCTTCCTCTTGGCCACTCCATTTACCTTCTCCTTCCAGGTTTAAGAGTTTTAATGATGAAGAGAAATGACAGTCCTTTTGAGCGCGGATCTGCTGAGGAACTGATAGATGGGGCTGACATGACAATCGCAGGACTGACTACAGATAGGTCTATGCAGAGTGCTACAGAAGAAGGAATTGGAGCAAAGAGCTCGTGTTAGCACTTCCAGGAAGCCTACACTGATGGTTTTGTACACATATCCCTCCAAGCCACTTAGCTTCCAGGCCGGTGTTGTGGTTTAACCCGGCAGGCAGCTCAGCACCACGCAGCTGTTTGCTCACTCATCCCCCACCCCCCAACCCAGTGGGATGGGGGAGAGAATTGTGAAAAAGGAAAAAGCTTGTGAGTTGAGATAAAGACAGTTTAATAGGACAGAAAAGAAAGGGAAAATAATGATAATAATAATAATAATGATAATAGTAAAAGAATACACAAAGCAAGTGTACACAATGCAATGCACAATGCAATTGCTCACCACCCGCTGACCGATGCCCAGCCTGTTCCCGAGCAGCGGCCCCCCCTTTGCCCCGGTCAGACCCCCCAGTTTTATTGTTCAGCATGACATCATATGGCATGGAATATCCCTTTGGTCAGTTTGGGTCAGCTGTCCTGGTCCTGTCCCCTCCCAGCTTCCTGTGCACCCCCAGCCTCCTCGCTGGCAGGGCAATACGAGGAGCTGGAAAGTCCTTGGCTCTGTATAAACACTGCTCTGCAGTGACTGAAAACATCACCATTATCTTCACCAAAAAATCCAAAACACAGCATTGTGTGAACCTCTACGAAGAGAATTTAACTCTATCCCAGCCAAAACCATGACGGCCTGTTATCCTGCTTGGGAAAGAAAAGGAGAGAAAGCAATGGAAAGAGATGCAGGAGACATTGTGACTGCTACTGAGATTAAATCAGAACGTCTGTAAACATTATTTTGAAAATTTTCTGTTTCCCCATTACTAGCATTTGAGAAATTAATTTCCTGGTTACCCCTCTGACCACTCCCATAAATGGACATACACATGGGATTTGTCTCCCTCGACTGTGGTAATAATATTTAGCTTTTTATAAAGTACATTAAACTTTCCAAGACCTTACAAATGTTATGGAACTAAGATTCGTTCATCTGCTGGCTCTTGTTCTCTTGTCGCTGAAATCTCCTGTCTCCCTGATAGAAGTTCCGTAGCCACTTTATGTATCTTTTATGGTTTATGTTATGGCAAGGCTGTCTAAGTTAAAGGCTTGTCAGATTTAAGAAATAACTTTTAATTGCCTATTTTTTCTTGCAATATTTTTTCCTTTAGTATTCTTTTTTTTTTCTATCTCAGAAATAGTTTTATTTCTGCCTGCTGAGAGCACCCGTGCTGCTTTAAGAGCATAGTCAACTGAACACTTATTTCTATGAACCATTAAACTGTCAAGATGGGAAGGTGATTGTAGGATTGCATTGCATTCCCCAGTGGATCAAAGCTGTCCAGGGGCTCTGATTCATGATCCTCCCCTAGGTGTGAGTAGGATGCTAACATTATTCCTACCTCCAGGCTGCAGATGCTGGAGGAATGGCTGAATGGGATAGACATAGGAATGGAGTATACAAACTACAGACTCTAGCCCTGCACAGAGCTTACATTAAAGCTCAGCTGTAAAGCGAGGGGCCTGAGCAGCAGATACCCACAGTGTTTCTGGCCGTCTCTGCTACAGGTGCATTAACCTATGGGAGAAGGATAGACCTGTCCTCCCTTTAGCCACTCCGTCCCCATCTACCAATGATTAAGAGCAAGAGTCCTTACAGTTTTCATCTTGAGCTTTTATTATCATCACAGTGCTGTATTTAGTGTATCAGTGTACCAAACACTTGCTGCCCTTACATCTCCTTAGGATCTAAGGCTCCTGCTTCATTATCCCTAATAACATCTTGTAAAGTAAGCAGCTGACTCTTGCATTAAATATGCATAAATTATAGTCGTAGGTTGGCCTTTGTGTGCACGCGCATGGTAGATGTGTTACACAGAGACCCTTTCTGCTTTCTGTTGTCCTTACACATACATTTCTCCAGTGACTTCACTGGATCAGCTCTAGATTTACATTGCCAACAGCATGCAAACCGTTGCAAATTTTATGTATTATTAATGGAAAACCAGCTAAAAACTAAAGTAAAGCTCTACTTACGTTGGAGTGGGACAAAATTCTCAGCATTTCAGTAAAGTGCAACACACAATTAAATCTCTAGGTTGTCAAGATCTTAAAGATGTAGTGTTTAAAAGGGATACTGACTGTAGCTAAGAATCCAGGCTCTGTGGTAAATTACACGCATACAAGTTTTTAATAACTTTAAGTGAAGTCACCAGTACCAGATTTACACCGCAAGAGCTAGAGCAGGATCTGACCTCATCCGAGTAAGGGGTGATGCACATCAAAGGTGTTCGGATAAAGGCAATTTAAAAAGTGATTGGAAAATAGCATAAATTATTTAAAAAAAAAAAGAAGGTTCTGAGCAGCAAAGGTCAAAGCAAGACACAAATGTCAGATGTATTATGTCTACAGTCCAGGACTGTTTCATATGATAATACAAAGATACAAATACTTTCATCTTAATATTTACAAAAGTTACTTTCTATTAGTGTGTTACTTTCTATTATTTTCTCTTCCCTCAACTTACAAATATATTAGTTTGGGGAAATATTGGACACCACACTAATGTCTGAAAAATAAGGTATACATTAAAGATATTTGGAAAACTTTGGCAAAACGTTCTTTGTGTTTTCTTTTCTTTCCTTTTTTTTTTTTTTTTTAACAACTACGGCTTCAATTTTCAACATTGACCTAAATACAAACATACTTTAAATAGTTGCCAGTATTTTTGATAACTCTGTGTAGCTCCTGTAGTAGTAGTTGAAGTATGTTTTCATCACTTCTTTGGTGCAAATTTTGCATAAGAAAAGATGCAAATTTCAGCTCAGCATGTATGCATGCAGACAGCTCAGGACAAGATTTGGATCAAGGTTTAATTGCCACCATCCTTGCTTTTACTTTTTCAAATCCAACGTAAGAGAATATGTTAATCCAGAGGAACTACAAGAATTTATTGAGTACAGAGCCAGCTCTCGTATGCAGAAGGTTTTTTTTTTCTGTAAATTAACTGATAGTTATGTTAAGGAATTTGTTTTTCTAACATAGTTACTGAACATCCTGTTGTGTCTTGATCTACTTCTGAAGCATATAAAGCAGCTGTGCCTCATTAGCTTCAAGTTATTATGAACATAGAATATAGTCTTGTTTTGTGAGTGGGAATACTGAATGTTCAACAAAATGTGATATCTTTAATTTGTTTTTTAAATTTTTTTTTCTTTCCATGTAAAGTGATATTCTCATTCTCATTCTGCCTCTAGGCCTTGCTGAGAAAAAGTAATACACAAGGCATATAAAGGTTGCTCTGCTCTTGAATGGACATCTAAGGTCTGCTAACTGACTGCTCTTCGTTTGCACGTCAACACTGTAAATGTTGAGCTTCTCTAAAAATAGAGCCTCCATGTCCTAAATAAGGGGGTGATATTTTAAATAAACTTCAGTTTTTGGGCACACTTCCAATGCACCATACACCAGCTGTCAAACAACTGGCAGTGACAGAGATCCATTTTGTTCAGAGTGGGAATCAGTTAACGGAAGTCACTGGAAGGAACCCGTGAAGTTAGTGCACTGACTGATATGATCCACGAACAAAAGCCACGTGGTGGGTGTTCGTGTGTTGTGGCTTGCAAACTAGTTTGGAAATACTTTGCATAGGTGCGGTGGTACAGACCTTGTCATGTACTAATTCAATCTGTAAAATAAATAGATTTGTCCTGCACTCCTGCAGCAAGAATATGGCCAGGACAGAAGTGACCTTGCTGTAAGGTAGCTCAGCACTGTCACTACTGCACTGCATAATCTGCAATATCAAGTGATAATTGCAATCCCCAGTGTTGCCAACTCGTCTAACCTTACTTATGGAGTATATTTTAGATTCTTAAGGACCATATCCCTGAGCTGTGGGATTACGTGGCTCTTTCAGTTTTCAGTTAAAAAAAGAATTCTCATGAATGGAGAAAAGATTGAAATTGAGTTGTAGTAATTGTCACAAGCAGGTGAATGAAAGGACTCTATTTATGCTTTTTACTGTATCATGCCTTGAGACCTTATGTAAGATCTGTTTGGAAAATCTCTAGTTGTTTCCTCAAATCACAGAATAATTGTGGTCGGAGGATTCATCTGAAGGTGATTTAGTCCAGTCTCCTGCCCAGGATGTCTCCAGTTGAGATTTGAGTATCTCCAAGGCAGAAGATTTCCCAGCCACTCTGGTTTCTTATTGTAGTATTTTGAAAATGCTCATGGTGATCTGTTTTTCCCTATACGAAGCCAAAATTTCCCTTGCTGCAGCTGTTGCCTCTCCTGTTGTGTGTTACCCTATCCCTTTACACTTCTGAGAAGAGTGTGGCTGCATCTTTTTTACACCCTCTGTCAGCAGGGTGTAGTAGATAACAGTAAGATCTCTCCTTTACTTTCTCTTCTTAGGACCAAATAAACCCAATTTCCTCAGCCTCTTCTTCTATGCCGTGTGCCCTGACTATCTTGGTGGCCTTCCCTGGACTCCCCCCAGTACATCAATGTCCTCTGTGCTGGAGGGCCTGAAACTAGACACAGTAATCCAAGGGAAAGTCTAAAGCAAAGCAAGACCCAATTTCCAATCATATTGGCTGGAATTCTTCTTTTGGAACTTCAGGACTGTCATTGACATCTGAATGGGTCACTCTGTTCTTTTTAGAGCCAGTGGAGAAAACTAGGTCCTTCCAGACTGCTCTTTGCCTTTCTTTTTCAGTTGTCTACTGTAGGATGAGATGCTTTTTGTCCCAGAGGGACCATTTCTCTACACTGACTATGAAAGCAACAAATTCAACTGTTTCCATCTACACTGTACATCTCTAAAGTTAGGTGAGATAATTCTGAGACTGAGTTTTTGTGGGCAAGATATGACAACTGATTTAAGTTACAATGGTACAGCTAATGGTCACAATCTCACACGAGCAAAATGCATAAACAGTAGGTCATTCACGGCTGCACAAACATTATCTTTGGGGTTTACTGATTTCTGTTACTTTGCAGGCAGAGTAAGATAAATAGTGAAGGATTAGGATGGGCTTTCAGTGAGCAGTTGCAAGGTTCATGCCCTAAAAATGCTCATGTCTTTTGTCTTAATGCAGGCACTCTCATTTAGCCAAGAATTCTGCAAATTTTTTATTAGGTATGCTCTGAGCACTGAAGCACTGTCCTTCATGTCAGAAGTGTTAGAAAGGTATGGCATGGGATGGCAGAGGGCAAGTAATTAGATCTTGACTGAAGATGAGATGTGGGTGAGCTGGGGGTGACGTTGGAGAAGGAGTGTGCTAATCCTGACATCTCTGCTATAGGGCATCTTTATGTCCACCATACATCATGATACATCACTACTACTTGCACAAAACTGCAGTACTAATCAGGCATTTGGAATTAAATTGTAGTTAATCTAAGCAGGCACCATGCACTGAATCATGAGCCATAACATGGATTCTTGACAACACTTATCTCAGCATTCCTACTGGCAACTTAATATTTCCTTGCAATGAGATGCCAATTTAATCAAATATATTGGTCTTGTAAACAGCAACTTTTACCAGCCTACGCTGGTCAGAATATTTCCCCCTTCCTCTCACAGGTTATTCAAAGCTGTCTTCCACTACAGGCTGTAGGATACTGGATATGAGTTGGTATCCTTTCAGAAAAAAATATTGCATTCATTCAGACTAGCAATATTACAGGGGATAACAGTTTATTGTACCTAATACATATTTGTTGGCCTGAGTGCAAGGATGAGATGGTGAAATGTAATGGCCTGTGATATACAGCAGGTCAGGCTAAATGATCTAATGGTCTCTTCTGAATATACGAATTGCTGGGCTGTGTGCCAGGAGCCAGACAGACTCCTGGTGTTCCCACAAGTCTCTATATTCATCTGTCCCTGCCCTCTTGAACTTTGTGGTAAAACTCCCATTTGCATCATTTAGAGCAGGATATTGATGTGGGTAGTTAATGCTAAGATGGTTTATGGGGAACCTCTGAAATGCTAGGTAATAGGGACAAAGCTAAGGCTGAATAGGTCCCAAGTACTGCTAAACTAGGCAGTTTGCTCTAAAGGACTTAGGCTCCGTGGACTCGGTGGCCTTGGATTTTACTTCTCAATGCCAATTCCAGGCAGGTTTCTGGCAACGGTCTGCCAGCTCCATCTTGTGCTCTGCAGTGCATCTGGCTCACTGCTGAACAGGGTCCCACTGCACTGCTTACAGGGGCCTCTCTTGAAATTGCTGTTTGGCACTGAGCAGTATTTGTGTCACAAGCTGATGTTTCAAATTGTCACTCAGCTGATCCCTGCATCCCTGGAGGTGTGGGTGCCTTCTCCTAGCCCTCTGCTCCTGCACCAACTCTGCTGCTTATCTGAATCAGCAGTGAGCCAAGCTAGTTATGGTCAAAGAAAGTATTCGTCTTAGTGCCAACAATATAGGTCCTGTGCCAGCTCACCGTAGGATTAGACTAGTGCCAAAGCTGGCACAAGACAAAAGGGGGGAATATATGACTGTGGCTGAGAAATAGGAACAAGGTTGCCTCTTTTGCAAAATCACATTTTTTTAGGCTAATTGTGACATGAAACTGTATTTTCAGGGAGGCAAGCTAGTGGTGAAATTCTGTGCAGCAAGACTCATGGTAGAAGCAGTGCCCTAGGATGCATTCAATTTAGTTGTGTAACCTAGCCAAGTTGGACTTGACTTTTTACTCATGTGGGGAAGGAGGTAGGCTCTTTATCGGCTTGAGTATTTTTCTCTGCTGGAAGCTCTGGTGCTGATGATGCTACTGCAGACATCTCTCTAATCTACTATGAATACAAAATTTCAGCTTTGTATGATTAGCTTTAGACTGGCATGGTGAAATCTTCCTCTTCTGAAGAAGGTGCTCTGACAAACTAGGAACTTTTTATCATGTATATCTTCTTAGAAAGCTGTTGCAAAATGGCTGGTTTCCAAACATGCATACTATCCTAGAAACTGGTGGGAAGGAGAGGAGACTGATTACACTGTCTTTGCCCACTTTGATGAGACAGAATGATACAATAATTTAGGTTGGAAGAGACCTTTGAAGGGCCCTGGTCCAACCCTTTTCTCAAAGCAGGACCAACATAGATCAGGCTGCTCAGGGCCTTATTAGCTGGAGATTTTGCAACTTCTCTGGTCCCTTTTTCAAATATTTGACCACCATCATGGTGCTTTTTTTCCTTTGTATTAAGTAGGAATTTCCCATGTTGCCCATTGTGCTTTCACTGTGCACCTCAGAGAAAAGTCTTGTTCCATCTTCTCTGCACTCTCCCATCAAGTAGCTGAAGACAGCAGTGATAGACCCTTTTAGCCTTTGCTTTGTAAGGCTGAACAAACCCAATTCTTTCAGTCTGTCCTTGTAGGAAAACTGACTTTAGAGATCTTCAGGAAATAATATGCCATCAGAGAGATTGTCAGAACAAAAATACTCATGTTGTCTTTGGTATGAATAGTTCACAGACCTCAAGGACCTGGTGGAAGTAAGGGATACAAACCCTTACTGCTCAAGGACCTTTGGGGTAGCAGTCCCCTTTGTGGCAACTCATTAATGTCCCTGCCCTCTGTATGGCTTTCCCTTTCCTTGCTGCTTGAATCTCTGCGATAATTCTTTAATGATTCATGTGGTCTTTGCTTGCCCACTTGCTTTTTGAACTTCTGTTCCATGAGCAACTGTTCAAAACAGGGCAGAAATTCAAATTACAAACAAATTCAAGGTTGTACAACTTGAGTTCAACTTGAGTTGTGCTGCTATGTACAGACTTCAGACTGTCCATGGGGCTTCAAGGAAAGCTTTTAGTTTTATTGAAAGTTTCTGACTCATTCAATGCCTGTCTTTTCATGGATATAACAGCAGATAAACTGAATTATAAATTAAATTTTTAAATCAGATGCCCTTCCCTATCTTTTAGGTTTGTTTTTCTGACAAGTATTTTAAAAGGAACATTGTTTTATTCTGCATAGAGTAGCAGATAGAGTATGCTAGGGAGATTAGCATTTCTCCTGGTTTTGCTACTCTTTGATTGGGAAAGAAATTGCTTTCAGTTTCTTTCACTTTTTTTTTATTTCCAAAGGAAGACTTGTAACGCTGATAATCCTAGGAGATGAAAGTGCTCAGGCTTGTTGGGTCTTTGCCAGCTGTTTCTTGCACAACTGCTCTCAGGGCTGGGATCTGCTCTGTCTCAAGTCACAGTAAAAGATGGTTCAAGGTTTGTTGTTGTCTTCTAGCTTGCCGAATGTTAAATAGCTTGACCTCGTGTGACACAGCAGAATGATCTGAATCGCTTCTATGATTCAGTTTCAGATATTGCATTTTTTTTCCTGCTGAAAACATTTGATAAGCCATTCTTTGCAGATATGTTCACACTGGCTTGAATCCCTCTGGCTAGGAGCTTAAGATATTTACCTGCTTCCAGGGCTTGTGCAAACAAACATTTATTCTCTTGGTTCGCTGTTTTCCCCCCTCCAAGTTGTCCGTAGTTTGCTGGATCTTATTTGTCTTGGGAGCTATATATACTGCTGCAGCAGGGTGGTGGATCTATACCTCATCCACAGCTTATGTGAGATTCTTCACCACTACTTTTCTGTATTGTTCAGTGACATAAACATTATTGATGCTGGTTCTGTTTGAACTGGGCACATGGTAACCACAAAATAGCCACTGTCTATAATGCTATGGGTTTTTCAGTCTTTTGTGTGGAAATATTTATTTAACTGTATGTGCACAAAGTTAACATTTTACTCAAATGACTGAATCATAGAATCATAGAATCATAGAATATTCCGAGTTGGAAAGGACCCACAAGGATCATCGAGTCCAACTCCTGGCTGAATAATCATGTTCCAGACCAGTCATGATGGTCTTCTAAGACAGAGGAAAAGATCTGTTATATTGAATAAAAAAATGATAGTGCTGAACAACACATTGCTAGAAGTAAAATATATCAACCTTGTATTTTCCTAAACCGAAATGTGTGTTTCCCAAAGCACCTAAGGGACTTCGGAGCGCAAGACACACTGAATGTCTCACACAGCTCATTTGGTCAGGCTAGTTCCAGACCCACCTCAGAGCCTCAAGGCAGTGGCAATGGAGAGAAGTTTCCTACGTGATAAAAGTACTTGAAAAAAAAACGGAGTGGCTCCCGCACAGGGTAGAGCTGCGACTTTTGTTTTTCTCTCTCTTTGCTCATTGCAGAAGTAAGCTTTTTAGGATTTTTTTTAGGCACAAAATGAAGCTAGATATGTTTTTTGCTTGGATGATAGAGTGCTTTAATAAGTTAAGGTATGTTTCAGATACACAGCTGAGGCAATCTAGTGGCTCTCTGCTGTTGAGGTGGTCCCTCACTTCTGGCCATGCATGTTGGTTTTGGCATTCATCGGTTCCTTGCTGCACTAAATTTGACTTGCTGAGCTAGAAGAAAAATAACCCAACAAAAAAATGCATGATTTTCTGTCAAATTAGTGAGTTGAATTACCTCAGCAGAAGGCCTGACAAGCATCAAAACTGGTGCAAGGAAGAAAGCTGGAAGAGGTGTCTGGCGAGGGACAAGGAAGTGTATGGAAAGGTGGGATGGAGGAGCAGGTCCAAACCTTCAGGTAGCAGCAAGATACCCCAAGGTGAACTTGCTCTGAAACTTTGGCTGAGCAGGACTTGCTTCTCATTTGCTGTGTTGCGCGAATGACTGAGTTTTATCGGTTGTTTTGTAGCAATATTCAGATAACTTCCTTCCCTTACAAAGTCCTTGAAGACACCTTCACCCCTGCAACCAGATCTACAGTCATGACTCTTGCTGGGCATTATTGATTTATTATATATGGTATTTCTGTAGCAAACATCACTATTAATATTTGAATAGTGATCCACCGTATCTCTTCAACAAATAAAACACAAATGAGCTCATTCTGATCTCACTCAGCCTGGGATAAAGCAGGAGTAATTTCACTGATGACAAATATTGCACCGGTGTAAAACTACTGGAGTTAGAAGAGAAGTGGGAATGGCAGAGAATGACTGTGTAATAAAAAGACACCAGGTCATCCTTTGAATTGTAGGACATTAGAAGGGCCCATTGTTGAAATGAAATTTTCAGATAATGAGCGTGTGGCTTGGTAGCTCCCCCTGCTCCCGTCTCTGTTACATATATTCAAGAGGATCTTGCTCAGTCTGTGCACTGGATTAGAAATCAGCTGTCATTAAGGAGTGTTTCGCAATGTAAAAGCTCCCGGGTGTGATGGTGCACATGAGAGGCAGCCGTGGGGATTAAGCTGGCTGGTAATAAGCATTTGCATTTACCAGTCTGGTTAACTTCAGATCAGCCTTCTAAACATTTCCATGGAAACAAGGGAAGTTTTGGTTCACTGTAAGTGGCTTACTTTACTTTCTAACTGTATTAAAAATACTAAACAGAGACTAAACTAACTGTAAAAGATATTTTAGTAATGCGATTTTAATCAGTCGTGGCATTCAATGATTGCTTTTCCATACCTCCTGCCTGCTATTATGTGTGAAGCTTTCACTGGACAGTTGCTCCTTGAATCTGCAACAGCATGAACAAAATGAATCAGGAAAAGAACTGTGGAATAGCTGAGGGTCTTAAATCTCTATTTTTGGTAGAAAACAATTCAATGCCTTTGTTTCTGAACTTTCCTTTTTTTCTTTTTTCTTTTTTTTCTTTTTTTTTAACATGGTATAAAAGTTGAGGGACTGGAATGTACTTTTGTCCTGGAGATTTCTTATATAGCTAATGCTTCACTGAAATATCATGTGTAAATTTTGATAGGACAGAACAGTCACTGTTCAGTGAAAGAGATAAAACACATATTGATGTACTCACAGAGAAAAGTACTAAAAATGTGTTTCATTTTCCATTGGCATCTTTAAAGTCACATTATAGAAAACTAGTTGCAAGTGGATTTTTTCCTGGTTTTCTAGGAAGAAGCACCCACTTCCATTCAAACAGGGGTGCTTCAGAAATCATCTGAGTGGAAATATCCTGAACATGTTGTAAAGCAGCAAAGTGAGGGGCAGCGTACGCTGACTCACACTGGTGAGGTTCTTGCTCAGCGTGCCTGGCTGTCTCTGAGGCTGTGTGCACACAGAGATGAACTGGCCGTATGACTCAGGAGGTGCTTTCCAGTAGAAGTGATTCTTACTTCTGCAATGCTGAGAATTGGTAAATGTATGAACTACTTGAACAAAACCAGCTTTAATTATGCATGAATGCCGATCAGTCTGGAAATCCATTTGGCTGACTCGCACTCAAAATTTAACTTTATTCTCTGAATTTCAATAACTCCAGGTTTTTATCTTGTTATATTCTAAGAGCAGTCAGAGGCAGCAGGCCTTGATGTTTATCTGAGCATTGGAAATGAGTATAGACTCACAACTATAACATTAGGGAGATTTTCCTTCCCCCTGCGCTGTGGAGCCGACCGCACTATCCCTATTAATGCTCAAGTCCTCACAGTCCGCTTGTGCTGTTGCAAAGTAGTAAGACTGCCATTTCACATAAGGGAAACTGAGATGACAAAGTACTCCATGGTTTGTCCAATGTCCCAGAGGCTTTTTGGAGTTGAGGGAATTAAATTCCTGTTACCTGAAAGCCTGATCTCAAACTTAACTTTTCAAACTTTTACCATTACTCATCCACAAGGAATGAGCTCCATTTCTCTGGTCTACCTAGAGAAGCATCAAAGTGTCAGCTACTAAACCTCAGGGCATTTTTATAATAAACTGTAACTAAGAGTTTCTCTTTCTGTAGAAAATACGGTCAACCTTAGTTATTAAAACATGTTGTAACAGGTGGCTGGGTGTCCAGCTCCGTTTCATACCTCCCTGGACAAGAATGTGTGCAGCTGACTGCAGGCAGCTGTCGGTGTGCTTGGAGAACTTCGTCTGGCATTGCAGCTGCGCAGGGGCTTTAATCAACAGCAGAAGCAGGCAGAGAAATGCAGAGACAATGCAACTGAAATACTCTCCTAGGTAGCTATAATCTTTGGAAAAAAAAAAACAAGTGAATACGTTGACAGGGTGGAGGTATTATTTCAGGACAGAAAACCTGAACAAACTGGACTCTGATCCTCCTGACGTAGGCTCAATAGTGAGCATGGAGTATAACGGTTTAAAATAGCAAAAGGACATTAATTTTCATACAAAAACCAAAGGTAGGATGCTTGTCCTCGTGAGTGCAAGGAAAAGGTTTGCAAACAGGAATGCAATGTAGAAAAATGCTCAGAAACCAGAAATCTGATGTGTGCATTAACGATGCTGTGAGTGTGCCCAGACAGAGTTATTCACGTTTGAAACACAGGCTTACAGGCTGAGACCCACATTCTTTGAATAACACCGCTTCTCCCCCCACCCCAAAATATAAATTCCTATTTATAACATTGTTACAGTGACTTGTTTCTTTGATAAAGCTTCTTTACAACCTTACAAACTGAGGTCCCCAGCCTTCCCTGACAGGTTTGGGCTGAGGGCAGAATTAAAATGACTTTCTGTGTACTGCATTCATTGGAGGCTGGTGCTGCTGAGGTAATGGAGAGAGATCGTTAACTTTGTTAAATTGTACTTGGAGCAAAGCAAACTAAGGAAATACTCTGAGTGGAGCAACGGAGCACTAAAAAATTATAACAGTACTCAAACAGTTTGGAAATAGAGAGAACAACTGGGGATGGTTTAAACAGCGTTTTATTCTGTGTCAACAACAGGTGCCAGTGAAATGCAAGCCCGTCAGAAGGTAGCTTTGTTCTTGACAATGGATTTTGGAGGCTCTGCAGTTTTCATAATATCCAGATATCTCAGGCAGAGGCTGACCGTGAAACTGTTATATAAAAATCTGAAGTACGTTGAGCTCCACGGAAAATTATACTGTCACGGAAGATGCTGCAAAGAGAGTTTTCTTCCTCTTAGTGCAGGCCAAAAGGTGACAAAAGCAGCATTAGACCAAAGGGCTTTTCCGTGCGGGCAATGGACAAGGTTGTATGCCATTCAGTGATCAGATGGAGCTCATGTTAGTTTTAAGCTGGACACAGGTGAATAAGCAAATGCAGTGGGAAGAATGATGAAAAAAGAGCCAAGACTGCAGTGGGGGTGCACAAACAGCAGCTGGGTACTGGTTTGTGACCTGCTTCCAGCATGACAATTCAAGCATCTGTGGTCTTCAGAGGGCCTTGTGGAGTCCGATGCCGCCCGGAGAAGCTGGACGGGGGGACCTGAGTGACCGCGAGGTCTGCTTCTTTGCCTTGTCCTCTCCTGGCTCTGGGAAGCACACCACGGGGCACCATCCACTGGCTCCCTGGAGACCTTCCAGGAACAGGAACAGGAGGTACTGCTGGGGTGCTTTATCTAAGCTTGCACTCTGGTATCCCACCAATCCGTTTTTGAGCCTGTAATCTCTTGACTCGTTCTGTTTTATTCTGTTTTCAGTTGTTTCCACCAGTATTAGGTGTTCTTTCTCCTCATGGTTTCTTTTCTACTTAGCATTCCTAGAAGGACTTGGAGGGTTTTCTCTGTGAGAAAATTGTCTGCCAGATTTGATAGGCATTTGTAACGGAGCAAACTTCTGGTTAGTCATCATTGTTGATCAAATCACTAGTTTATCCCTGAATAAATAGAAGGCTGAAACATCTCTTTTTTATTAATTGGTGTCTTGGATTTTCTCTACTACTGGAATTAATTTCTGATGGCAATTATGTTTCCACTTAAAAATAATTATCTTTATCTTCTACTTAGAAAATATAAATTAGGCAGTTCTCTTTGACTAGATATTCTCAGGAGCATGGGGAAGCTAAACTCACTGGTATTGAGAAGATTTCCTATTTATTAGCTTAAAATTGCCTCTGTAATCTGTCTAGGAATGTCTGGGGAAAAATAAGAATTTATGCTTATGGAAAACCATATATTTCATTTTCTAACAAAATGCATCATTTAATTCTAACTGATCTTAAGCATGAATTTCACAAGCAGAGATCTCAGTGCTAAATTTCCATTTTTCCATTTAAAATATCTGTTTTGTTGAAGGTCCCTATTTGCTGTCATCAAGCAGAAACACAGCTCTTCCAATTCCCTACTCCCAGTACCAAACATACTCAATTGTACAGGTCCCTGAATAGGTACAAAATAAGCTGTTACAAAAGCTGAAAGTCATCTGCAGATACTTCAAAGACTTCTTTCAGACATGTTTAAATGTTTTGAGAGCTTCTTTAATACAAGAGTAACCTCTAGCAAAATTTATTAACCTTTGATTTATATTCCTCTTTTGATTTGCATTCCTCTTCTAAGTTATCAGTTTCTAATTTAGTTTTTCAATTTGGTTCTCTGAAATAGAGGTACGGGACGAGAGTCTCAGCTGATGCAAAACGGCTTGTGCTAGCTCCCAACTTCTGAGAATCTGGCTTCTTACATCTTCTATAGATTTTCCCAAATGCGATGTTATTTTTTCCATTCTAGAACTTTATTATCAGTTGCAGTGAGAGATAGTAACATCTGGCATTAACTTCATCTTGCTGTGACAGGCAATTGCTAGTTCTGAATACAGCTGCGAACAAGCACAATATTGCTCACTTCAGTTGAGCAACATTTGCTTTTAACATGGCAAACTGTCAGTGGAGAGTCCAAAAAAAATTTAGATTTAACATTAATAAGGTGATGCTCTGTATTGCTTCACAGCTGTGGTCTTTTCAGACAGTATTAGGAAGCTCCTGCCTTCCCTACTTGTGTTTGCAAATCCTACAAAGCAAAGGAGCCCATACTTCCTCTCAAAAAAATGGACTAATGCCAAGAAATAATGAACAAATATGAATCTGACAAATATGAAAACTCTTCTCATTGGCGGTCTACCTGCGTTCAGCATTAACCATTAATCCTAATGGTCTCTGCTGGTGGGAATGGATCAATGTTCCTTTAAAAGGCATGACTATACTCAGAACAATTGTCTTAAAGAAAAAATTAGCCAGCAGCCCTTCTTCAGAGTACTTCCAATTTTGGTGTGTTGAGTCATGTCTGCCAATTTTAATGCCAATATTGTTTTGTCTTATTGGTCCTGCTGAGTTGGAAATATTTTGAGAGAGGGAAGAAAGTTCTAGTCTTTTCCATGTGCTGTTAGTGGAATATTTTACTAAGCATCAGGTGTGAGGCCAAGCATGGGAAAAGACCTTGATGGCATCACTGCCATTGCCACTCTAAGAGCTTTTACAACTGGCCAAAGGAGTTACCATGCAAGGGATGCAACCTGATTCTGACTGCATAGTGAGATTAAGGACTGACTTTAAAACCAGTGGTACAGACTTGTGAAAAGCAAAAGAAAGGAAAACAAAGATGAAGGAGCTAAAGAAATAAGTAGAGTGGTACCATGCCAGGCACTGACTGCTACCCATGAAGTTTTGCAGAAGCTTTCTGGGTGAGGCTGAGATGCAGTGAAAAACAGAATAAAGCGAGCAAGCAGAGAGCCCAAAGGGCTAGAGAAGATGATCGTGTTTTAGCAGAGAAATGAAATCTAAGAGATAGGGAACGTGTACCTAATTTTGTAATACTATGATGTCCAAAGCAGCACTTGAGGTTTCTTAAACAGAAATTTTGGAGAAAAGTGATGTTGTAGCATAACTGAAAGATACAGAACAAGAGCAGGTTCTCTGGGTGAAGCGCCATCACTGGAGCTGCAACGTTTACCAAGGACTCAAGTTTCCGTGGCATGAGGTAGATTCTTCATCCGCTGTTCTGTGATGGGCTTATCAGCAATGTGGGCTAACCTTGGAGCAATTGAGCCAGGGTGACTTTTGCCACTGATTGCTGGGAGAGAAGAACAGGGCCCATATGGCTGGTCTACAGTAGGTTCAGAACTGGAGGTTTTCAACCTAAAATGTATTTTCCCTTTCACAATTAGGAGAAGGAAGATGGGCATCTCCTCCAAGCTGGAGTCCTTGTTTTGTTTAACAGTGGGTTTAAATTAACTTCATTATAAGTGGGAGCTTGATGGCTTTTTTAGTGCAGAGATTTGTCTGTTTATTTAAGATGGCTTCTTCTGTTCAGCTGCTGCTAATTAGCATCAATCATTAACTGGTCCAGAGCTTGCAGCTCTATTCGTTTAAATGATTGTTAATGGGAACTACACCCATTGAGACATTGGGTTAAATGCCAGTTTAATGAGTGCATGTTAGTTATTTCACTGTAACTGAAGCTCTGTTCATGTTGAGAGAGGTAAAGATTTCTCTCCTTTCTCACTAAGTAACTTGCTGAAACTGTGATCCTGAGTATATTCAATTAAAAGAAAACCCATCAACACTAGAGGAATCCGTTAAGAAAGTGGGAATAAAATAGAAATAGAAGAAAAACTTACAAATTAAGTTAGGCAAGAGCACAAATATTTAGCTATTAAAGCCAATCTTTAGTTTTATTACAAATTTTCAAAAGATTGTTTCTTCTAAAAGGTGCCATTTCAACAGTCTTTATCCACTGAGGCAATGCAGCACAGCAACTGTGACAGCTTCTTTTTTTGAATGACACCTTGCAGATTGAACCAGGGAGCTCCTGAATTGACAGCCTGGGTTGCTATTGCATGCCAGCTTGCTTTGCCTGACTTTGTAGCCCAGAACTAGTGAATTACGCAAGCTCTCGACCCTCCCTTCTTGAAGATAAGCCTTACCCCGGTGGTGTCCTCAGCTGGAGATGAAGGGCAGTGCTGCTGACTGGCCACTTTGGCTGCGGTGTTTCTATAAGGAATCCTGACACGTGGCAGTGGGCACATGGCAGCCACTTGGCAGCGTTTACCCAGCTGTAGGACTGCAATCCCAATAATTCTTCCCCATCCGTACATTTCCTAGGAGTTATGTAAGCAGGAAATTGTACGTGCATGAAGCCAAAAATGTGAAAGAATACAGAGCAGATGAAGTGAGAGATTTTGTCTTAAAATAAAGCTTTCTCTTCTGATCCTGGTTTAGACTTTCTCCAGTCCAACTGGTATTCCCTCGCCTGCCTTCACGAGTCTGCAGTGGCTCTTGCCAAGCCGTGTCTCTGTATGTGCCTCTGCCCTCCCTGACCTGCAGCTGCTCTTGATGCCACTGACCATACCGTTTTCCTAGGATGTCCTTCCCCTCCAAGTGACTCTAACTTCCTTTGAATCACATTTTGTGGTTTTGTCACATTTTGTCACATTTTGAATCACATTAGTCACATTTTGTCACATTTCAAATCACATTTTGTCACCTTCTGACCCTCCTCCAGCTTTCCGTGAGGATGCCACAAAGACCTGCCCTTGATCTTCTTTTACTCATTTTCTCTTTGTTTCTTGGCATTGTTACCCATGAACACGAATTCATCTTATCACGTCTATGTTGATGGGTCACATACTTACCTGCTTACTCCAGGCTGTTTTATTCTGTCTAAACCATCGTCTTGGGCTGCTTTTCTGACAGGTCTGACCTACATGTAGATATCAATTCAAGCAGCACAAAGAAATGAGAGTATTGTGAATATTTTCTTGCAAATCCTTCTGCATGCCTTCGTTTAAGGAGGTGGACTTCTTGTCACTGCAACGTAACTAAAAGTCTTATTCTGGCTTTCGTCACCTGGCGTCTCACTTACTGCAAGGTTCTTTTCTCCAGTGTTTGCACATGCAACTTTCTCCTGTTTAAATTGATTTAAATTCACATGCAGAGGCATTTTCCTACCTCAGTACATTGACACTGTCACCTCCTTCCTGCATTCTTCTCTTACTTCCCCTGTCTCTGTTTATACAACAGAATCTTTTTTTCATTTTGAACAACCTTCTTGTCTCATCCCCACGTGGCTTGTCATCTCTTGTTCATTTCTAAATGTCAGCTTCTGTCTTTGATGGGCTGTTGATGCCAGCTCCTTTCCACTTGTTGTTACATCTTCAAATCATCACCTTTCCCATGCTTACCCTCATGTTTGGAAGGAACTCTCTGAAATGGCAACAAAGCAACTTTCAAGTCATTTTAGAAGTCTTTCCTGTGATGCCTTACAGGAGCCTTGACAAGTTGGTACTGTGCCAAGGCAGACCCTTTTCATGCTGACTGATATTCCTTGTATTCCCTGGCTGGCTGGGAGGCTGTAATGTTTTCTGTTTCAACCAGGGATCTTCTTTTTGAGTCATCTATCTCAACAGGGACCCGATCCATGATCTGAGGGACGCTGAAATAAACTTTGCTTCATTCTAGGCACAGATGAGGAAGTGTCTCAAGCCTGTGCCACTTTGTTTTCCTTCTCTCCTCCCCCACCCAAACCCACACTGTGACTGTTCATCTGAGCTTCATGCTAGTGGTCATATAAGCCAGATGAGGACACTTGTCTCCTAGAAACTGGCAAGCTGGGCATCACCTGGTGGCAATATCACGTCATTTGTTTGGCTACTGTTTGCCATGCCTTCTGCTGGAACTGAGTCAGGTAGGAGTAAAAAGTGGGTTTTGCACAGCAGTGAAGATGACTTTGCAGCTCAACTGGTTGCAGCAAATGACCTCAGAGGGACTGGTTCACAAGTACCTTCATCCATTGGCCCTCCATATGTGGAAGAACAGGACCTGAACACTGGGGGTATTATGTGCAGCTTGAAACATAAGATTCTTGTATAAGATTCTTTTCAGAAAGTTTGTAGTTTTGTCCTGAGCAAGCAGGAGAGTACAAGTATGAGACAGATAGGTGACATGTACCTTGAAAGGTTTATTGCAGGACCAGGATCCTTTTATATTCTTCATGGAATAATATAATCAATATAATAACTTTGCATTTTGTCTTAGATACAGTTCATTGTTTTTTTCCTGAAACTGGCCAGTGATGATCGCAGTAGGTTGGAGCGCAATATTTGGAGATGAATCCAAACACGATCAAAGATTATATGCCGATGGGAATCTTGCAGCACACCCCCATTTCATGGCAGAAGCCCTCAGCTTCACAGTGTACTGAGAGCATCGATCCAGCCCCGTGATGGTGGGTGCTGTAGCTGAGGGTGTCTCGTAAAGGTGCCACCACTGATTGATCCTAGAACGTCTGAGGTTGAATGTCAGTATATCGCATTTCTAAACAGAAGAGAATTTCAGAAGGAGTCGCCTTTATAGAGGGCATGAAAGAAGGAGGGAGTCCTTCATTGAATTGTTTACATAAAGGAATTAGAGGGAAAAATCTCTGAAATTTATTCAGTAATACAGCACATGAATTCTGACTGAAGTCCGTGGGCCAGAGTCTAAATTTTGAATGTAGAGGAAAATGCTGTTAAACTGAAACTATAAGTCTTCTTGCTTTTTTAAAGTTAAGTCATCTCTTTGTTATCTGCAGACTGACAATACCACTTGGGTTTTATTGACCAGTGTGTCTTGATCTGCCTGATGACATTTCCCAAGATTAATGTGTCTGTTTCTTGACAATGCATATGCTTCCTAATGCATTACAATTAATCACTGCTACTTGGTATGATAAGGAAGGACTCTTCTTATCTGCAACTGCATGACTTTTTTCTGCATTTCAAATGGCAAGTAAACAGACAGGCCTCCTATCCACTTCTCTCATCTACCTTTTTTGAAGTGAAAAAAATTTGAAATTCACGCTTAGGATCCCAGTAAAATGCAACATATTTTGGAGAGCAAATTGGACTGGAAATTTAAATAATGGAAAAACACTAACCAAAACCCACAATATATAAGGTACAGAACACACAAACATCTCTCAGTGTTATGAGTACTTGACTTTATAGCTTTTATTTATTTGTGTTGGTAGAAATGTCAAATTAATATTTATGAACTCTCTTTAGTGTATTTGCTAGGGTTTTGTTTGTTTTCAGTATAAATTGTCAGGCTAAAGCTGTTATTCAGGATTGTCAAAGTATGCTTTTTAAGCTCGATGGGAGTTTCACATTTTGACTCAGTTCTGCAGTGATGTACCATTCCGCATACCTTAAAGTTGTGTGTGATCCATTTGTCTTTAACACAACTGTTCACATGCATAAATTCAAACTTGTGTGCATTTCCCTGAAGCCACAGAGTTTTTGTTATAACTCTACAAACATCTGAGGAAAAGGCTGCTAGAAATTTTTTACTGTTTTAATTAAGCTCAGTAGCTGAACATAAAATAATAATACAGATTCAAATTTACCCAACCCTTGTTTAAATAAGTTTGGCAAGATTTGTTAATTTTTTGGATGTCATGCGACATAAGATGAATTTGGATTTTATCGGTGCTTGGTTCCTCTAATGGGATGCCAGCAAATGTGATGAGTAGAAATAAAAGTGTTCTTGGCATAAATGGGTATTTCCTCTCAGTCTATGGAATACAGATTCCTACACCCGTGTTATGGAGACTTCCAGCAGCTACAAGGTGATGATGGCTAGATATCCCCAATATTAAAATAGAATAGGCATGAAACAATGTTCTAAATACGAAATATATTTGCATACATGTTAAGAGAGAATCCAAATTTGTAATCCATTTAGTTCTTTTTTTGGAAAAATAAAGATGGATTTTAAGAAATGTTTTGAGCATTACTTTGTTAATTTATTTTCTTGCTTTGTTCTTTGTTTCCTCCCATATATCCCTTTCCCACCCCTGGAAATTATATTTGCTTCTGGTATTTATAAGGTCCCTTGGTGACAGCTAATTTTCCCTTCTCCAGGGAGTATTTCAGCTGAACCTTGGTATTCTGAATTTGTCTAATGTATTTGAATAATATAATCTATGTCACAATAAAAACAAGATAAAAGTCACAACTGGTATTTTTTTAATAGGCAGTGATCTTGCATCATTGTAGACAGTACAAGGAAGACTCCTGTTCCATGCACATTCGTGATAAGAAAGGTTGACAGGATCTGAGAATTCCTGAAGAATGGGATGGCAAACAACACAAAGGACATTATAAAGTCTTTTACATAAATCATTTGTTGAAGCCTATTTTAATATTGTTCAGGAGTGGCCATTTTATTGCAAGAAAAAGTTATCAGAGCTCTAGGAGCATGATAGAGCTGAATGAGCTGTATGAAGAGGGGTACAGAGACACTCTGATATGAAAAATGATTGAATAGACTGAGATTTTTAATTTAGGAAAGGGACAAAGAAGATGGAAATGGATAAAAGGATGCAAAACCACAAGAAAGAAGTTGGATTCTTTTCTCTTCTTGGCATAAAAAAGGCTGTTTACATAATTAAGAACTGAGAATTGGGAAACTATGGAAGTGATTTTTTTTTATAATGGAAAGTGTCCACAGGAAGAAATCAAAGCCAAAGAAAGTAAGCAAAGAAAGAGATTGCATATTTTATATGTGCATCAAAAATATCCAGACTTGCTGTTGAGGAAAGGGGTCTGAAATTTCATACCTTGCAGCTTGAGCCTGCCACCAGCAGGGATCATCTGCCTATGGAGAAGTTCTTACGCCGTTCGTAATAAGTCTCTGACCCGTCACAGTCGGGTGCTGGTCAGAGTAGGGATGGACCAGGAGGTCAGTGGTCTGATACCATATTGTAGTTCTGGTGAATGAATAAGCAAGAACTCACTAGTGTAGTGTGAAGCTGCTTTAACTGAGTGATGAACTTTATTATCCTGTAGTATAAATTAACAAAGCACACTTGGAGTGGATGTAAATTAGTATACTTGAGTGGGTGTCAGGATAGGCCTCTTCTGAAGACAAACAGAATCACACAAACAATGTTCTTAAACTTTTAGTGTAATGAATTGGCTTACTACTATATTTAACCAAATACTGACTTCAGAAAAAAAAAAAAAAGGGCAAGAGAAAAACTCTAAAACGATTAAGGAATTGATTTGACCTATGTTTTCTGTCTCTGAGAAGTGGGTTATGAAGGTAAGAACTTAACCAGCAATTCCTGAACTTTGGTTCTGCCTCTGTCTTTTTTACACTTCTTAAGAGCAGGTTGCTTAGTCTCTGGGCCTGTCTCCACGCATATAGTTCAAGGTAACATGCAGAAATTTTTGCAAAGCATTTAAACTCAGAAGAATAAAATTGTGACCTGTTTTTTATCATTAGCATATGTGGTATGCCAGGTCCAAGATTTTATATGTAAAATCTTTTACATGCTTATGTGTATATGTGAAGCTACATGTTTCATTTTCGTATTTTCTAATAGTGCTACCTCTACATGGCGGGAATAGTCATTCCAAATCAGCACAGAGCTATTTCTTCCATGGACAAACATCTTAATATCTACATAGATCTACAATTTCTGGAATTATCTTCATGGAGTGTTTTGTCAGATAGTTTTCTTTTTTTTTTTTTTTTTTTTTTTTCTTTTTTTTTTTTTTCCCCAAGTTTCATTTCAATCTAACATTATTGAATAAAATACTACCTACAGGATGAAGTTTCTGCAATATTGTTAAAAGGATTGTGGATGAAATATGTCAAATAAGTTATCAATATCTTGTATTACTTTTGGAAAGTTTCAGCTTGTACTGCAGCATTGGCAGACAATTGTCTGCAATAGAAAAGTTTTCCTGATCATACATACACTCATACATCAGACTCAGATGTTTGTTCCACTTGTTGACATTTTTGTCTGAGCACTGTAGGAATATTTCTAGGAACAATTATGACAGGACAATTGAGTTTCATCATCCTTATCTTATATTCTGTTCACAGCTTTCCTATGCCATTAAAGACATCACAGAATTGATTTTCTACCTTCATAAGCTTCTGTCCTACAGCATAAGCTCTCATAATGAGCCTTAGCATTTGCCATGTTTTCAGACCTTGAATCAATACTCTCTTTCCCTGAAACAATTACAAATCTTATCTTTTCAAGATTTTGCTTTATCCTTATGTCAAACTCCTGTAAACCTACAACTTGAATCCTTTCTCCACAGCATTATCAGTGGTTGCTTATCTGTATTTAATGCAAATATTTTTTTCTCTTCCAGTGGTTTCATGTAAATTCCGATATCGATGATCAATTATATAAATTAAGTTGTCCAACCGTATTCAACTAATCAGTAAACACTCGCTGTAGGCATTGACTGCAAACACCTTTTGAAAAGTTTCAAACCTTGAACAGGTGACCTGGTGAGATTGTGGAGTCTCCTCCTTGGAGATCTTCAAAAGCTGCCTGGATAAGGTCCTGGGCACCCTGCTCTGGGTGTCCCTGCTTGAGTGGGGGGATTGGACCACATGGACCCAGAGGTGCCTTCCAACCTCAGCCATTCTGTGATTCTGTGAATTCCATAATACTAGCTTGCTTCTTTTTAGTACATTCTGGCTTCTGATTCTTGCAAATATGGAAGGTCTTTCCAAAAGTGAGAGATATAGCTTAGGAATGGTTTTGGTCTGTTGTGGTTCACTCCCTCCCCACAAGTTTTGCAAATTCCTTCTATTTGCATTCTGCAACTTCCTCCTGAGAGATTTTCTAATCTTGTCCACTTTGTCTTCTTTTTCTTCCAAAACCTGCACTTGGGTTTAGTTGTGGTTTGAAGTCTTGGAAATGTTCTCTCTCTCTTTTTTTCTTTTTTTTTTTCTGGAGTTTGGATAAGGAATTCCTTGCATTCTTTTTTTCCTGAGATTTGGGGCTCTTATTCCCAATAGAATCTGATCTCCAGAATTAGGAATTTCACAAGCCCTCCAAAATTGCCTATGTGTCTCAACAGAATCAAATCTGTTGTAAATTATTCAACTATTTCCTTTTTCCTTCGAGTTCTTTTATGAAATATATCTCTCTCAACAGTTGCATTTTTATCCAGAACCTCAATATTCAAGTTTGTGCTGCACATTCTGATAGATGATTTTCTCAGCCTCAGTCACAGGCTAATGTACAAATATAGTACATCTGATGTTGAAGTAATCCAAAGAAAATCTGCCTGTTCTTATCTCTGCTTGCCAAACTCTTGCTTTAACTTCTCTGTTTCCTCCTGCATTTCTGGAGAGCTCCAGTTGCTCATGAGTTTTTACTGCTCTTTTTCCTTATTCACCACTTTTCTTAGATGTTAACTTCAATTTCTGTAGCTGAAGGTGGCAGATTGTGCATTTGGGGAGGGCTATAAATGTAAAAATTTGAGTTAGGCTCATAATTACTCAATCTTAAATAAGAAAACCAAGAAAGTTAATAGGTGCTAAAGAAAAAAGCTTCTGGAAGCAGAAAAAAGATTTTTATACATACAGTGGTCGGTCTGTATTAGAGTGTTTCAGGGATGTGATTTCTAACACTGAGAAACTAAAAGGTCCAATAATCCCTACAAAACAATATAACATCAAAAAGACAATTTATTCATATTTTTTATTTAAGCTTTTAGTACATGGTTTTGTGCAAAAGTGTTCACAGTACCAGGACTGAAGCTCTTATGTTTTCATAGCAAAAAAATTCCAGGAGAGGTCAATAGCAGAGAGCAGACTTACTGGGAATTTCCAGGAAGGAAACTCTTTCCTGGCAGAAAATACTGATTAGACAGGATTCAGATGACCCAGGTGCTTGCAACCATGGGATCTGGCCTTAATTCCTTCCAGCTTGAGCAGCACCTGCCTATGCACTTATCCCCTTCCTTGGCTTCCAGTTCATAGAGTGTTGGGCAACAGCTCATACCCACTGGCTTCATCTGCTATGGTGTTCCCACTGTCCTGCCAAAGGGGCAACAAGGGACCGCAGGTAATTGAGTGTCCCACCAGCAGGACAGCAGAGAAGGCAAAAACTACATTTTGATCCTTTACATTTTGGTTTCTTTCCTACTTCCAGCAGTATTCTGGAAGTCAAAGTTTTAGTGCCGTTTCTAGTGAGAAAACATATTACATGTGGAGATGGATTTCTGATTTCCAGACAGCTAAGGCTATGATTGGCTCTTTGAGAATGTATTTGTGGTCTGTCTTTGAGAAAATATTTTGGAAACATCTGTAAAACCTTATTTCAAATGTCTGTTATTTGCCTTATTAAAGATGAATACATTTGCCAAACCAAACTGAAAAAAAACCACTATGAAACAGCTTAGGACTCATAATTAGGAGAAATATTTGCAAAAAGCAAAAGAGATTTGCCTCTATTGGTTCCCCAAAAGATTGATGTGATTTTTGGGAGAATGAGAGATTTTTAGAGATATTTCTTAACAAAACAATATCATGTGAGGTTGAATCATCTTGTCAAATACTTCCATTACATGGTAGAGTGCTCTTTGATTTATGGACAGTCACTGACAAGGCATTTAGAAAAAGCTGCTGAAGAAAAATCTCTTTTTAAACTTGAACTGATGGCATCTTTCAGGCCATATGTTCTAATAAATGAACAGAGTATGTGAAAGATCATGAACTGTTAATAATATCTTGTACATAAACTTTGCCTTTACTCAGCTGAGCATATTTCCAGTGCTGACAGTTTATATTTAACAAAGACTTTTGACAGCTTGTATTTTATATCATATTATTCTAGAAGTTTGTTTACAATGAACATGATCTGATACATTGAAGGCATGATAATACCAAGAATTTTGGAGATTTTGAATCGAGTCTGAAATAATGACTAATAAAGGAAACGATTTGTTGCAGCATGCCCTTTTTTTTTTTTTTTTTTGGATAAACACTTCTTTTTCCCAGTCCTGGACAGATCATTAAAGGGACACATTGTTTGCCTGTTTCAGGCAGAAGCAAGGCACGCAGGACATAAATGCAGATCTGCAGCATGAACGCCAAGGGGAGAGAAGTGACCACTCATCCACTCCGTTGCCTCTATGTGTTTATTGTCACTGCTTGATTTAATTTTGCCTGAGCTGTCTTCCAAAGATTCTTGGGTTTATGTGGCTGCTGCTGTAGCAGTGACACTTCAAGTTCAGTTTGGAATAGCAGAATCCAGTGTTAATTAAATAACTGCCATTCTCATACTCAGTTACGACCCTGTCCAATTTCCTTCAATCCATTGCAAACACTCAATTTTTTCACCCCAGTTTTATCTGGATGAGTACTTCCACACTGCATGTGCATCACAATAACAAGACTATTTACTTTTATTTTTAATCTAAGTAGAACAGCTTCACAACCCTTTCACAAGTGGCAGGGTTAGCTGCATCCCTTATGCATACAAATGCAGTTCTGTGTGCGTTAGCTTAAGGGCATGATATGAAGATTCTGCATGGTTTTACTGGACACCACCGTCTTATCAATATAGATCCCCAACACGATGGGTATTCTCAGAATAAAACAAGATTCTGATCAAAGAACGGAACAAAATTTACTCATCTATTTTTATAAGTTTATGCATCACAAATCCTTTGCATGAATACTGAATATAATTCGAAGGAACTCCTATAATCTTAAAATATATTTCTAAAGCCATTAGTTTGCTTCAGCTAGTCGAAAACTCCTTAAGGATTTAGTCTTGTAAAAATGAGTTCAGGCTGACGATATTACTCACATGTACAAATAGCTGTTATAACTGAGCCTAACCTAGGGTAATATCGTGTTAATCTATCAATTGTGAAAGTGTCTGTTATTGATGGAGTTATTTATTATGTCTTTCTCCTGTGGTGTAGTTCAAAACAATACTGTGGAGCTGATGGGCACAGGTCGCGTTATGATTCACTTAAAGCAACCCCCTCCTCCTCCTCCTATCAGTGTTAAATTTCTCGCCATTAAGGACCACGAGCTATTCCTCTCTGTTAGCAGGATAAATCCATCACTTCATTAATCATTCAGGAACCTGAACTCAGCGTGGCTGCAGGCAGGCTGCTCTGTGTCAGGCTGTTCTCCCCAGCCCTTGACTATTTCACCAGCAATATAAGCCTGCCAATATTCGTAGGGCGCTGAAGGGGTTCCTTACAAGCATCAAAAGTCGGCGAAAAAGCCTGGTTTTATACATCCAGTGACAGCCTGGATAAATAAATATATTCATAATATAAATATAATATAAAAGCAGATTCTCCCATTCCTGGTTATAACAGAGGAATCTCTCCGTTTGGGCTTTCTGTTGAAATTTCTCAGAGCTCTGACTTGTGCAAGGAGGTACAACTGTGGATGAAGTGCTGACTGCCCGCAGGCATGTCCCCCCAGTGCTTGCCCAGAGGTTCGGAGCGTCTAAGGAACATCCGTGGGCTGCAGGACAGGATCTGTTCCCACTGCTGGGCTGCAGTGATGCACAGCAATGGGGTATCGATGTGAAGCATTGCCGGGCTCACCCTGCCCTCACACCCCGGGCCACATCTCTTGTCCAGCTGCCTGCTCCGGTGGTGGCAACCTTGCGGGCAGGCAAACGGAGCTGGCAGCCCCTTTGAGCTCTCTGTGTAGATCTTCCCAGGATCACACTAGAAACGTTGTACACATGGTCTTCAGGCTCGGAAACTTGCTGGCAGCTACTTTACTTTTCTGTCACGTCAGTCCAGCCTCCTGAGCAGCCATGCGGGTTTTGCGGATTGATCAGACAAGCTTGTTCCTATGACTTAATGACTGGGATTATGTCACTCGGCGTTCAGCTCACCAGCATCAACTTTCAGCTGCGGCTTTTTTTTTTTTTTTTTTTTTTNGTGAGAAACAAACCGCTGAGCACAGTAGTCCAACATAACGCACTGCTTTCTGTAATGTCCATTAGGTGTCCCCACATGCTGGTGGCTCGTGGGTACTTTAATTACATCTTCTCAATTAACAGTGGAGCACTCTGCATGCATTGATTGAATGAAGTCCCAGATTTCCATACTGAACACAACACTGTAGCACTTCCACTTTGTGTAAGAAATTCTCATTACTCAGAAGAACTTTTACATTTGCAGACCACTATTTGTTAGTTGCTGCATCTGAACCTTAATTAACATTGCATTTGTAAGTAGATAACGTATACAGAATGGTAATTCTGAGCCCATAACCACCTGTCATGTTCTTTCCCACCACTGTGCAGCTACCCTGTTTGCAATGCAGAACAGTAAGAGAAATTATAAGTAAATTAAATATACAGGCATAATGCCATATTTCAGCTTTGTTGTTTACAGCCAAAGCCGCTGTTGGATCCCTTGTTAGAGCACTAAGTTTTCTCCCGTTGTATAACTTGTTCTGCCCTGGGTTTGTAAATACATCTATGGATTATTTGCTGCCTGAATCATTATCCCACAATTTGACAGAGTCTCACCGGGGGAAGTCAGCTTCTCACAATACCAAGAATACTTTTTTTCTGTGCATGGGTGGGCAGCAATAGGAATGAATCTCAGTTCCTTTCCTCCCTTCCTCATTTTTGTGATCACTCAGCCCTTACCATTCTAGTGCTAAGTGACACTTGTAGACCTCCTGGCAACACCATGTCTGCACTCTTCTGGTCTATCTCACCTTTAAAGGCTGGCTTTCACATGGCAAGCCCCATCTTTATTAGCTACAATAGACCTTCCAGTTAAACCATAAGACATCATGCCTTATAATAAAAAGATGAATTAAATCCAAGCTAGGTCCCGTTACTAGAGCTTGCCCTCATAATCTTCCATGTATTTCCACCTTGGCAGGACTGACACATCAGCCCAGTAAGAGCTTGTAGAGGGTCTGCAAGCACGAGGAGGTTTAAGCTTGCCTAACACAACTTGCAAAGGTAGGAGCTCATGGGGCAATAGCTTCTTGCATTGCCAGCTGATGCCATTGCATTTACTGTTTTGTCTCTCAAGTCAGTAGGCGAGCGGTGAGAGTACTCACCCAGGCAAGAGAAGGTGAAACCTAAGTAAAAGCTTAAGCAGGTTCTGACCTGAATTCCTGTCACTGGGTGTGGGGGGGAAGCTCTTGACTCCCAGCCTACAAACAGTTTCAGAAGCAGGCGATCTTGAAGGGGAGGACTGCTGGAGAGGCTTGACCAGTGCCTGGTAACAGAGAATGTCAGTGTTAATGAGGGCTTGTGCCTTGCAGGAACACCTCTGCCCTCCTCCAGCTACCAAAGAATGTACCTAGTGTTAGCACAGCAGTCAAGGACAGTACCTCTGTCCTCCATCTCTCTGAATGGTCTTTCAAGGCGTGAAGTGCACTCAGCATCACAGAGGTGACCACTGAACATTGAACGTGACTGTGCATGGGACCAGGACTCACTTGGCAGCAGGGAGTATTTCTGTATTTCTCCATAGGCTTTTGCGTGTGTTTTACACCCCGTTCCCAACCCTCGTTCTTTACTTATAGGAAATGTCTGGTGCTGTACATAGAAGATCTACCTCTGCCAGTGTCAACAAAGGGAAAAAAAAATAGGTGTTACTTTTAAAATTTATAACCGACATGTAGTGAATTTGAAGCTACTATCCAGAGACAGGTTTGCAACTCCTCTTTATATTTGCCTGCCTTCAGAGAACTTTTCAATAATTTATTTCAGATAATTAGTATTTATTAGTTCTCTTCTTACATCCAAGGTGTCATTTGACATGTTTCCTCCTAATGTTAAGAAATGAACTTCACTTCCTGACATTATTTTAAATAATGAATTGCATTGCACTTTCTGACATGATTTATCATTCCAAGAACTGATAGAATATCATTATTTTGTTAGAACAATGTCTGGCTTTTTCTTACGGTAAGCATAGCAAGAACAACATAATAAGACAGCTTAGCCTATCATGTCTGATTTCATCAAAGCATGACAGAAATACAAACAAATTGATCTTCACAACCTTACAGTGCACTTAGTAAGTACTTATTACACATAGAGTAAATTACCAAGGGCAATATAGTGAGTTAGTGGCAGAATCATTTTTTAAGACTCTGTTTGTCTGATTTTTGTATGCTTTGATTTTTAGGGACCAAGAGTATTTTAGTATCAAAACCTGCATTGTGCTAGAAACAATACTCAAGGAAAGTGCATTGTCTTTCATGCTTTATGAATGTTTTCCATGTTCTCCTCCACAATTTAAGAGTGTTTTAAGAGTTAAAAGAATTAGCAACAGGTGTCTGTAGGTGCACCTGCATTGCTTTTCTTTACTGTCCTCAGACTCCAACATTGACTTCAGATCATTCATTCAAAACAGTTATCTGCAAAAAATGTTTTGAAATAAAATTTACAGAATTAACTTTGTTCAGTCTTCCTCACTGAGATGCTGATGTTTTCAGAAAGTTGATTAACAACACAAGATCTTTAAAGGCTAATCCTGTATTACTGGAGAACTATGAAAGAGAAGACCTGCAACACTGAAACTGGTCCTAAATGTTTATCTACTGACAGAGAAAGCAAACCAATAAATATATGAAAAATAATGCAAACACAACCACCAGGCTTTAGCCCCAAACCAAGTTCTTACAACAAGGAAAGAAGTGCCATCAAAACCCCTGGAGTCCCTCAGATTTTCAGAACTGCCTTCTCACATGAGGGATGCTCAGACTGAGATGCGCTTCCAGATCAGGACACCTTCACTTAGGTGTTGACACACGCGCTGTCTCAGCTCCCATTGTCATGACTAGAGGTTGAGTCCACACAGTTGGTGGAGCCTCCAAAGTGGCTGTGCTCCCAGAGAGATCTGGTTCACCGTCTACCCTCCATGTGAGTCAAGTGTCTCACATCACTTCAACCTTCATCTGCACCTCCAGAAAGGCACAGATGTGTGTAGGTCTTTCACCATACCTGCCAGCCCTGTGGGAACCTCTAATAGCAGCAGATATTTAGGCACTTCTTCTGCCTATGGGAGCTTAGGCGCTTGGCTCGCACAGAGACACAGAGATAACCATGTTTGGCTACTTGATCTTAAACTGATTCCAACCCTCAGACGCTTCAGGAGGCGTTTACAAAGCTTTAATCGAGAGTGAGTCCATGTGTGCAAAGCGGCATTGCCCTTGGGAACCTGGGCTAAGTCCCCATCACTCCTGTCAGTCCTGAGTTGCTCCACACTTTTGTGGTTTCTCGCAAAGGGCTTTAGCACATATGAGTGCAAACTAATTTTGGCTGTTCCAGCTGTCAACATCCATGATATCCAGCCCAGCTTTTGCAGCAGGTATGACAAACTTTATCTCCAAAACACGTCCCAGTGCATAGACAGGCTTGATAGGAATCCTGAAAGTTTGCAGCCTATATTTAACTTGCCAACTGTTTTAATGTCAGGAGGCTGACAATGTTATCTTCTGTGACCCCTCGGAAGCCAACTTGCTTTATCATTTCTGTGTCAAAGGTGGTGGCTCTGAACTCCTGCTGTGACTTAAAGTTAAGCTGGGATCTTCCCCTGTCTGCAGCCCACCGTTGTATGGAGCTATACACATTTTTTTCTTTGTTTTCTGTGATAAGATACTAGGGCATGACATGCTAATTCACAGGCTATGGGTCACATCCTTCATTAGCATTTATATAATGCCTTTTAATTAGCATATCCCTTTCTGCTTCCTTGAGTTTTCCTGTCAGATGTTTTTAAAGATGCTGCAGTAAAACTTTACAAATGATTTCTCTTGAAAAATTATGTTTTGTTAATAATCACAATACTATGCTCGTAACATTAATCTCGCAGTGATAAAGATCAAAATTGGTATAAAAAATGAGTAATTGGTGAACAGCATTTTTTATAAAGCATTTTCTCCTGCTATGACAATGCCTACTGTTAGTTTTAGGGAGACAAGGGCCCTCTTCAGGAAACATAACACAGAATTCCTTTGCTGGAAGAGCCAGTGAAAAAAAATTTGCAAAATTATTTCATGAATAAATACATAAGTTCATATTGAATGAAAACATAAATTACTGAAGTTAAAAAGAAGTTGTACTGAATCCATAAACCAATCAACTACATGAAAATGAAGATATTGAGATCAGCAGAGAGACTCTAGACCTGCAAGGACTTGTGTAAGGGATACAAGATTTTCTCCTTCCAGTGGAGCCCAGAAAATGTCAATGAACTTACATGAAGTTTCTTAGCTGTTACTAAACCCATGAGAATATAGAGTGAAACAAATTCAAGCATGACCAATGAAGTCTTTTGATGTTCATTGAAACCTGCAATACAAGGTTAGACCAATTAGTGCAATGAGTGGAAATGTTAAGTGTGGATAACTAAAGTCACAGTCGCTCCAGTGAAAGGGTTCATTTAAGGTATACTTTATTACATCAGAGTAGTGATTGTAATGTTTGCACTAGACATTGTGGCAAATGTGTTCAAAGGTCATAAGCCAGAGTTTATAAAACTGTAACCTGTAATAATTTAAACATGTAGAGAAACATTCATTCAAAGTGTTTAACAGACATTAATTAATTAAGCTGTGTAACGCCCCACTGTGATCCTATAGATAAGTCAAAGCATTTGTATCTCGACTTTACAGAAGGTTAAGCTGGAGTGCAGGGAGACGGATTTGCCTGAGGTCACACAGCAAGTCAGTGGAAAAACTGCAAATAGAATCTGCAGCCTGAAGTTCTTATTTCCCTGTTTTTACCACTTACATTACACTTCCCACTAGTAAAATGAAGGGGAAGAAAAGGCAGCTGAAGTGGTGAGACTTGGAATACAGTTAACCTAGTTTTCTGCACGTGTTCGTGCTTTTTCTGCAGCTTAGGCACATATCAAAGGGATAGGATGGTTTTAAATCGCTTGGAACTTTATTCCTTCTCCATCTATCCTTTGCGTACTTTAAGTACAAACATTGAAATCCTTGTCATCTTCAGAGTTAAAAATAACTGGGTAGTAAGAGGCAACCCTCTTGAGTTTCAGGAACATACATTCACACAGTCACCCTCCATCCCCTGCAGCTCGTGTGATGCTCTGCCCACTGCATTACAATGACCCTTGGGACATTGCCTCTCTGTAAGCCAGGACACTGCTCCTGATTGTCCTGCATACGGACAGGCAACCAGCTGCACTGGGGGTGTGGGTGGGAGATGAAGACGGAGACTGCAGCCCCATCATCATATACGTTTGCTTTGCCAAGCACCTCGTCAGAAATGAGGACTAAGTTGCAGCTTACTGCCTCTCCCGTTACCTGATGGGCATATGGTACCATGCACTAGAGAAACTTGGGTTGTGTGCTTTGGTACTGAAATAAAGTTGGTTATTGAGTACAGAGGGTGATGCTCCACTAAAAAGCAGGGTCTTAGGCTGACTAGATACGTACAGTTCCGCCAAGAGGAGACCGTGAGGTGTTTGCAGTGAAAAGATCAGAGAGATGCAGAGCAGAAGAAGGTCCTAGCTGAGACCTTGAAGTGGGGATATTAAAGGAGGGAAGAGTTGCTGTGGTAGGTGAATGAACTGGGAAGGAAGGTTGTGTTTTAACACTTTTTCTTAATTTATATTAAGGAATAAAGTGATGTTTGAAAGGGATTGGGTATGAAGATGCTTCTTTGTAGGTTGAAGAAAAAGGCCAGGAATCAGTTATTACTAATTCCTTACCGATTGCCATGGGGTTTTCCTAAAAATACTCTTACACTTTGGGAAAGTGTGCCTGATTTGGATTTCTTGGTCTTGGGGTTCCTATTTGACCACTCCCTGAAGCATTACACAAGAATAAGCCAACTGACCGTTACTGCATTTTTCAGGTATGGCTCATCAGTTTCCTTAAGATAAGAGCTGGGGGTCTGAGATCCCCACGCTGCCCAACGACAGACTGAGTGTGGCAAAGGGGAAAACGTGGGGAAAGGCACGAGACTAACATGTGAGGTTTCCTGTGCTTGGAGGTGACACCAGTTCTTCGTGACGTACTACGTGTTCAGTCTATTCTCAGCACAGGCAGCACTGATTACATGAGAGTCTTTGCTGTTTGTTCCAACCGAGCGAGCCCGTTCTTCTGCACGGAAGTGATGCCTTCAGGGAGACTGAGAAAGAAGAGTGATGAAAGGAAACAGTTAGAAAAAATGTAATATACGCTGAAGTACAAGCCGTGTGCAGGTATCTGCTCCTTGATGACATGTTCTCCACGGTATGGGGTTTCAAACTAGTTTGGGAAAAAGAGGAGTGATGACGTTAGCAATCCGCAGTAAAAGGGAAGGCAGAAATTCACAGTGTGAAGATGGGCTGATGCAGGTGTTCCTGTGCTGAATTTGTTATCAGGCAGTGCTAAACAGCAAAGTTGTAATTTGCCATGTGACTGCAAGTGTTGGAAAATAAAATATGCACATACCTTTTAAAAGGTCACATCCTTGGAATATAAATGGTGAGTGGTGTGAAGTAGACAAGCCGCTCCCTTCCTGGCCTTTTCCTCTCCGTGGATGGCAGCTAGGGTCCTGTGTCAGGTAAACTGGAGGCATGCCCTCGCCATGCATGTTTGAGGACCTCTGCAACATCAGCTGTGTTTTAAACTGTTTGATGTGAAAGACCCAAGCTACAGGTACCTCATTCCTGCACTGCAACCACGGTGGTCTTTCCCTATGGTACGGAGAGGGACAGGCTAGTACTGCATTGCTGCATCTGAATGCTCTCCTGCGTGGACAAACTCATCTCTTTCTGATTATGGCTGTATCTGGTTGGAGGAGAAATGTATACATACTCCATGTTCCCTTCTCCCCTCTCTCTTCCAGTTCAGAGGACGATGTTCTAGGATTCCTGTGCTAGCCCTAAGGATGTTCAGACCACCCTGGAGGAACTGTTGGCACATGTGCTGTGTGAAGCCACCGACCAGTGCTACTAACCTGGGCTGGCACCTGGGGGCTGCAGGGCTGGTCAAATGCCATCACCTGACCCCTTGGCCTTGCACAGCCCCAGCTGCTTAAGCTGCTGTGTGTGCTGGGGCAAAATAGCCAAAGGAGAAATAAGGGGACCCAAATCTCTTTTTTTTAATTAATTAATTAATTAATTAAGGGTTTCAGCAAGCTGGGTGCTACTGGGAGGTATCTGACAGAGGTAGCCCCTGGCTGGACTGCTGGGTGTCTGCAGTTCCCAAGATGTGTGCCCTCAGTGCTGATCTTCCATCTACCATACCTACTCCCAACCTGCTCGTGTGCAGCTGCAGTGGAGAAGCATAAAGCTACACTGGCATGGAAAGCATTACAGAATGATGCAGCCTTTTCTGGTTTGGTCCGGTATATAGCATGTCCCTCCGTGTTCTGTGGGAAATTGGCTTTGCACTTGGTTCTTCTCCGAGATTAAAAAAAAGGTGAAGAAAAATGTAATCAAACTTTTTTTTTCTGTTACTCCTGCCTCAGATATGAAAATATACCTGCAGTTCTGATATTGTATTTTACAGTAAAACTTTGACAAATTTTCTTTATTATCCCCATTTAAAGAAATCGTACTTTGAGCACCTGAGCAACAACAACAACAAAATCATACAAGAAAGAAATAACTGAGCAGTTTTCAGGTATTGAACTCTACTGCAGTTGTTTAGGTGCATGTTGGAACCATTCAGACAAAAATCTATTCATAACTTCTGTGGCCCACAGTGGGGCTGCATGATCTTCCGAAAAGATCAGAAATGTGCTGTAATAAATGTTAACTGCTGCACAGAAACAAGGAAAAATCTCTCCAGTAATGGCTTCACATCCAACTCTCAACATACTGAATAAAGCGTCTTCCCAAAGGCATACATTATTGTTGTCCATAAATAACTTTCACAGTCTCCGACTGCTACATGCAGAGCAATGCACAGTGCTGAAAAAAGATGGAGGTTCATATTTAAGCTGATAGGAAAAGAACTTGATACAAACCATCATTTTGCAAAGAAAACCTTGCCACTTTATGCAAGGTCCATTCTGAAGCACAGGAAACCTTTCTTCAGTCTCTTCGTGTTTCCTTAGCTGTCACTTTTGAACACTTCCTTATATTAATAGCACATTCTGTTTACATAGTTTTCTATTGGAAAAAATCCTGGGACAGTTCATTTTGTCTGTAGGTGCAAAGCAGCCAGCATGTGCTCGGGATCCTGCTCTGACCCTCGCAGATCATGCAATGATCTGCAGGCCCTACGCTAGCCTGGGCAGCATGAAACGTCGCTGCAGGACTTGGGGTTTGCTGCTCAGCTCTTCTGCAGCTTGAGCTTCAGACACAGGGTGAGCAAAGCTGAGCACTGCATTTACTGATTTAGCCTACTGTGCCCGGTTAAAACTGTTTCTGTACATTATTGAACCTTTCTCACAGTTTTTGTTCTTGTTCTATTGAAAACACAATTAGCAGCCGTAGATGTTCACTATAACATATCATCAGTGGTGAATGCACAAATCCAGACTGAACTGCTTCTTTATGAATAAGAAGTTTGAATATGTAGGTGAAAGTATAGTAATATATTCGGTGTCGTCACTGAACAGGCTTAAATACTGACTTTACTGTCTGAGTTATCACTTTCTGGTTTTCACTTGTTAACATAAACAGAGCTTGCACAGAAAGGGCTGCAGCAATTATTTTTTATTCTCTGTGCACAGCAATATGTGTTGAATATTTTATTCTCACTGGGTTTTGGACAGCTGCCTTTGAGGGAGATATTCCTAGCTGAGAAGTCTGGGAGAGCTCTGATTGCATTCTGGGTGTATTACAAAACCAAAAAATGATACAATTGTACAGCGTATCCAGAAGTACTCCAAAACATTTTTTCCCTACATCTGAATAACTCTCTCAAAGGCTATTAATTACTAACCGTTTAGTTTATTACAGCATGTACAGTATTTCAGAGCTTCTTCAATAAAAGGATCTCATTTTGCTCAAGTCCATGCCTGCTTAGTAAGAGTTCCTGCCTCAAAGACCTTATAACCTAGATGTGCAAAGGATCATAGGATCATTGGATAATTCAGGTTGGAAGGGACCTCAAAAGGCCGTTTCTGCCAAATGGATGGGATTTGCTCAAGCTCAAGAATCAAGACAGGTTAATAACAGAAACTGTATTTTCTGCTGCCCACCTTGGTACATGTTCTACCAGAGAATTCTGCTTTTAATAAATTTAGGATCATTTATCAACTGCACACAATTGGCAGAAGACCGTCTCCCTGGATTGCACTGCACTGTTTCGCTCTCTGTGTGGAACAGCGGACCCGTTCTCTCCTCCTGCAGCAACTCTTGCTGTTGGTTTGGCATCTATGTTTCTGATGCACCAAAAGCTTGTCTGAAAACCTTGTCAGAGGGTACCTAAATTTCATTTTGACTTGACATATCTTGGTGTTATGCCTGCCAGTTGCAAACAGTAAACCTCGAGCTTTTCCTTTACTGTTGAATCTCGCACCACTTTTATTAGTGCTGACCCAAGGCAAATATATGTAGAGACCCAGGGATGAGATACAGCTGAAATGGGAAAGGAATTTTTGACCGCTGCTGCACCGAGGGGTGCTAATGGAGGCAGGTTTGGGCTCACCATGACTGTAAAGCTATGTACCAGCTTGATAACTGGAGATCTGCCATCTCTCACAGAGGGTCTGTGCCATAGTCCTGCTTTAGTTGAAAACTCATCCAATTTCAAGTTCATTTTTTTTCCTTCTATCTCTCTTTTTTTTTTTTTAATTTTCTCTCTCTTATAAAGACTATTTAACTCGTGGAAACATTTTTGCTTGGAAAAGCCACAAAACTTAGTGTGTTCAGTGAAGTGTGTTATTTAACCTCTCCTTGGACTGCTTCCGTGTGTAGGATCTTTGAAGCCCTTTATTGGCATGCTGGTACAATCTCTGATCACTTCCCTGCTACTTCTACTGTGTGAATCAGTTTTCCCTCTCGAACAACATCCTGCACAATCCTCCTTACTCCTACCTAATAATTCAGACCAGATGGCCGAAGCTGACCCAGCATAGTCTGCTCCCCAGGATATAAATGATGCCGTTTAGATGTATGCTGTAATGTTCCCTTAGTTAAAAAAGGACTTGCATCAAGAGTCTGTAACAGTTGACTTTATTTTGATTTACAGAGTTCTGCCAGACAGAATTTGTTCTGGGTTACACAACATTAAAAGCTACATATCAGACACTATCCTACATATAGACAAAAAGACTGCCCCAAATTTCCTGGAAAGGAAACAGCTTGTGTTTGTGTGTTGCCTTAGACCCCCATTGCACCTTGTCCCTGAATGCCCTGGAAAAACAGATGGGAGTTATACCGCAAAGCAAGTCAGGGCACTGGCACAGCACAGGGAAAATGAATTCCAGGGCTAAGGACCTCCAGAAGGAGGACAAAAAAAACCCTTTTCTTTTTATCCTACAGAATATTAGTTCCAATTCCCAGTGTGGATCTATAGAAATATGATGCAGAGAGAACTCATTTCTTGGGTAATGGGATTCTACGTTGTTAATGACGCTACAGTTAATTGCAAAAATGTACAGCCGTCTGCAGAAGCAACAGACAATTACTGCAGATACCATTGGTGCCATTTTTAAATGGTCTCAAGACAACATCTACATAGGGTGAAGAAGGGTGGTAGCAAGATATCAAAAGGAAATCCCCTCTCATTGCTAGGCACAGATGAAGGTAACAGCTTTTGGAACAGCTGTTAGCACAGCATAATCTCTTCCTGGAGGTCAAAACATGCTGTGGTGGGTAGGTGTCTGTAAGTTCAGTGGACTTTGGCTAAGGTTTGGTGCATGGAATACTTTGCACTACTCTGTTACAAGTGGTCACATGTACTGTCAAGTCACTAGGGAAGCAGCATTTGCTGACACATGCAGCACAACTTCAGGCTAAGCGATGTACAAGATTATCCTTTTAGGCTTAATTGTTTGTGTTCTATAAAATATAGATGGTGTCAGAAAGCCTGGCATCAGCTTGTTTGTTACTGGAATACAGTCTTTCCTCTTCCTCCCCTTGTTTTTGTAAATGCAAAACAGATACAAGAGATTTTTCTCTCTGCTCCGGCTGTGGTTTTCTTTATGTCCCCTGTCTTCTGAACCCTAAATGATTTTGGCACCTTGCAAATCTATCTCCACTGTACAGCTGCCTTGTAGACCTGCACCAGCACGAGTTGAGCCTCTCTGCATTTTACACCATATTACTTTGGAAAACACATCTTTTGATATTCTCACATCCTTACCCATTTACATCAATTAGGTACATGGAAAGTGCAGCTACAGATCAGCTGGTGTGAAGGATTTATACTGGGGTAATCCCAGCTGCTCAGTGCTCTGGCATGCAAGTGCCTTAATGGTTAAATTTCTGAATGTGTATAAATGTACTGAGATGTCTTTGATGCCTGTCAGTGTATCTCTACATAGGCGCAAATTATATAGATGCCAAAGTTCTCTCTTATACTTGATCCAGCCTTGGTGCCACCAGCTGAATTATGCTGCGTTACACAGTTGAAGATGGGTCAGTAGTAGAAAGGGTGCCAAGACATACAAATAGGAGCAAATCCTGACCACCTCTTCCTTCCTAATAAAAACCAGAGTAATGAGTCTCAAAAACTGGAGAGAGCTTGTAGGAGTGACTGGCTCCTGTGCCATTCATAGCACACTAGAAAATCGTTCCAGATTTCACAGAATCACAGAATGGCTGAGGTTGGAAGCGACCTCTGGGTCCATCTGGTCCAACCCCTGCTCAAGCAGGGACACCCAGAGCAGGGTGCCCAGGACCATGTCCAGGTGGCTTCTGCAGATCTCCAAGGAGAAGACTCCACAACCTCTCTGTGCAGCCTGTGCCAGGGCTCCGTCACCTGCACAGTACAGAAGTGCTTCCTGATGTTCAGAGGAACCTCCTGTGTTCCACTTTGTGCCCACTGCCACTTGTCCTGGCACTGGGCCTCACTGAGAAGAGCCTGGCTCTGTTCTCTTTGCATCTTCCCTTCAGGTATTTATAGACATCGATCAGATCCCCCCAAGCCTCCTCTTCTCCAGGTTGGGCAGCCCCAGTTCTCTTACCCTCTCCTCATACCAGAGTGCTCCAGCCCCTTCAGCTTCTTGGTGGCCCTTCCTTGGACTCTCCCCAGTATGTCCAGGTCTCTCTTGTACTGGGTGGCCCAGAACTGGATACTATACTCCTGGTATGTCCTCATCAATGCTGAGTAGAAGGGGAGAATCACCTCCCACAACCTGCTGGTGATACTTTGCATCATGCAGCCAAGAATACCAGTAGCCTTCTTAGCAGCAAGGGCACGTTGCTGCCTCTTGTTCAGCTTGGTGTCCACCAGGACACCCAGGGCCTTTTTTGGCCAAGCTGCTTTCCAGCTGGGTGGCCCCCAGCATGTGCTGGTGCCTGGGGTTGTTCCTCCCCAGGTGCAGGACTTTGCTCTTTTCCTTGTTGAACTTCATGAGATTCGTATCGGCCCATTTCTCCAGCCTGTTGAGGTACCTCTGGATGGCAGCTCAATCCTCTGGTGTATAACTATGTATTAATAATAATGTATAATAATATATTTGCTCAGGCAGCTGCATCTACTCTTCCCTGCTTCTGCAAAGAGGACTTTTTTAAAAGGAACAACATTGTCTTGAATCCACTGGTGATTCTGAAGCCACTGCAAGTGGGTTATTGATCACAAAGGGACTGAGGTATATACACACCTGGTGTGATCATTTGTGGGCCTCCACAGTTCAGCCCTGCTGGTTTGCCTCTCTTTGAGGCCTTATGCAGTTTTGACAGCCAATGCTACATGGTTCTTAATGTTTGTTGTGCTTTGAAATGAGCGGAAATATAAAAGTGTGTGTTGTTATTATTCTCTTCCTTTAATCTTTCCCTAAAAGTTAGCCCTCTTCAGACTTTTAATCATCTGTCTTTGTCTGAATTCCCTTCAATTTACTTCTGTCTTTCTGGTGCTGAAGTGCTTAGAGATGAATGAGGAATTGTATTGCTTAATCTTATTTTTTCTCATTAGAAAGCTGGTGAAAGCCCATGGTCACAGAAGACAGAAAGCAGTTTAGGCTATTCAAAATTTTTGCCTTTTCGTATTGTTTAACCCCTTTTCTGCAGGAGTTGTAACATTTTCCTGTAACGAATGGATATTGTGGTGCATATAAATTGGAACAGGAACTGCACTGGAATAATGGTCTTAGGGTTGAAGCACCAATCACTCAAAAATGAAGAAATGGCCCAGTTTAGGCAGCCTGTTCAGCTTTGTCTGATCACACGTTTTTCTTTCTGTGTGGCTGCTGGCTGAAAGAAAGGTCACTCTTTTATATGAGTAGGACATTGTGTATACTCCATTTATTAATCTTGTCCAAATTATTGTCATTTAAGTCAAAAAAAATGAGTTAAGAGTATGCACAACTCAAATTTGAGCCTAAATGATTAATATGTATTTTTTAAACTGCAATAAAGAAAACTGCTCCCTGGCATATCTTATAAGGGTTAGATCCTGCTTGTCCTTGTGCAGGTCTGTAAGACAGAAGAAGGGTGTCCTTGGAATTTGCCTGCAGAGCACAAACACACTGATGTACTCTATACTTGACAATCGGCAGTTATAAAGTGATACTGATGTGTTTTCTGTCGTGCTGATGTAGAGAAAACTTATGTTCCTGCTTCCCCAGTAATGGAATTATCCAAAATGAAATATACCACAGTATCTTTAGGTTTACTTCATATTACAATGTATATAATGTCTTCTGTGCAATTTACCTTTATGCAGTGAAACTGACAAAATATTTGGGCAAGGCTAAATGAACAATAAGAGTTTATTAAATAAAGTCATTATTAAAATAATTAAATTAAAATAATTTATTAAAAATAAGTCAGCTCTTAAGGAGCAAATGAACAAATTCACTGGGACTGAAAATCCAGTGAGATTCACAGACACTTTAAACAAACATGAACTTGTTGCTTGACAAAATGTTTGGAGTAGTGGAGAGGGTTGAGTGGCTCCTCTGGTACCAAAACAAGGGAGATGTATTGTGCTTACTGAGTTCACCAGCAATAATATTGCCATTTCTAAATGAAATCTGAACTTGTTTTCATGGAAGAGAGGGAAAATAGTGCCAATAAATACTCAATATAGATTTCATTTGTGTAATTCTTTAGTCTCTTTGTCAAATTATCTTTCTGTAAGTCCCCACTATGACGGGCTGTTTTTTGATCGTTTTACTTTGCAGTTACCATGCTCTCACAACTACTTTCTACGACCTCAGCTCCAAACATGTTTCTGCAACTGCTTGATCCCATCACCTCCATTACACCACTTTTCCCATCCTCAGTAGTATTCAGCTGGTTTCTCCTCCTAGAAGTTGATTCTCTCTCTGACATAATGGAGATCACTTGGTAGAGCAGATTTTACTCAGAACAAATTACAGATCCTATTTCATGTTAACTTTGACTGCAAGTTGCTGACTGCCCTTGTTCCATAGAAACAGCAATTTTAGCTTATGGAATAAAAAAGCAACCAACTAAGTGAATCCTCTGTGCTTTCTTCTGTAACTAAGTACACTTGAAACGCTCTTCTCTGCACATCGATGATCATTATTCCAGTGAAAGAAGCCCACAGCCTCCTCAGAATACATGAGGACTTTTATAAAGAGACTGAGCTTTTTGTATTTATTTTGCACACGTGCATACACATGCAAATATGGCTCACATTATTTTTAATGAACACGCCAGGGTAAGATAGTCTTTAAAGCTGGAATGAAAGCACTGTTCTGCTGTTCCTTGACTGACTACCATCAACCCAATTAATACTCTGATAACGACAGCCATGCCAGCTGAATACCACTGCCAGAGGGCAATTTCTAGTTTATTTCTGCAAAGTATTTATCTAGAGATAATTACACATTAGTCTTGCATCTTGCAGTTGCAATATAAATTGAGCTGGCTTCAAACCATATATTACAACTGTTTGCAATTCCACTGTAAGCATTTAAATCGATGGTAAGAAGTCCCCCAGTGAGAATGGGGGAACTCCCATTCTCACTGCAACTGTCCTACAGCTTCTCATTTTAAAAGTGCGTCCTAGCTTTAATGGTGGAAGTATATGATCTCAGCAATATGAAATATAAATTCTTACAAATATTTTTGTTTGTATCACTCAGCATGTTTCTTTTGTTAACTGTGAAATAGAAGGTGAAATAGAATCTTTCTTTAGATCATTTTATTACTGTTCAAATTAAAATTTCTGATGAATTTATCCCATTGTACATGAGAAATAGAGTACATAATGAGCCTGAAAGTTGGAGGGAAAAAAAAAGAAAGAGAAGAAAATTTCAAATTGAGTTGTTACTAAAGAAGGAAGAGTGGCTCTAAGAGATCTGGCCAGAGTCTTCATGGGAAGAAGAGCACAGACACAACTGACTACTTTTGACTGACCCTTGAAAGATGCAGAAAACCAGGGTGTTTCTGCTGTGTGTCTCTGTGCTTTCTCCTGCTCTTTCAGTTCTGCTTGTCACGTGCAATCTAGTTCAGTCTCCTATCATGGGAGACAGCTTATAACACAAAATGCAGATGTACTTCCATGGCAGGTTATTGTTGCGGATTTATCCTGCTGGGCAGCAGAACGCCACCACAACTGCTTTCTCACTTCCCCTCCCCAAAGGAACAAGGGGAGACAATATGATGGAAAAAGGCTCAGGGGCTGAGATAAGGACAAGAAGGTTGCTCACCAGTTACTGTCACGGGCAAAACAGACTCAACATAGGGAGATTAGTGTAATTTATTACCTATTGATAACAGACTAGAGCAGTGAGAACTAAAACCAAACTAAAACCACTGCTCCACCGTGGGCTCTTCTCCACGGGCTGCAGCTCTGGCCCAGAGCCTGCTCCTGGGGGGCTCTCCATGGGCTGCAGCCTCCTTCAGGCCACATCCACCTGCTCCACCGGGGGCTCCTCCATGGGCTGCACGTGGAGATCTGCTCCATGTGGGACCCCACGGGCTGCAGGGGGACAGCCTGCTCCACCATGGTCCTCTCCACGGGCCGCAGGGGAACTTCTGCTGCGGCGCCTGGAGCACCTCCTGCCCTCCTTCTGCACTGACCCTGGTGTCTGCAGGGCTGCTTCTCTCTCACCTCTCACTCCTCTCTCCCAGCTGCTGTTGCACAGCAGGTTTTCCCTTTCTTCACCCTGCTCTCCCAGAGGCACAACCAGCGTCGCTCACGGGCTGAGCTCTGGCCAGCAGCGGGTCCCTTTTGGAGCCGGCTGGAGCTGGCTCTTTTTTGACATGGGGCAGCTCCTGGGCTCTGCTCACAGAGGCCACCCCTGCAGCACTCCTGCTACCAAACCCTTACTGTGCAAACCCAATAGAGTTATTTATTATACTTAGAAATGATGTCTTCCTGGCCCAGACATGGGATCTGACCTTGTGTGACAAAATCCACTGTTGCCTTTGAAGTTCAGGCATGACCCCAATATTTTCCAATATTTAGCCAGACAGTCTTTATGGTTAATGCTGGAAGATTTTTCTCTTCAGGTCTAAGAAACTTTCCTGGGGAACATATTCTTTCATTTTAGACATGCAGGAACATCCTGAGAGGTTCATTCTCCTCATTAACATCAACATCATGTATAGATTTATCACAGCTTTCATTAAGATTTTTTATTTTTTTAATTGTCTGGTTACCTTGGGGCTACTTCTAATTCAATCTAATTTAAGCTAAAATACAAACAGGACATTTCTTCACAAAATATAAAATAAAAAACACAGTCATGAGTGTTTATGAAAGGCATCGTGTAAGTACAATAAACTTGATTTTTCCCTATAATTTCTTTGCCTAAGACCAGAAAGGTTTCTTCATCTCCTTCTTTGCTTTCTCTGACACCTATTTGTTGAGAATTATGCCTTCCCACATTCTTTACACCTTAGGTAGCACTCATTAAAGAGAGCCACTTACTGAAAGCATGGTAGCTTTTATAACCAGTTCTTCCTTTGTAGTCCCGGAGGGTATCCAGGTAAATGTAATCTTTCTCCCTAAAACATCTGAACAGGATATAAAGACCTGGCTTGTTACTTTATCTTGGTTGAAACCCAACATTAATTAGCCACTTCTGAAGTGAAGTGATTAAAGTGATTAGCCCACAAAGTGTTCCTTCAAGTTCTGTGTCCCACTTAAAAAGATTTCCCAAATGCACATGCAGTTGGGGCAGAGAGTTGCCCAGATGCCTGGGGCAGGTGTCTGACAAGCTTCTCTTAGGGTATTTTACATCTGCAAATTTCTAATTTACTCACCAAAATGATCTGTGACTTACTTACTCTTCTATAAGGGTCTGTCCTACATATATTGTTCAGGTGTGCATGTAACGTGCTTTTTAAATCTCTCCTCACAACTGTTATTAATTTACTTCTTTGAAATGGTTTTTAAGAACATCTTTAAAGATGAGATATACCGCAAGAATCTCACTGATATTTTAGAAAACAAATTTGCATATTGGTGCTTTCTGCTAGAAATGTTATATGTGTTTATCATTATGCTGTATCTTTGGAAATGTGCAAACATATGTTGACCAAAGATAAACACCAGGGGTTCAAATGCCAGCATATCAAATAATGCCTTTTACTTGTTCTTCTTTACAAACAGATATTCAAGAGTTTTATGAAGTGACACTGCTAAATTCCCAGAAAAGCTATGAGCAAAAATTAGAAGAAGCGAACCAAGTTGCAGAGAAATGGGAGAAGACAACATCTACTGCTACAGGCCATGAAAATCTGCAGAAAAACCAAGAGGTAATTGGACAGATTGAGAATTAAAATATATGTAATGAGTGAGATGTTTCAAGTCTGACAATTGCCATGCAATGATTTATAAGAATGAAAGAGTGGCCTTAATTAAGGAATTAGATTAGGATATGGAAGATGTATAGTGTTATTTCTCTGACCTTGAATATGTCACTAACTTCTTAATCCTTCCAATTGCCATCTGTCAAAGGGGAAGTAAAAAACCTTCCTTTTTCTCACCCTTGGCGTATTTTACCTGACACTTGGTGTCTGTGATTGCCCCCAAAAGAGAATAAATCTCCGTTACTTCCTACTTACTGCTGAATATTAATAATATTCCTGTGATGGTACCCTGTGTAAAAATTGTAATGGGACTTTTCACATGTATGGGACTGACATTGGCACACCCACTATATGTGCCTTTCCATAGCCCTAATGCACATAGATATCAACAAAAATCATTTCTGTATGAGAAATAGATATGCAGGAGAAGGTTATATACTTTTGCTTTTCCTCTGTAGCCACTGGAAGGATACAAAACCTTTCTTCATCACCATTGGCTCTAATCTGCCTCTGCTTATCTCCAGATTATTAACTGAATTAGCATTCCGAACTAATTGTCTGGCCACCACATGTTTGTACTTCAAAAAAAAAAAAAAAAAAGAAAAAACCCCCCCCCACCCCCAAAAAAAAAAAAAGTGAACAATCCCTCCCAGCCCCAAATAAAACAAAGAAACCAAACCCCATAAAACGAAGCAATGAATTGTTCTGTTCTCAAATACCAAGACAGAAATAGAGTAGGCATGGATGGCAAAACTTCCAGATCAGAATTAAAGTAGAGGAAAATTTTTAAAATTTCCACTTTTGATATAGATAGATAGGAATTTAAAAAGTTGTCACAAAGCACTTTCCATAAACATCATTATTTCTTTTAAAGAGCTTTCCTCTTTTTTAAAAATGTAAAACCCAGAAACAAATTGTAATTCTGCATGACATTTTATACATGATTCTTTAAAAAGATAAGTCAGAATTGCAGACAGCTAAAACAAAACTCTCTGAAGAAATTAATTGTAAAAATTAATTAGCAAAAGAAGCTTTCAGAATTAATGAGAGCAAGCACTCAGATTTTGAGTGAAATCAGAACAAATGAGTCTTAACGTTAATGTAGGGTATATCCCATGAATGATTTAACATTTGAGTCCCAGCCTGAAGACACAACTAGCTGACCCCAGTCTTTTTTTTTTTTTTTTCCCACAAAGCTGTATGCTTTAAAAAGGTGCAGGAGTATTCTGGCATGTTATCTCTTGAAGTGTCTGAGAAAGACATTGGATCACATACTCTTTTTTCATTCCAACCTCGTCGAAGTATTTGACCCGCAACCCCATCTTCCTTAACCTCATTGCTCTCCAAAGGGTGAGCTCCTGCTCTTGTCCAAAGGAATTTAAACTCCAAATTCTACGTTGATACTAATAGAATATATATCGGGCTAACTCCAAACTTTGCTAACCTTATGAAAATGACATTCTAATTTAAAGCAAAACAATATAAAGCTATTGTTTAGAAACTGGAATAACCATTTCAAGCTAGGGTGCTGACAGTCAGACTATCCAGGGTACCCTCATTTTCCAATTTGCAGTCTACCCATAAATAGTGTAATGGGATAACAAAGTGTTCAGTCCCTTTAAAAACCATACATACATGCTTTTAAGGGTCCAAGTGCGGGCAATCCAGACTAGAAGTGTAGGCTTTTTTATTTTTTCCTTTTAACAGCACAACATACTATCAGCAGTTTTGAATCAGGACAGATTAGCACATGCCGAATGTACCAGCTGCTGTACAAATCTCATACAGTATATTGCTTTCTGTGAGAATTTCCTCATGAAAATGTAGCTGGATAATCTAATATACAACGTAAGTTCTTATTCATGGTCTATTCCTTGTGGGAACTGATGGTTTTGTTCTGTCCCTTTCTCCATCCTCAATTACATGCCCCAAATGTGGAAAGAAAAAAACCCTCCCCTCTTACATGCAGTGCTCCTCTGCCATAAAAGCCCAATAATGTTCATTCAGTCCAGAGGCCATCCCCTTTTCATGAAACTTCCAAGTGAAACCTTTCTCAGCTGTCTACCTGTTAATTTTCTATACGAATTGGTTCTTTTTCTATATTTATGTTCCAATCTTAATTGTTGCTTAAAAAAGGAAAGCAGCTTTCGCTGTCCAGGTCCAGGTCAGATATCCTGTGATCCTTCCTTTGTATGGATATATTTACTTTTCCTAAAGTGTTGACTTTTAGATAACAGAAAACTTTTTATATTCATTGTTTGCAATACTATGCAAATTTCCCTTGGTTTCACAGAGATGGCTGGCTCTAAACCTTCTCTGCTGTCACCTGTGGTCACCATAGTGGTTTACAATAAACTGATGCTAGACCTTACCGCTTACTGGGACTTCATCTGTTAAAAGAGATGAAAGGGTCACAACCCATCGTATAACCTCCTGTCATTCTCAGGGACTGCTTCAGAAGAGAGACATTTCCCAAACTCAGGGACTATAATTCTGCAAAAGCATGGGAAAAGTCAGGGGCATACATTAGCTCACCATATGCGCCAGAACCAGTTGCATTCAACTTATTAGCGTGAATGATCCCACAAAGCACCCCATGGCTACAATGGCATTAACAAAACATGTGCTCGGGTTCAGCATTAATTACTGCTGCTTTTTTATTCTCACCACTTTCTTCACTTGCATGCTTCTGTTAAACTGTGCTGCTCAGGTATTGACCCTGAGGGAGCTCCTGGCCCTCATGAAGTCGTTAAATGTTTTGGCATGGCCTAGGTATTTAAACAACGTCTTTGATTTATACTCCACTGTTAACAGCTTTGTTATTTATTAGAATGATAGCTGGTATCAGTGTTTCCAGATGCAATATTTCCTACCATCACATTATTTTTGCATTTCACCCAGTACAGAGACTAAATATATGTGGTAGTGTAGCTGGCAGAGCTGTAAATACCATAGACCAAAATAATTTCAGTGGGTGGGTGCTAGGGAATAAGGAAGAAAGAAGCACATATATGAATGTTTTTTGTGTGAATCTATCCCTGTTGTTTTCCCTCCAGTAAATCCAATTTGACAAAATCAGCTTTAATTAGTGGATAGTTTCAGAATCATAGAATCACTTAGGTTGGAAAAGGCCTCCAACATCATCAAGTCCAGCTGTTATCCTAGCACTACCACTAAACCACGTCCATAAGCACCAATCAATGAAAGAGTGTTTTGGGGCAAGTTCACTATTCAATAAAATGTTTACTGGGCTCTACTTTTGAAGGCTCTTACTTGTTTCATATATTCATACAGCAAGCAGGGAATGTAATGTATCAGGTAATACATGAAAAAGTCCAACATGTTAGCTGTGGTGTAGGAACTCTAGAATATAGCTCTGAAGAAAACCTAAAAAAATCATTCTGTCAGTTCTCTTGCCCTAGGACAGATCAACTGTATTTGAACTGTTCCTGACATATATTTGTCTAATCTGTTCTTTAAAACCTCCCTTGATGGAGAGCGCACAACTTTTCTAAGTAATTTATTCCCTCACTGCTAGAAAGTCTTTCCTGATGACAAAATAGAGTCTCCCTAACTGCAGTTAGAACCAATTATTTTCTGTTCAGTCCACAGTAGACGGAGAACAGTTTATTCATCCCTCTTCAAAAAAGCACTTTAACATGTATTTAACTTATCACATACAATACAGCAGCTGCCAGTTTCTCTGCCTTTCTTTCTCTCACTCTTTTAAAATGACCTTTGTGACCTGCTCTTCCACACCACCATTGTCATTGTAGGTAATATGCCCATGCAGCAACAAATGCTGGGTCCTAATGAAACATGTAGTCTTCGGGAAAAGAAAATATTTAGTTGGCTTTGACTCTTCTCAAAGGAACTGTAGCTAGAGGTATGAAATATTTTAGTTTCCAAAACAAAAAGCCTTGCAGCACTGTGGAAGGCAATTAGTCTTGGCAGCACAGACACTATATATATCTCTATCTCCATGTGTATACACAAAAATTCCTGGAAACTACTCTGCAAGATTTGTTTATTGGTGAAAATACTAACCCTGGATGTAGGAACTGTAGATTTTAATTTCTTGCTCTTCTGCTTTCTCTCCGAAGGACTGTGTGTGAGGTAATGAGAGGGGGACTTAAGAACTGAGTCACAAAAGGCGACTAGGAGTTGCAGTGTCTGAGGCGTCTTGCCATGTCCAGGTATCAATTAAAGACCATGTCTTCGAGTGCACTGCATGGGAAGAAACTGAGGTTCACAAAAGCCAGAACAAACGTATAAGCTAACAATAATAAATTCCAGAGGTGGGGCAAGATATCATTCCCTTAAAATCTACCTCTTTAAAACTTTGGTGCCTTATTCCAGTTGAGATTCAGAATCATGATCACATTTCTGTATGTAAAGACATAACTAGACCTCTTGCAACGTGTGCAAAAGCACTGATGATACAACTTTCCTTATGAAGAAGCTGTTTACTTGGGGTCTTCTCCAAAGATGTGGGAAGTCCATATTCATTTCCCTTCTTGGCCAGAGAGGATCTGATAATGATTCTTTTGTCACCCATGACAGTGCACTAAGCATTACACCAACAGATACTATTTTGCTTTTTCTTGTGGTGTTTCCAATGTATACGGTATAATTTAATATTTATTGGGACAGAATGCTGACACATGCCTCTGGAGCCTAGAGGTTAAAGTGATTACCTGGGAAGAGGTCTCTCTTTGTTTTCGCTCTGATGAGTGTTTATAGCATATTTTCTTTGGCATACCCAAGGGTGGATTCCTCCATCTCTAGCAAGTGCCCAAACATCAGTGTTGAAGAGTCACAGATGCAAAGTCCTTCTCTGTTTTTCTCTCAACCCTTCACTACCATATATATTCAAATCTGGAAGTGGCAGAATTCAACAGAAAAGAGTAAGATACCTACTCTAACTGCCAAGTACATAGGGCACTATCATAGGAGCTTTATGTTCATTCCTCTCAAACTGTGTTTAGGGGAATGCTAGAACTAGCAGGATGCCACATTCAGCACGAGGGTTGGTGGCACACAGCAGACAAAGCGTGTTCTGAGATCACCTAATTGAGCAGGTTGTGAAGATATGCCAGGAACGTGTAGTCTGTGGATGCTGACAGTGTTTAGGCACTGAGCTGGTTGATATGCTCCAGACAAGCTTCTCTGGGAAACAACCAAATGCCAGGTAGCTACCTTGAGAATATTGCTATGGAGAGCTGACACTATGAAGATAATTTGCCTCCGGAGGTCTGAGGATCTCAACTACTTTTAAGCTGAGTCATTTCAAGTCGCAATAGTAAAACACCCACATTGGCTTAAGCCAAGTGAACAATTATATTGCCCATGTAGCAGGGGACAGGAGCAGCTGCTCAGGGAAGAGTAAGAAAAGGGCAAGCGTGTATAATGGGTGCTTTAGCTGTTTTGCAAGTCTAATCTTAATTTGTTTGGACTAGAAGCACAGAAACTGTTCAGTGCTGGGAAACTCAGCATTACCTTATTTTATAAACATTCAGCACAGTATTCACCACAGCTAGCATGCTGACTGGGGATGTGCCCAATCTGCTGCTGACAATCATGAAGACAAGGTTTGTTTGCAATTTGGCTGCTGCCAAAGAGCTTCATTACTTCGTTGGACCAAGCGTTATAAGACCAGCATTCACAGCTTGAAAGCATTTTCTTGAAATTAGGGCTCTTAAATTTTCCCTGTTGGAGAGAGGACTGATTTCTTTTCACCCCTAGGAAACGTGAGATAGGGATTCATCTGGATGTGGTTTAAACTGAAGTCTTCCACTGCTTAGAAGTGTGCTTTCACCCTACCCAGTTACAGGTAAGGCTGGGGAAAGGCACTTGCCCTCTCTGCTGTCAGAGCTTTGCAGCTGTGTGGCTGAGATTAGCAGGTCACTGGTGTCTGAGAGCGGGTGTGCAGGGCTGAGCCTGGCTCCTCCGCTTAGCAAATGGTCACTTGCCTGGGAAAAAGTCTTCTTCCCTCCCAGGACACACTGCATTGCACTGAACAGTCACTACATAAAGGATGCGTCTCACTTAAAAGTTGTGTAGATAGATAAAATTAAAACTGTGAGATGCTCAGAAAATGCAGTAATGGAGAACATAAAAGTACCTAGATGGAGGTATCCATCTGGTAACACAAAAATTGAATTGCTCTTTAGCTATGACAATAGTAATACTGCTTGAAGCTACAGGCTTGTGCTCAGCTCCAAAGGCTCATTAAAAGACATAAATTTACCCTTGTTTTAACCTCTGTTTTCATTAGTTTGGTGTCCAGCACTACTTATTTCTGGTCAACAGTGTTTTGCCCTTTATTCAGGAGGAAAATGGAGGTGAAAGAAGAGAATGGTTGGCTGTCAATCTTCCATATAAATCTGATAGCTGAAGGTCTGCTTGTCCCTGTACCATGGCACAGAAAGACTGCTTACTTATAGGGCATATGGTGCAGATACTTTCAGCATATTGAACTAGAATCATTTGCAATTACTGTGCAAGTTTGGTCATCACACGCTGCTCTCACGTGCACAATCTACATTCAGCACAGTGTGATATCATTGCTTTGAGATGGTCTCCAAAGATTCCAGCTCTTCATTTAATTCCTCTTGTTCCATGCATTTCTTATGTTTAGAGGCTCATTTTGCAAAGACAGCCAATTGCAGCATGCAAAATGAATTCTCCTATTCCTGCTTGTTTCAGGAATGCCTGCCATCCTGGTACCCAGCTATTATAAACATTGTAATTACTTCTCTGTCCTTTAAGTGCTGGCTTGTTAAAAGTTCCAGTAGTAAAACCCTTACTTAAAAATCTTCTGTCTGGTGCAATTATCAAACCATTAATCTGTTTCACACTAGCAGCTTGTCTAAAAGACTTGGAGCTGCAAGACCCTTCTATATGTGCATATAAAAATTCAGTCTCTTCTCTAGATTTTTGTTTGTTTTCTCTCTTTGTAACTGGATACATCTTAATTTGTATGGCTTGGTTTACTCCCAAGAGCCAGATCTGATTCTGTTTAAGTGATACTTAATATGCAAGAGTCATTAGGTATGATCAACCAGAATGTTTCATTAGAAGGGTTCAAAACATTCAGCTTTATGTGTCTGTTTCTTCACTAGATTTAGCTCCTACAGTATACATTTATCTGATCAAACGCAGTTTGTGTCTGTGGGTTGATTTTGTACCAGAGCCAATTCCCATGTAATTCTGTTTGGCACCGAGTTCTCCTTCAAGAAGGCAGCAGTCTTTTTAAGGAGTATGGTATAGGTGAAATCTTGGTTCATATTTTGCTGCAGTCGTGTCCCTTTTGCACCGAAGAATGAATGGGGTTATTTTTGTACAATAACTTGGCAATTTTATTTTCTATGCATTAATAAGAAGGTATGCTTTACTTGCAGAGATTATTTTATACACTTGCCTTTTCAAATGGTTTGACTAATGTTTAGAAATGGGTAACTGCAAAGTCACTGTGTTATTAAAACCTTATTTATGACTAGCTGCAGCTAAATGTCTTACCCATTCTGGGTATCCATACTGAGTCTCTATTTATAAATTTGTTATTTGTTCTGTAGCTTGTCAATAACTTGAGTGCCAGCACGTCTGCTAAATGTCAGTGTAGAGTTGCTTCTGAGTGTGTTTTAATGTGGTCAGGCCAACGTTTCCATTTCAAACCATGAAGTTGTATGTATGCAGAACAGTGTCATCCTGTGGACAGAAATGCTCCAGAGTACACCATTCTGGCCTCTTTATCCCAAACTACTACAAAAGGAGAGTTTTCAGATGAAGGCATGATGCTGAGAGTAGGGCAACATGCATGAGTGGTGGTTTGACAATGATGGGCAGCTCAGCACAACAACGCTGCTCTCTCACTCCCCCTCCTCAACAGAACAGGGGGAGAAAATACAATGAAAAAAGGCTCATGGGTTGAGATAAGGATAGGGAGATCGCTCACCAATTACCATCACAGGCAAAACAGAGTCATCATAAGGGAGGTTAATGTAATGCATTACCTCTCACCAACAGACCAGAGCAGTGAGAACTAAAATCACACTAAAACCTCTTCTCTGTCATGGGGCAGCTCCTGGGCTCTGCTCACAGAGGCCACCCCTGCAGCTCCCCTGCTACCCAAACCTTGCCATGTAAGCTCAATAGAGTATGTCATGCCATTCCCTAAATAGATCATTTCTGTCCCCTGGGGTGAGTCTCAGAGCCAGATGTCCTTCTGCTTTTGCTATCGACTTGTGCTTGTGTAGAGATAGAGGTGCTCACATACAATGCCTTTAGCTTTGTTGCCTCTCGGTTTTATTTTAACATCGCCAACACATTGGTGTGCCTTGCACGAGAGTTTAGAGGACTCGTTGGTCTGATAGGTCCTTTCTGACAGGGAAATTTTATTTAGTTTAATGATTGTTTTCTATTTGCATTGGTGGGAGGGTGGGAGGGAGAGCAGAACTGGGACCTTGGCATTAAGCACACTAAACCAGATGAGCAATGGTGAGTCACATCTACCACAGCATGTTTGCTTGTTTTTATTTATTTTTTCGTATTTATATAATATGCCTATCAAACAACCTCTAGAAAGTTTTCTGATCTAGGATTTGTTATTACATCTGCAAAGAGTTGGGAGCAGGCCAGAACAGCTGCTAGGGACTAGAAACAATAATTTTCCCCAATGAAAATGTGCCTGAATATTAACCAGCATACAGCATTAGCCACTTTTAATTAAGCAATGGGTCTCCATTGTGATAAGCTTTGAGGTCAGACTTTTGAGTAAATACCACTTCTGTGTATCAAGGTCAAAAACGGTAGATCTAGTAGTCGAAGATATATGAAAATATCACCTAGCAAAAACACTTGCAATTTTAACATATTATACCTTCTTTTCCAAAACACATTATATTTTAACAAGGGCTGTTGTCATACCAGAGTAATCTTCTGAAAAAATTACCTACTTAAAATATCAGAATGTCCCAACAGTCTTCTACTACAAGCTAGAGGCTCCTTCAAATTATATGATGTGATATATTTCATTGTTTCTAATAAGATTCCGAGAAGTTATATTTTACCACCTGCAAAAACAAATATATCAACTCTTAAAAATATAGTTCTTTACCCTGTAAATCTGTAAGGGTTCTGTAAAATTGATATTTAGGGATGACTCTACACTAGTTAAGTTTCACTCTAAAAATATTTCAGAGCAATTTGTCTCACTTACACGTTTATTAACTCTGATCATTCACCAATATTAGCAACTAAGCAAGAGAATTCACTGCCCTCCATGTGCAAAGGACACAGGTCTCTATTGAGAGGTTTAAGAGCCCGTTATATATTTTTGTGGTCTACCAATACTTCTTTATTAAAATGTTTCTTAAATAGTTCCCCAGAATAAAGAAAGATATCACCCCAAGACTTCTGAGTCATATAAAGATCACCCTGAGAGTGATTTCTTGGATAGGTGCATATATCTCTACTCAGTAGGATAAATGTATATGTAAGAGAAAATACTCTTCCTGCTTTGTTTGGATTTTTATAAACTGGGACAGGTACTTGCAGATTTTCACAAGCAGTAAATACAATCCCACAGGCAACACACTGGGAAATGAAACGGAAATTGTCAACTCTAAAATCTCATTTTTCTTCACATTTTATGTTTGTAATACAGTTACAAAAGACATGACTAGAACCACAGGACTTTATGCATTTTCAGCTCATATGTTTTATGCATTTGACTGTGCTTAACTGTCACCTACACCACTTCAGTCTGTTGCAGGTTATGGCGACCACTGCCCCTGGTTTAGAGGAGAGAGACAAGACAGGCTACTGCTTATTTTCTGTTATAATATTTGGGTAGATCATGAACAGAGCTTTTGTCTACATCTTTGTGTTCTGAGAAGAGGTGGATTTCACTCTTAGCCATTTTCCCCCTTGCTGAAAGGAGGCTTTAGGAACAAGTTTCTTTCTCTTATGTGGTTTCAGTCCATTTACCCATCCAAACAGCCTTGTACAGAGATCATTTTCTGGGCTTATTTCTCTAACCATATCTTTCCTGCTGTTGGAAACCTCTATTGACTTTCACATTTCCACCATATCAAAACCACTCTATTCGTCTTACTTTTAGGGCCTGCCGTGGCCTGTCTCCTCTCTGCATGTCTTCTCTTGTACCTTTGTTGTGATCTACTTCCCCCTCTGTTTCCTCATCTTGTCATGAAATTTTCAATGAGGAACTTTCCTGGTATTGCCATCTGCAAAGCACAGGAGCTCTTCAGAAGGAGCTGCAAGACTATCTCATTTCATCGTTAAAACTGTCCTTTGTCCCACAAGAGAAGCAGTTGCTGTCATAGCAATCATCACTTTTGTGACATTCTCCTTTTGTTGATCAATATTGTCCCACTGTTTGCTGATGTTTCTCCAACTTCTGTCATCTTGTAGTGAAAGGGAAAATTTGATGGAGCACAACCTCCATGTGTTAGCATAAAGGAGATGTAATCTGTGGCTGGATATCTGCAGCCTTACCTCTGTGTGAGGCGCTGATTCCCCAAACCCAGAAAACTAGTTTTACAGATGAGTTCTGAAACTGAATTTTTAATATACTTTTAAACATGTGACTTTTGAAGAGTATCAGGTTGGCTGAATCTCAATCTTTCATCAGCCTGCAAGACCTACACAATAATGATGAGGAAAAACGGTTGAACCCACTAACGGTTCTGTGTGAATGATATCAGCACTCCAGCCTCTGCTTGGCTGATCCATATCCTTCTTCTGCTTTTCTGTCAGGAGGTCAGCCTTCCTACTAAACAGTTATAACCCCGTTAGTGTTGTTCAGTCCATTATTGCACTTCATAAAGTTTCTTTGCTGAAAGGACAAACCAAAGTTATGAAGGTTTTCCAAGCCCTCCATTTCTTTGCACAAATGTGGTGGAGCATACATGAATTTCTGAAATGCTGTGCATGTCACTGTATTTTTATTTTTATTTTTATTTTTGTACCTCAGCACTTTCAGGTTTTCAAGGTATCTGCCTTAAAAACTTTCTGAGGAGAGACAACACCTGTACAAGCTGAAAAAGGTTAAATCAGGAGTAAGACACATAGTGGATCTGAAGTCCACTTTCTCAGAAAAAGGCTTTTAAAACTCTTTGGAAACACCAATGGTAACCATTAATTATTATTGTTTTGACGAACTACTGAAGTAAATTTGATCTGTTTGTTTTGGAATTTGCTAACTACAATGGGAAGAACTGAAAGGATCTACTGAGTGATTTGAGGTCATTCCTTACGTCAGACTGGTGCCTTCTCACACATTTTGTGGTGTCGTGGTAGTTTGTAGAAAAACAGAGGTAACAAAACATACAGCTTTGTCTCTTCCTAAGGAGTAGGAAGATTCATGAAAGACATATGCCTCCATTTATGTAATCAGTATTCTTTTTTTTTTTGAGATATCTTGTACTTTTTTGACAGTAAATGCTCCCAGGATACTCAATTGTATCTTTGCTAGGTCAGCAGCAAACCTGTAACTAGAGCTTTCAGTATGCGGGATGCTGAGTATGTTGTTGCTTGAAACAGCCAATTTTCTGCAGTTACATTTGTACTTCTTAATGCTGTTTCTTAATGCAGTATCTCTATATTTCTTAGCTGGCTTCCTTGCTTTTGTTCCCTCTTAGGTAATGTGCCTGACACACACATATCTTTGTACTCACAGTGAACAGTTCTGTTACTTTTGAGAATTAGAATTGTCATATATTGCTCTCCACTTGCAATTTGTGGTGACCCTTGGACAAGGACCAAAAGCTCCTTGTACTGATGCTCTCTTCTATGGAGAGCCATCAAAGAGAGGGGAGGACTGGTCTGACATCCTTGCTCAATGCTGTGCAGAGGGGAGGACTGCGGCTTACTGTTCAAATTGTAGTGAACTTGGTAAAACAAGAGATTTCGTGTCCTGCTTAACAGTGTTTTGTTGCAGCCCACCAAAAGGTGACAGAGGTGTGGATTGTCTTTCTGAATTATGACCAGGTTGCTGGTAACAAATACATGGAAGAAGGTTCCTAGTTAACCACATCCAAGAAAACAGGCAGCGTGATGTTTCCAAACTGTGATATGCCATCACTGATTGCAGATACTTGTCTTAATAGTAGAAACTGCGTTTTTGCCAGTAGATTTGAAAATTACAGTATTAGAATTGACTGTGGCTCATAGAGGCACCTCTTGTGAACCCTGTTTTACTAAGTACTGCACTAACAGCTATCAAGATGATCTTGCTTAACTTCAGCTTTAGTTACAAGCTTGCGAAATGTGAAGCTGACCTGGTGTTAATAAGGCAGTAAGTTGTAAAGAATGGGTTACATATATAAAGAATAGCACACAGAACTGTATGCTGATGACATTAACAAAATCAATGTTTTTCCAAGGTCCAAGGCTTCTTAATACAACCAGAATTGGAATATGAGCCCCTGCTAAAGAGGAGTGGGGTTGCAGAGGTGCTGTTCCTTGCTGTCGTATCTCTGGCCCCTCAGAAAGGCCTCTAACTGCTTCCCTGCATGATCCCTACTATCTCCTTCTCTCAGAAAAGGTCTTTTTTTTCCCGCAATTTAACTAGTACATAAAGATGATCGAGGATGTTTCAAGCAAATGTTCATCAACGCTGAAAATATTTTCAAATAAGCTTTTCATCAAGCATTCCTCCAAGCCCATAAGTACACCTACACCTGAGTCAGTCAACTTGATGGTACATACAACCCAACAAAGAAGAGGAAGACACATCTAGGCTACCTAGACACATTTCAAATGCGTTAAGGAACAGACAGCTTTAGTGTGAAGTGTTGCAGAGTCAGAGACAGTTGTTATGAGACTGAATTTACTGCCTCATCCAGGCTCCCCTTCTGATAGTGTCATCTGGACCGCAGTGTCATTTCATTGTGACAAGGGCACTGTTTCTCAAGTAAAGAAATAACAGCTTTAGCTGACAGCTGTGGAGGGTTCCTGGTCCCTGCAGGAACCCAAGGGAGAGAGACATGCTTGAGCAATATGGACCATGTACGGTGGTATGCATGGCAGGAGCATTAAATGGACTTGGAGACTTCCTCCTTACCTCCCTTGGCACTGCCTGCTACATGAGGTATTTGCTCCTTTTCTCCTGACGCAGTTGCCAGTGATGTTTATTTAGTGCAGTTGCAGCTGCCCTTACACATCTACACTTCTGCAACCACAAGCTCATAGAAGCTGAAAACCCTGCAGGGTCCATAACTTTGTAATAACCTTGGTCAGTGGCTGGTGTTAAAAGTTCTTGGAGTCCTCATATGAAAGCACAGGTTTATGCTTTCTCTCCATTAGAGAGTGACAGATTCTTATCCAATATTTAACTTGTGGCAGTTGTCACAAAAGAAATTGTCTGGCAGCTCCATGGAGCCCCAACCTCCTGCAAAGTATTTAGAGAGAGTTTGTTTTCCCTTTCACTTTACATTATCATCTGTTTATCAATGTTTAGGGAGCATGATGACGTATTCTGCAGTTTAATGACCTGAGTCACCCCACTTAACTTACCGTTTGAGTCCTTTTCCTTTTATATATATCTCGGTGCTAAGCATTTTGTAATGCTCTGTAGGAGAGATGCTAAATGAAGAGAAATGGCACTGTATTTTGCCGAAGGTTTTGTTTAGCTGCAGTGTTTTTGCATGTCAGCACAAGTATATATGATTGTGCAGCTCAGCAGCCATGACTTGGCAAGGCAGCCTGCCAGCATAAAGACAGCCGCTGCTTACTCCTTCTCTTATGGCTCTGGCCAAAACAAACACTCTTTATCCTAAGGTTTAGGATGCTTCAAGCAAAACTATCTTGAGAAGTAAAAGTCATTACAATATTCCCCAGGGTTTTGATTGTGTGGTTATTTTTTTCCCCCTTGTCTTTAAGATTGGCTTTATATCCTTGCATTAGCGTAAAACACCTTTGGTTTTCCTAAGTATCACTTTGTGACATATCGGTCCTGTTCTCAAAATGGGGCTGGTTTTATTACTGCTATTGAGTAGACTGACTTAAATTCACCATTTCTGGCAAGAACAGACACAAAATGAGTTTCAGTTCGTCTCAAGTAAAATGTGAGTAGTTTCCTCCTCTGTAATTTCTCTGGATGTGTGTGTAAATACAAAGAGACTGTGTGGGCCACTGGTGGAGACAGGAGACTGGTTGCTGTTCTTGCATTTGCTATGGACCTGCAGTGCATCGTGAGATAAATCAGAATTCAGTCACATTATCTGAGTGACTTTCTATTTAAATACATTTCCTGCAAGGTTATCATGCAGTACCTAGCATTGTTGGGTGTTACTCTTATTTGGAGTTGTTCTAATATATATACATTTTTCTTATTCTAACATAATATATACTTTTTATAAGGAGGAATAGTATGATCTAGTAAAAAAACCTCCCCCCCCAAAAAAGAGAGAAGCTGCCTGTCATAGCAAAATATTGTGATGGAGCTTGTCCTAAACCGTGCGTGGTAACACATGCACACTCTTGCTTCTCCTGAGAACAAAGAGGGAGACAGTCCTCTGAAAGCAATCATCAGAGCTCTCCTTGCTGAAGTAGCAGCTATCAGTTAGCATTAAATGAAGAGCTGCCCCCAAAAGACCAAGGCAGTGCACAAGAGCCATTGCACTAGTTCTTTTCCATCAAAACTCTAACCTTACATTCATAAATGCCCCATTATCTCTAATCTGAGGTCACTCCATGCCAGCTGTGTGGAACAATGGTTGCCAAGCAGTTCCTCATCTTGCACTGTAATATAACTTATTAATTAATACAGTCTCTCTCATTATGGTTGTTACAAGGAACCAGCAAGAAATGCAACATCAGCATTTAGGTAATTGCAATTTAATTGAAATGGGTCCATTTGTGGAGGTGCAGAGCTGGGCAGGATGAATGGGCAACTGCAGGCTCCGCTACGCAGCTCCGCTACGCATCTCCGCTAGCTGGAGGTGGGGAGTGGAAAAACCACCCTAATCCTCTCTGTTCCTCCCATCATTGTATCACTTGGCTGTCTTGAGTTATAGAAAGATTTGGGCCAACTCCTTGGAGGCCTAAAAAGTTCAGGAATCAGTTCTGCTCCTGGTTAAAAGCAAAGCCTGGCTCATCACACACTACCCGAGTGCATATGAAATGTAGAAACTGCTCTATAATATCCTCCTGGCCTGGAGAGCACAGCAGTGATTTACGTAATGTGCTTTGCACTTCTGCAGCTTTGCACCTCTGCAGCTATGTTTGCTACCACTACTGCCTAAAATTTGACTATAGCCACGCACCTTTATGAAGAATCTAGCCCTCATTTATTTTCCCAATGGTTTTTGGGAGAAAATGTATACAGTAACACCAACTCAAGGTGTTACTGTGCTGGTCTCCTGCTAAAATCTTGACTCTAAGCCGTATGACTGGTGTCCCAGAGGGGACCACTGAAGTAGCAGGATCACTGCCTGAGCAGAATATCCTCGGGATTTCTGGCAAACTGAGCATTGAGTGCTGGATTTGGTAGTGAAATTCTCATACTGTACAGTGAGCATTTTTGGAGGGAAAGTATATTGGTTTCAAGAAAATCTAAATGTGAAAAGAACAATTAAAAAATATTGTATTATCATAGCAATCAAAGCAGGTTTTTTTTTTTTTTGGTTGTTTAAAAAAAAAGCAGCACTGATGCAATACAAAATGACACAAGAGAATAAATGTATCGAGTTGTTATGGCAACTGAAATATGTAGGTTGGAATTTATGTATCCAGAACTTTACTTCTATGTAAGTAAAATAAACATTATCCTTGCTAATTAAAATATCATGCAAATATTATTTAATTTAAAATCATTAGTCATATTTTCTGTTCCGATTAATGACTTACTTTCTGTTTTCTCTTTGCAAGTGTTTGCATTGCTTCCAGCTGTGGTCCACTTGAATTTTCAGTGCAAGACTGTGATCTCGCTAATATGGGCTTAAATGCAGAGGGATTCCACTGAAGCTAGTGAATAAAATATACACAGATGGGCACAACTGGAATCAAAACATGTGCTTTAACACGTTATTCTTACTGCAGTTCACCTTTCTGCTCGGAGGGGCTTTTAGTAGGTGTCGTTACTCCATACTTGAAGGGTCGTCTGTGCAGCCACAGCTCCCTAGCCTTCCCCCTAGCTTGACATGGTGCACATGGCGCTCGCTCCAGAGCCCATTTCTGCATACAGCCTGCCCTCTTCAGCTGTAAATTTAGCTTCCAAGATGTTGCATGATAGCCAATTCTAAATGAGCATTCATTAATTATGTTCAGCCTTTTAATTTTTCTAGTCCTTTTCCTCCAGCCTTCAGGAGAATTCAGTAATAGCTTCTATTTTATTTGAAAGAAATAGATCTATATTAATATCCTAAATTACTCTTCATGTTTCATCTTCTTTACACCCAGCAAAGTGCAGAGCGATGGCTGAAAAGTAGGGAATGAGAAGAGAGAGAGTCAGGATCTGACTGAATCCCAATGAGCTGAGGGAGATGCAATTATTTGTTTAAAATTTTCATCTCATTCATTCTCGTGGTTGGAGGAGCTTGAATTTGTCCTATGGCATTTGGTAACGCTGCTGCAGAGAATGCTTTGGAAAACAGTCTATCAGAACAAGAACTCAGCCATACATAAGCTAATTGTCTCAATTCTGTATGTGGATTGCTGCCTGGCATGGAGCTACAGCAAGGGTCTGTATCTGAGAGCTGTAACCGATCTGTCTGGTCTCATGCTTTAAGTATCACCCTCATACAAATGGACTGTGCATCACTATCTCTTCATCCTAGCAGCAGGACTCCTCCTTGCAATGCTCTATTTTCCCCTCTGCCTCATGCAGGAGGTCAGCAGATCCTTCCAACCCCCTGTATTTGGTGTGCAGGGTAGGGAGCATACCCAAGCAACAGCCCTTGTACGGCTTGTGTTTGCAAGGACTCTAGTGGCTATGCAGTGCCATGGTCCATCCCCGCGGCATGAACCACTGCACGTGGCACAGCCCACCACCGCGCGACCTTAGTGGCATGCTGCTCCCTGGAAAAGGAGACGCACGAGTGGCTCGTTTTGCAGTCCAGCTGAAAACAAAGCTCTGCATGACTGGCATTGGTGATGGAGCCAAGATCTGAAAGATGAAATTCCTCGGTGTGTCTTCTGGTCACAAGGCTTGAGCTCGTGGGGCCAACTGACTCCAGCCAGCTTCATCTGAACTGTCCATGGGGAGGAGAAAAGCTGAAGCATGAGCTAGTGTCTCCTCTCTGCCTGAGTTTCCTGCCCGGAAAGTCAGTCGTCTTGCCCCAGAGCAGAGTCCAAATGCAACTGGGTAATTGTGTGATATGGATCAGGGAGGTAGGGTTTGAGGACAGGCTTTGTGTTAGCCCAGCCAAATTGACTACGGAGTATTTAGTAGCTTGGGTGACAGCTTTTAGACCAGTGGGCGAATCTGTACTGGGGACGAGCAAATGCAAAGCTCTCTAGTGACATTCTGACATCCAGAGACACTCCGAGAGCAAGGCTTGCTTGTTTGGGGAGCATGAAGTCAGAGCCTGACCTTTCTGAAACACACGCCGGCAACCACGTAATTGCTGCTGAGCTCTGATGCTCTTTAAGCCTGTCATAAAATCTTCTGAAAGGCTGAATCCATTCTAGCTAAAGTTGAATCATAAAAATGCTAGGGTAAAATAAATATTATTGTGATATTTATGCTTGCTTCTAAATTCAATAATTTTTTATTAAAAATTTCAAACACTTGTGGTGAGATTTGTATGGTAGAATTCATGCCCAAATGCATGTTTGCCTTCTCTCCATTCACATTTACTGGTCATATTGGGAGGACTGGTGCAGAAGGGACTGCACTGAAAGTCATACAGGGTTTGGCTCATGAGACCCGGTAGCAACATGCAACATCACCCTGACCTGGGATAGCTGTAAGGACTGAGCCATGTCAATGTGGGGTGGAGCAAACCTTGACATCTTCAGACAACGAACCAGAAACCCCACCATGGAAATAGAAACAAAATCTTTTATGATGACTGAGTCATTCAGCTGGGGGTACAGAACCATGCTTTTGCAAAGGTCTTCAGAAACACTCAATTAGGCACCAACTTTTTAAGAGGATTTTACGGGCAAGAAGAGCTCTGCTTTATTATTTCTGGACTGAAATGTAGGCCTGGCTGAAGCAAGTGAAACTGCCTGGCTTCAGCAGGATTACATTCCTGATTTTAGTTCCTAGCATAGCCTGCTCTGGGATTGTCTGAGTTTTCAGTCATCTGCGATATGGGTAAAAGTTAATTCCTGCCAAAAAATTTGCTGAATGACATTTCTTCCTTTAATAAGGACTATAAGAGACATAGAGATAGGACTAGCAGGTACACAAAAAGGAAAGCACATCTTATAGTCTCTAGGACTTTTCCTCCTCATGGCATTGCAGGAAAAGCTCCTCAAGCCCACAACGATGCTATTTTTCCCACAAACTGTTCAAGCACTACAACTTTTTTGGAGGGTCCAAGACTGCCAGCAGCAAGAACCAGAAGTGAGATGCTCACAATACATTTAGGAGAGCTGTGAGCTCTGCCTAGGTACAGCAAAAAGGGGAGGTCTTTGGTAGACGGGTCACAGACACAGAAGGTGTTCCTACTGTTATTGGCACGTTGCAAAGGATGAGCTTGACCTGCATCCAGTTTTTGTTCACACACAGCTTGAGTAGAGTGCAAGTGGAGCTGCCTGCAGCCTGGCATAGAGGTGGGCCCTGTCCTTTGCTGGTGTCCGTATCCTGCTGTGCAGCTCAGTTCAGCTCAGGTTGCTTCCTACTCCAGCGTAGCTGCTAAACAAATTAATTTATGTCGGTGTCCTGTAAAACGGGTAACTCCAGCATATGCTACGGTGTATTTTATTTTCCCTCCATAGCTTTTGAAATGTTCTAATGATTTGTTTTAAACTGCTTAGTTTCGTAAAAGTTAATTAAATAAAAGTAGTATCTCTCAGCACTCTATATTCCTGGGAGCATTTGGTTACCAAGATGATAGACTTCCTGACAGGTATTAGCATCCACAAATTAACAGATCCCTGTGTTTTTTTTTATATACCCTTCCTCTCTTAATGTAAATTATTCAGAGCAAGCTGGGAATTTATCTATGATCTCTCGTGGGACTGGAGAGGAGCTACCAATTCTTGATACAAACTGCCAAAATAGGTCTCAGATCAGCTTCTGATTTGAATTTCTCTCTCTAAACACACACAGGAGAACATTCCCTAAGCTACTGACTGTAGGAGAAGATGCATTAGCTCCCTGAACCCTAAGGCAGCTGCTGATGTATTTAGGCTCACGGGCTGTAGCTCCCCCATGCTCCCATCAGCTCTCCTGGTCACTTTGCAAAGCCGATCAGCCTTTTCCAGCCCCAAATTGGTATATGTGCCCTAGGAAATATCCCATACAGATGTGTGTTTAAATAAATTCAAAGTCGTGGCAGCAACATCCAAGAGCATGGAACAACCAAATATTGTTTGCATGTGTGTTTCTTATTTTTTTTATTAATCAAACAAAGCATTTCCAAAACTGGGCCTTTTTCCTAGACATCAACATGGGGTAACTACCACGGATGGTTACGAGTACCTCACATTGATATATTAAGTATAGGTTCTGGAGGCATATAATAGACTGGAGAATTCATCCAGTGTTGCAGAGCTTGGCTGCTATAGGAAGACCTCCTGTAGGAAGTCTTGGAAACCTCATATGGCATAATTGCCTGTGAGGGCAGATGCTCCTTCTGGCTGGTTGCTGGCTCAGGCATGAACTGGAACAGGCTGCCTGCTGAAAGTGGAACCAGTGACAAGTCTTTCATAATTCATAACTGTGTACTTTGGCAAAAAAAATATCAGCAAGAATTCTGTTGACAGTTGTCTGTGACAATTGTGCACTGATAAGCTACAGGAAAGATGTGTTATTAGCACAGAAAAGCTTAGCTGAGCACTGTTAAAATTAGATAAAATTAACAAGGTAGCTAATGTGATTACTATTTTATTAATAAACATTTAAATAATGCTGTAAGTTTGCACAATGAGAGAGACATTGCCCTGAAGAGATTACAGTCTAAATAGTCCATGTTAATTATAATCTAAATAGATTAGCATTAATTATAAACAAAATTGGTAGATTGCTTTTGGTGTGATCTGCAGTTCTCAGAGTTACCAGCCATGTGAGCTAAGTTACTAAATGAAGTTTTAATCTGCTTTTGCAAAGCTTGCTCTTTTCTTTTTCTCTGAGTCTCTCAGTTTTTCTCTCCAAGTCTGTCAGTCTTTTTCTGACAGACTTGGAGGGAAAAATATTTTCTTTTGTGATATTTTCCTAATACCAGCCTTCTAGATACAAGGGTCTGATAAAAAATTTAGACTTTTGCTAGTAGTTTTCATTCAAGCTTGAAGTCATTACTTCCAAAACCTCCTACAAGGAGGTACAAGCACGGTGTACTTGCTCCACTGCATTCGTACTGTGTCACTCGGGCTGCCAGTTCTACTTCTCATGGTGACCTCCACAGTTCAGGAATAATGAGGTATTGCTAAAATATTTATTTTGCATGAGCAGGCAACTTTTGGATATATAGTGTTCAAATTAGTTTAGAGAGCGTAGGCTTGATGGTTAGCTACTAAAGGGAGGAGCGTATGTATATCAAGAATAAGAAAAGACTCAAATCCAAGAGCACTAGTTTTTAATAAATCTGTCACAAGACACAGCAGGCATCCTTTTTGCCTCTTGTGTTACACAGTCCTGTTTATTTCAACACACAAAGCTAAATGACTGTTGGCTTTCAGATGGATTGGTAATGTATCCTTTGTTCAAGTTTGGGAACCACATATTATTTTGCTGATCTGTGTTGAACCTCAAAACACTGGAACAGAGAGATGTTCCAAATTCATTATTATTACTCTTACTTGAGCTGTTTGTATCCTCCTAATGTCCTTGGTTTACTGTTCTTCACAATTAATCCATGACCCGTTTCCCTAAGGAAAACAATTGAAACAGTTCATAGGATTTTATGACATTGTTTTATGTCCTTTCAAAATACTGGATTCAGCTAATGGTGACAAATTTGAGGGGAAAAAAAAGCAAAATATAAACAAACTAGTTGTTCCTTATCCAGTTTTGCAGCTGCACTCATTTGATAAATATTACTATACAGCTATACAGTCTGTAGTTTCTGCTGGAAATTTTCTAGCTGCCTTTGAGAAGTTGCAGAATCTGAGCTCCTTTAAGGGTCAGACAGTCTCGTCTTGATGATTAGAGGAAAGAGATAACATAGATTTGCATAGCTTATATTGTTACCTGTAAATAATAGCACTGGAAAACACTTATGTCAGGTATTCAAAGAAGGCAAAGATGAAATGAAAATTTTTATGCATGCTTCTTCTCTCCTTGTAAAACCAATTTTCTCTTTCTGAAAGAAACACTTAAGAAGTTGCTTGGGTTTTCTGTAGGCTCTGAGGCAACCTGCAATGTTCAGAGCTGTGCGGTTCAGGTCCTTGCTTTCCTGTATAACTTTGGCCGGGTTGCCTTGCTCTCCCTTCCAGGTTGCAAATGGAAGATATGCAACACCCTTCTGCGGTAAGAAACAAGGCGAAGGGATGCATGCTTCTCCATGCCTGCAGGCATGTTAGAGAAGCTAAAAACCGAGAGAGGACATGCATGGAGTCCTGCGCTCAGCCTCGTGTAGCTGCTGGGCCTGATCCAGTACAGCATTTAAACACGTGCTCGACTGGAGCACAAGACAAATGCCATTGGTTGCACCGAAGTTAAAAGCACGTGTCTAAGTAGTTTGTTGGGTTGGGGCCAGCACTCAGTCTCTTGCTGGACGGAGCCCTAAATAAACAATCTAGTATCAGAGGAGAAAACATTTGCACATGTGGATGTGATTTGGCTGTTTCTGTGGCACAGGCTTGTTGTTTTCGAAGTTGTGCTGGCAATCATTGGTCTATTTAAAATGCTAACAATTTCTTGCCTGTTGTGTTAGAATTGACTGCACTCCCAGTGAACAGGCTGAAAAAAAGGATGGACCTAAATCACTCACAGTGTCTGTGATGCTCAGCGCTGATAGATTCAAGACTGTACTCTGAATTCACACTGCTTTCCTGTTCGTGCTCTTGCAAAGTGCCGAGAAATTTTCTGAGATCCGAGACAGTGGCAGTCATCATGTTTCATTCAATGGCTAACTCTTCAAGCACATTTTTGCAGGGCAGAGCATTGTAAACAGAGATATCACTTGTAATATTTATTGTCTTAATGCAAAACCTACAATAACGTATTAGATTTCCAGCAGGAAAATCAAAGAACAAATATAGCCTTTTACTTCTATTAAAGATAGTTTTTGAAAAATTACTGTGTTTTATGATGGCTCTCTATAAGTGGTGCAAGATTGAAAACTGTGTAAATGAAGGAAAGGTTAGAAAGAATTCGATTTTCAAGATTTGCAAATATGGCTACTACACAAGTGTGAAACCCTTTCAGAAATACATCATTTAGGAGGATGTCATGAATTAGAAATGAGAAGACAAAGCAGGTAATGCGGTTGGTGCTGTAAAGAGATCTATTCCTGCAGCTACTCCAGATGAGAACCCCATTACTATCTGTGGGCCTTTTTGGCAGGGCAGTGATTTCTTTCCTTATCTTTAAGTTCTGATGCTGAGAGCTGCAGAGCACCCTGAAAGCCTTGTGAAGTCAACTAGAGATTGTGATAAGCATCACCTTGTAAATTTAGCCTATAAAGACTTTCACAGACTTCCATGAGAGTGACTATGAGATTAAACCTGGAAATTTTGTACGACAAAAAACTAAGATGAAAATCTTATGTATCAACCACTTGATGTTTATGTAAATTCAGGCTACCCTTTTTTATGTGCATGGTAATCTTTACATTAAGGTATAATAGAATTATAGTGCACATCTTAGCTACTTTATTTGATTTTTTCCCCTTTAGGCTGCAGATTCCAATGGATCAGAAGTGTCTGGACAATGTGAGGAACAAAAGAAGGAGAACCAGGCTTTTGAAAATTATGTGGTAGACATGAAGACAAAGGTATGGCCCAGTATTTCATGATGGAGAGTGAAATCTTTATTTAGTTGACTTTTGCTTGAGGTGAAATGTATAGGATATATTGAATTTGAGTTCTTGCAGTCATTTTTTTTTTTTTTGCTGGTTATTGACTGTATGTATGTTAGCACATTCGAATGAGGCTTATGGCTGCAATTTATTCTTGTATGTTACTGGTCCTGTGTATTTCGTGCTATCTCAGGCAGGATTTATTTTTTATTCCATGTGTAGAGATGTTGTTAATATCAGTGAAGGTTCTATAGGATTGCTGATCTCAGGGTGCTTTCATTTCAGTGCATTTTTGAAGTCCGAGTTGTTGCACGGTTAGTAAATTTTATCCAACGTGTTTTCAGTCTGAGTGTATTTTGTAGTTTCTTTGTGGTTTTGAGTCAGTATGGAAGAATATGTCAGCCAAGTGGTGATTTTTGTATGGGCAGTCTAATGGTACAGACCATAAAACTACCCTGAATAATGCATGAAGCAGTATGACTTCATGGCTGTGGTAAGGAGGTAAGTTACAGTCCTCCTTGTAACAGTCTTGCTGTTTGCAATGCTGAAGTAATAAGTGTTTCATTACAGTATCTCCATTATTTTCATAGGTTCACAACTTGGCTGGAACAATTCTCTTGGGCTTAGCTATTATTATGTAGAGTTTCAGCCTTGAAGTCATTCTGTATTTTTTGTCTTGGAAGTGAAAGAAAATTATTAAGTTTTCTTTTAAAGTTAGCAAGCTGGAAACACGACGAAAAGAAAACAGACCTTAACTGAGTTGGCATGCTTATGTGATACCTTGTAGTCAATGAAAGTTGTTTATAACAGTGGAAAATTGCAGATTATTACCTCGTCTAAGATTTTTCCGTGGGTTTTGCTTACATTCCTAGATCAATTTCTCTGTTCGTTAACTTTTCAAGTTCTAAAGAACTAATAGTCTAGCATAGCTTTCTGATTTTCTTCTGTTGCTGTGTTCCCACATGATCAGAAAAATATCGGTCTGTCTTCTGTGGTAGTTAGAGTTGGAGTGTGATTCTTTGAGAGATCAGCAGAACTGGATCTTATGGTTGAAACCCAATTAGCAACCTGATTCTATACAGTTTTGAATATCCTCAGTCTCTTCTGTAGGGAAAAGGAGATGAGAGCATTCACCAGTTCAGGTATGGGGTGATATGCCCTCCTCGCTGTATAAAGCTGAAGAGGATGGCCCAATCGCAAAAGATGAGTAGTATCTGGCAAATCCAAAGATCAAATGTGTATTGCATGAACTTGTACACTCACTGAATTTTGCCCATGTATTTATGGAGCAAATTATTCCCCCAAGGCATGATCAGAGGCTTGATATGTGCACTAAATACATCGCTTCTGTGAGAAAGTTGTAGAAAACAGGAGATGTCCTGGATCTCAGCCCAATTTCCTATCATTTCCAGTATGAATGCCCAGTTGAACAATGTACTGTCTTCCCTGCGTGGAGTGACAATACTGTGAACTCCTGGACTCAATGTTTCTCCATCAGCAATTCTACATACTACATTTTCATGCCCTTTGTATCTCTCCAGCACAACGTGTACCTGAGGGTAAACTGGAAAAACTGGCAAGTCCATTGCCAAATCTAAGAAATCCAGAGCTGTGAGTGGTATCTTCTTCAGTTCCCAGTACTATGGGATAGCAGATAGCAGATGTTTTATTTTCGTGTCCCGGAATTTACCATTTTGTGTGTCAGTTCATTTGAAAGAGTCATTTTGTCTGATTTCTTTTCCAAGTGACTGTGCTTGAGTGTCAGTAGCACGCTGCTATGACAGTGACACATAGCTATTTAGGACTGGCTACACGTTTAAACACATGCACCAGCACTTTTCAGTTGCTGATGATCAGTTGGGTGTTAGATTTACTTCCCCAGGCAGAATGCTCAAGAATTAAAATGAACTCTTCATTCACTGTGGATCTTGAGAGCTGAGAGTCACTTCAGGATGTGGTGCCCTTGAGTACCGTGTGTTTCTATTGCAGGGCACCCCAGCCCACATAAAGCCAGGGCAGCGTTTGTAACTGAACCGCTTCTGTTTCATTCTGAATAAAGGATTTGTGGGAGGTGAGAGAAAATGGTTATGGCTTTGTACGGAAAATAATAAATAAATAAAACACTAGGCAGAAATTTTAAATTAGGAAAGGCTGCAGAGCTTTCAGAAAGCTGGTTTATCCCAGGCTTTTCAGAGCTGTAGGATGGCTCAAGGACCTTTCTGCAATCATCTGCTCCACACCCTGTGATTGCAAATGTGCATTTCCAACTCTGCAAACCATGCTCTGTTCCCAGATTGCCTCACCTTCTTTTCATAGGCCTGTTAGCTGGTGAGCTTGTTGGTGTGAGACTATTGGAGAGGTTGTATGGTCTCCGTCTTGGGGGATTTTCAGGACCAGATTGCATAACAGCCTGAATAACCTGCTCTGGCCTCACTGCTGAGTCCACTTCGAGCTGGAGGTTGGAATGAAGACCTCCTGAGATCCTTTCCACCCTCACTTTTCCTGGAATCCTAGGATTATATTGACTCCTGGAGAGGAATGAAGGCAATCACCCCATGGTCCCACTGAGCAGCCTTGGAGACTTGGGGCAGGAAGAGAGGGGATCCCCTCTGCAGCTGTGGAGCAGAAACCAAAATTTCTCTGCATCTGTTAAACCTGGGGCCACCATGGCCATGTGGTTGCAGTGTGCTTGGGATGAAGCTGTGGAACTGCCTGTTCAGCCTCCACTTCTCTCCATACCCATTTTACCATCTATAGGGCTCAGAGTGCTGAGGTCTGTGATACACTATGGAAAAAAAAGTTATCCATTTCTTTCCATTGAGAAAACTACCAGCTAGAGAAACTGGTCAGGACTCCAACACTGATTGTGCTAACTAGCAATGAAATTTGCCGTGCATGGGAGAAGGGAAAGCTGTAACAAAAGCTTCTGCCTGAGACTCTCATGGGCCTGAGGCCAGTTACAGAGCTGCTGCTGTTAGGGCTGCTGCAGTCAGGAGGGGCAGAATTGCTAATCTGTTGATCTTTAAATTAACACCAGCACTCATGGGCTTCTGGCTCAGCCTGGGAACTGCATTAAAATTCTCAGCAACTGAGGTATACAGAACTTCACACCTTCTGAAATTTGTATTAACTTCTTTTCATGGCTGAAGCAGGGTTTATTCTGACATTTGTAGTATAGCTCCTGACTACAAATCCAGAATCTGCTAGATTAAAAGTTCCTTGTTTTTTATTTTTATGTACCACAAAAACAGCCCTAATGAAGAGGCTGTCTTATGTTTTTTTCCCTTTTGGTGTATAATTACTCACGTAACTTTTATCCCAGTGGCGACCTATTAGCTAACCAGTTGTGATGCATGGCAGCCTCACTGGAACTGGGCTCAAGTGGTATAAATGAGCTCTGACCATAGGGACATAACTTCACAACTACATCGATTGCCCTCTTGGAAGAGAAGTAATCAGGAAAGTATTTAATATATTTGTAGCTTGTTTGGGTGCAATATAGGACCTGAAAACAAGAAAGAGAACATAACCCCATGTGAGAGACTGCCAATTTGATACCATCAGCAAGTACTCCATAGTACACAATTTAGGACACAAAGTGTAAATAAATCTTTCTCCACATTTGTGAGAGGATGCTTGTGTTTTTGTGTTCTCTGTGTAGGTGCATAGAGCTCTGAACAGTCACTGGGTAAATTTTGCTGACATTACTAATGCTATGTTAACAGTCTGGTAGATGTCTCCTTTCTTAGTGTCTGCACCAAAGGTTGGAGACCTAGTACTTTTTTTTTTTTTCTTTAAAGAATCAGTTTCTCTGTACAGTTTTTGCTCAGTAATAGTTGGGTTTCAAAAGAATTTAAGAAATTTTTATAAAGGTGTGTAATGAAAGATATAAAAATCATAGAATCCTTCCTATTAGTTTTACTTTTTACAGAAGCTTGCTCTTGCAAAATACTCATTTCAGCTGGATGTTACAGGCTCTGCTTCTAGATATAACTACCTAATTAAACCCTATGCTTTGGTTATCCAAGTGGAAGTATCTAGATACAGTATGGTTTTTAATGCCAGAAAGGAGCATTAAATTGTCCAGTCCAAATTACAGCACTGTACAGACCGTCACATTTCGCTCACTCACCTCATAATGTTTGTTTTTGTGTCACTTAAAAATAGCCACCTTGGTAAAATTAGAGGAGAAGGAAGCAGTTACCTGGGTAAGCAGCTCTCACATGGTGGTCTGCAGAGCCACTGCTATCACAGTGGGAAATAGTTGTTATTCTTCCTCTGTTATGGCTTCCTGAGAGTCAGAGCTTATCTGAGGATATTTTTGACCATCTAAATAAACTACATAAGCAACTATAAACCATCTCTTTTCACCCCAGATGGCTGCTTCTGAATTTGTTTGTTTTTTGGGTCAAGTCTTTCTATAGTAGATTTCAATTGTGATCATATGGACAGATAACACAAAGGCTGGAAGAGCAGTGGAAAAAAAAATAGAACTAAGCAGCAATATGACCTGCAGAAATTAGAGCAGAAGGAGATGTTGCTAGTGAAGGCGAAAGCTGTGCCACAGGTTTGAAAATCTTCTGGGTGGGGAAATAAAATGAACGGTTAAAAATATCTAGTTGGGGGAAGAAAATGGAGCAGCTAAATCTGTGTTTTTTTTTTGTTTTGTGTTTTTTTTTTTTTTTTGTTTTTTTTTTTTTTTTTTGGTTTTTTTTTTTTGTTTTGTTTGTTTTGTTTTGCTTTTGGGTTAGGGATGGGGAATTAGAGGGCTTGCATTCTCAGGAGAAATTCTGGAGATTCATCAAGTCACTCAACTATTTGTATAGTGAAGCCCTGACTTTGTGTAGTCATTGACGAATGTGTCTTAGAAGCTACAACCAAGAGCCTTGGCAACCAAAATGAGCCTGTGGAAGGACAGAGCTGGGATCAATGTCCCCAGAAGCACAGGCCTCTTCTCTCTGAGGCTAGAGGAGATTCTGCAGGTAAAAAGTAGGTGGCACTATTTTAGGGACTCTACAGCTTAATGATGTGCTAAGCTTGGGCAGTGCACAGGCAAATCCTGCGCTGTTAAATGCTCATTGGTGCATTTTATGGAAGGAGGTGACAGTGCAGGATTTGTACCCAAAAACTGGAGGGTTGCATGCGAAAACTTTTGGGTACACTTATAGAGTCTAGTTTTCCAAAACACACACACCAGTTATGTTGCTTATATAGACTCACTGTGTTCAGACCCTCTGTTTTTCATACAGACTGTAAACAGGATCATGAATTCACCGGGACCAACTCAGAGGAGTTACTTGCAAGTAGAGGCATTTATAGATCATGTCCTCAGAGACCGATTTCAAAATATATCCCCATATGCCAATTTCCAGTATGATATGAAATTTTACAGCCAAGTTATTAGGTAATTATATGTATGGAAATATTTCACACCTTACTAGATCAGCTTGAATCTACGAAGTAGAAGAGAACAAATTGTTGGATGCTTGACATCCAAGTGTTTAAATATCTCCTGATTTTATGTTCGACTGAATTCCCTTTTACTCTATCATGCCCAGAGCACAAGCATGGCTTTGGTTAGACCAACTTAATAGGTTAATTTGTTCTTAGGTAGGTGGTTAATTGGTTCTGACTTCAAGGATGTTTGAAAAGTTCCCTGACTCACATAACCTATAGTTTCATAAGCTTGTCAGACTTTTTGGCTACTAGACTAAACCACAGAAGAGAGAAAACACGCAGGCTCAAGTGCAGAGTGTAAACACAAATCAAGTTTGTTTTACACGCTTGTGCAACGTGTGCGCTGAAGAGTGCTGAGTGTTTGCTCAGAGTGAGCTAAAGTTTTAGGCAAAGTCAGAAGTGCTCTGGAGACTTTCTCTTTAAGATCTTATATCCTCCAAGACTTTACTAGCTGGGGGAGGGTTGGTTGCTCTCTGACCACACATCTGATTCACTATGGATTTTGTAACTTTGGTAGCAGTGACCTCATTTTGGCAAAATAATGTGTGTCATTTACTGAACCTCTTGCTGCTTTAGTAATCACGAGAATATTAGGGTTATAACCTGAGTAATTTATGGAAGAGAGATGACTTTTAAATATCCTTTTATTTTCTTGGAAAGGCTTGTTTTATTGAAAACATATTTTAGCTCTGAGTGAGAATGAGAGATCCTCAGCAAAGCACCCCAGGGACTGTGCTGTCCAGTGTGTTGAAAAGGTGAATTGTAATGTATGGGTGTCTAGACGTTTCCTCTTGTTGCTGTCAACAGTCCAGTTGGCTGTATTTTTTTTTCCAGTGAATAGGAGCATTGATTTTCCTCTCTCTTTGGGCAGAGCTTTCATTTTACATATCTTTCCCCTTCTGTGTCTTTTTCTCTCTCCCTCCCTCTTTCTTCTCTCTCTCTCTCTCTCTCTCTTCCTGAATCTGTAAGAGAGGGAAGACTTTAAGAGCTGACAGCAAGCTTTCTAACCCAGAATGATTCATGTAAGACACCTGAAAGGCAAGCTCTGCACCAGCATCACAGCAAGAAAGGTAGGGATTGGGGGCTCAACAGTCTGTAAAACTCTAAGCAAAGCATACAGAACATGGAATAAATCGATTAAGTGTGTGAATTTGTCAAAGATGCAGAAAAAGTTTGGGAGAGAACTTGAGGAGTTCTTAAGCTCTGTTACTCAGAGTGCTTTTTTAAAAATTAAACCTTTGATGTATTTTTCATAAGTGGGAAAAAAACGGAGCCCCTCTCTAGCTTTGAATAATGTATATAAAGTTGTGGTTTTTTTCCATGGATGGTAAACTAAAATTATATCACTGTTGCACTTCCCAGACCTGTGTGCATGTGTAAATGTGCAGTTCCTGTTTTTAACCTGACTGCTTATTTTCTGTTATACTTTTTGAAAGTTCGCCTTATCCAGCTGTTATTTATATTCGCTTCCTGAATCTGAATGTGACCTAGTAATTCTGAGCGATTGTAGATGTGACGCATGAGCTATCGCACACACCTTAACGTTTCAATTATGCACTTCAAGCAATATACGTTTGCAGGAATCATGCTCTTAATAAAAACCTATACAACCGAAAGCAGTCGTTTTGGCAGAGAAGTGACAGCACTGTGATAGATGGGCCCGATAGTTGTGTGTGTTGTGCTTGCTTGGAGTTAGTAGAAAAGAGGAGGGAGAGAGCGAGCGAGAGGGGGGAGAAAAAAAAAAGACAGGGAAGGAGAGAGAGAGAGAGATTGAGAGAGAGCGAGAGACTTGGCAAAGGAAATCTTATGGGTATACTGAAACAGCAGATCAGAATTGTGAAACCAGAGCCAGGGCTGAAATGTGATGCTTTTGCTCTTTTGTGCTTGTTGTGGTTCTCATCTTCCCATGTAGAAGGCTGCATACCATTCAACAGAATATTTTGATCGCAGATTGAACAATGCAGCAATCAAGCCTGATAAGCCACCTGGAAGTTTTGCTTGAGACGATTTCTAATGGGTTTTCTGATCCCTCTGAGCATCATGACTGCCTTTAGCATTGTGGAGGAGGACTCGAGTTTCTTATGAGGGCCCCACTTGGAAAAGCAGGCTGTTCAGATTCAAGCCTCCGGTTCTGTTCATGCTGTTCAAAAGCCTTTCCTCACCCTTGCTGATTTGTTTTTATGATTTACATACACTCCTGTGGAGATTTACAGAATGGATTGTCTGTGCATTGTCACGACCAAGGTAGGACTGGAAACATTGCTGTAATGTGTACTTATTTTTCTGCTGTTTTTCTGTTCCTGTAATTAAATAGATCGAGCATGTACTGTGTCAGGTTGCAAGATAAAGTGATAAATAAGCTTTGCTGCAACGAGCATTTTGTTCTCTTTTTCTGTAGATTATGCAGTTTGTTTCTATATCACTTCCTAAATGATTTGTAATTTACTTATTTTTACTAGCAAAAGGAAAATGATTTCATATTTTATCTTAGCCTGTGCTTGTGTCTATTAATATCTCTAGCTACTGGAGCACTTTCAGAATACATGGTATCGGGCACATATTTTCTTAGCTTATCAGCTTATTCTGTAAACTAAAGAATAAAAAAAAATATGAGGGCATTATATGGGTCCTAGCATTTTAAAAGAGGCCAATCAGATGTAGTTTAGATAGTCATGATGTTTCTGATTGGAGAGATGCAAGTTTCTTTTGGCTTATTGTGGCTTTTTTGGGGGGAAAAACATAGCTTGCTTTGCATCTGTAGGCCTGCAAAGTAAAAGTGCCTTGGTCCCAGTTCAGCAGTCTTGTACTGATGTTGGATCTAACCCAACTATTTGGGAATGGTCCTAAATAATTCCTTCCAAACGCATATGTAAACAAATTTTTATCCACAACAATTGTGTCAGGTTAAAGACTGTGGTTAAGGACACTGCCGGAGTTAAAGATGTAGGATAGGGATAAGTTGAATCATTCTTTGAGACCTCTTCAAACTTAGCAAACTAACATAATATTAAATGAGAGGGAGACAATCAGGGAACTTCCCTTCTGTTGCTACAGGAGAGGCAGCTCACCACATGTTTGTAAGTGGATTTGCACGTGGTGATAGTTTTTATAGGTAGCAGTTAATGGGGTAAATCTGGACGTTGGGGTTCAGCATGGCTGCTCCCCGTTCTGGTTTATCTTATTTCATCATTTCTGTAAACTTTGCAAAATGTCAGGGGTAGCCAGAACACCTCCAGGTTATGTAAAGGGTAAGGCAAACCAATGGTTAGTGTAGCTGTTGTCACTGCTGTCATTTTTTGCCTGATGGCCATTTAAAATGGGGACCTCAACCTGTAAGATGGAGAACAGCAGGAGGAGATACTCTGAGCACCCATGGGCAGCAATGACGGACAGTGTGGGCCGCTGCAGAGCATGGTGGAGCTACTGAAACGGATGCGAAATGTCATTCCCATCATAGCAATGGAGAAACCCAGATGGGGAAAGAACAGGAGGAGAATGAGGCCACAGAAGGAGCGTATGCTCCTTCTGTGGCCTCATTCACCTCCTGTTCTTTCCTGGTCTTTCTGGGTCTTTCCAGGTCCTTTTTGTTCCTTCAAGCCGTGCTGGATCCTCTGCCCTGGAGCAGGGTGGAGGTTCCTATAAGTGCACATTGATGTGATACCAGTGATACTCAGCAGCAGTGGTGCAGCACCGCTGAACAAAACCTGGATGCAGGCTTATGTTAAACATCTGATTTATACTCCCTGATGTTGCTTTTTAATCAGAAATAAGCAGGAAGGTTGAAAAACAGAGCTGCGGCTAACACTACTTCTGCGTCCCTGGTGGTGTGGTGGGGACTTATAATTGCAACTTTCCTTGGCCTTGAGAGTTTGGCAAAGAGGATTTGGGACAGGAGAATGTCTACTTTTAAGATCATATAACGGAGAAGAACATGGCCCAACACCTTTTTTTTTTTTTTTAATAACAGGAGGTATGGCTTATGACTTTATTTATTTTATGAATTGGTGCTGAATGTTCCCACTGAACAATTTCCCAGGGTCTTCTGGTCGATTAAATATGTAGACTCACCATCATCTCACTACTGTTGCTGCTTTGAGCAGGGCTCCCAACTCCAACTATCCATAATATTTTTCCTCCCAGTTCTTCTCTCCCAAGGATCTGCTACTAAATGGCCAAAATGATTCTGAAGTCAAGCGTCTGAGCCTCAAATATTCAACTCCAGATATTCAGTCTTCGCTGCCAACTTTGGTGTTGGAATGAGATAGGATTGTCAATTGTAGGTGACCTGCTATTTGGATGTATGTGGGAACACCACATTAACATATATAAATGAGCTGTATAATGACAAAAAATCTAGTTTCAGAACACTTTGATATTGCAAAGGCTCGAAGCCAAATAAATTACAGTTGATTTCCTCATCTTGCTTTGGTGCCATATTTAAATAGCTGCACCAGTGACGTTATGTTATATTGATCCATAATCTGCTCTTACTTGCTTTATTGTGCATCGGAGTAACCTTATTTCCATTAAACCTATGAAATTTTTATGGCATCGATTTATACAAGTTTTCACCAGAATAATGAGAGCAGACTTTTTTCATAACATTTGAGATTTATTTTAAAATTTACTTTAATAAATATGAATTCTACGGAACATCAGTCTGGCTATTTTTGGCCTCTGATCTGCTAATTATCCTCATTTAAATATCCATTTGTCTGATTTGTGCAAGTACTTGCCATTCTCATTCTTGGAAAAGTGGATCTTAATGTCAAGAGGGAGTAAATACATCAGTTTTATCCTTCACATTTTATAAATAATATAGAAGGATTAAAAGATGAATGCTATTTAAACTGCAAAAGATGAACACTTTTTAAAAAGTTGACATTTGTAACACATGGTCATTAAATTTACTCTGGAATTTGCAGTATTTCCAGTCTATAGAAAATGACATAAATGTTGTGGTGGGGTGAATATGCCCTTGTAGATTATGTACACGGGATCCAAAAACTCTGTTTTGAACTCTATTTTGTAGACGCCATCCAATAAAATTAATTTCTGATGTACCTCTCCAAACCTTAAATCCTCCTGACATTTTTTCATCCAAAATGTAAGCTATGTTTAAGATAGATTTAAGATATTCATTTGTACAGGTTCTTCCTCTCCATTTTGATTTGATGTTTCCATGTATTTCTGTACTCAGGACTTAGGAAATGCTGAATCAATCAAAGAGGACTTCTTATGGGCTCCTAGTTTGTTTTAATTTATCATGTTCCCAGCATAGGTTCTTTCTTTTCCTGTTGCATAAAGCACATTATTTTGTAGCATTATTTTATCATTAGCAAGAATTCAGTATAAATAAAAGTTCAGGTCAAGACTCCATCCCCAGTGGGAGCACCAGGAGGTTTTGAAAAGGAAGAACATTCCCTCTGTGCCTCCCAACAGTCGGAGGCAACATGCTGTCCTCTCCCCTGGCTATCAGTTCTTCCATCCTTCTGCCCTTTGCAGTGTTATGAGTACAGCTGTAGCTGCAGTTGGTAAAAAACAAAATAGGTAGCTCTGTGTTGCCAGACAAAATTCACTATAATAGGAGCTGGTTTGCTGAAACCCCCAGCTCTATGTATCAGGTGGCTTAGAAAAGATGACCAGCTTTCACTGGGAAAAAAAAAAGTCTTTCTGGCCCTCGTTGTTACAAAGGAGAGCTGAAAGGTGGAAACTGCAAAGGTTTAAAAGCCAGAAGGTAAATGAAGAGAAATCAAAATGTATTTTTATTTTTTTTAAATTTCATGGTCTCAAGGTGTCAGATTCAGGAGTTTTGATACTTGCAACTGGCAATCACAGCACCACAAAAAAAGACAATTAAATAATACCACAAGTAGCCATCCAGTCCTTGGTCACAAGCAGGGCTAGCTAAAAACCTCCTTCTTTGACAGTGATTTTAAAACTTCCTGGGCAATCTAGTCTAATATTTTATTATCCTTAACATTGGTAATGACAATAAGAACTGACAATGCTGATTGCCAGTGGTGTCACCTTCTGATTTGTTTTGGAGCTATATTTTATGACTTGATTAAAACCCCAGATTTTATCACCTGAATGTTTGTGTGTGTTGAGAAGAGCTTGCAAAGATGAAACAAGTGTACACTAATGTCTCAAGACTAGACACCAAATAAAATAGCCCCAGTTTATTCAAAAAACCTAAACCACTTGTTGCCTAACTCCCGAGTTGTGTCCGCCGGCTTGTACACCAGGGAGCTGGCTACCTTCAGACCAAGCCAGAATGCCCAACTTGACCCTGTTGCTTTTGATAGCTACAAAAATAAATTTTGGTCATCAAAATGTCAAAAATTCTGCAAAAAATTACTCATTTGAGATTCTTGTTGCCAGCATCCACTTAACTCTGTGGAAGTTTAAGCTGCATTATGCACTGGACAAGTTCCATCTTTAATTCAAGCTTGACTGACTTCTGTGGAACCAGAAAACCAAATGAAAAAGTGATTATTCATGTGAATGGAAAAAAGATCTTGTCTATTTATATATTGATATATTTATTTAATGTTAATGAAAGATTCAGTGCATTCCACTAGTGAAGATTTTCTTTCTCTTTTCTTTTCTTTTCTTTCCTTTCCTTTCCTTTCTTTTCCTTTCTTTTCCTTTCTTTTCCTTTCTTTTCCTTTCTTTTCCTTTCTTTTCCTTTCTTTTCCTTTCTTTTCCTTTCTTTTCCTTTCTTTTCCTTTCTTTTCCTTTCTTTTCCTTTCTTTTCCTTTCTTTTCCTTTCTTTTCCTTTCTTTTCCTTTCTTTTCCTTTCTTTTCCTTTCTTTTCCTTTCTTTTCCTTTCTTTTCCTTTCTTTTCCTTTCTTTTCCTTTCTTTTCCTTTCTTTTCCTTTCTTTTCCTTTCTTTTCCTTTCTTTTCCTTTCTTTTCCTTTCTTTTCCTTTCTTTTCCTTTCCTTTCCTTTCCTTTCCTTTTCTTTTCTTTTTCTTATTTCTGTTTTAGTCTACAACATCTTCCTCTTCATGGCACTCCTCCAAATTCTTAAATTCTTTTCTAAGAATTTAATTCAAGTGTTTGAAAGAATGAAATAAGGATGGAAGGAGAAAAACTGTGTTTTGTGATGGCCCTGCAAAGAAGAGTCATATGCTTGTTTATGTTGCTAAGCCATACCAAGGATGAACATATCCAGTTCTAACTAGCAGTGTTGCCAGGAGCCAGCAACATATGTCTATTCTATTTTATTCTGCTCATCTGGCAATATATTTAGAACAGGGGAGGCCAATGTATGCACTTAAGGCAAAACTCTGACAGATGTGTGAGCAGAAGTCTCAATATGGGCAATGGTCATGGGAAATAAGCCACTACTCTCAAGTACAGGGTCAACATCTAGCATAGACCTTGGGTGTGAGTCTTCTGTGGGTCTTTCCCACTCCACACACTCATCACCCCACTTTCCAGCATGAAGTTAGCAGTAAAGCAGAGCAGAGCTGTAAAACATGCGCCTTATCTTTTTCTTAGCACTAACTTTCATTTCCCCATAGTCCCGACATAGAAGACAAGGCAAAATTCAGAACTCATCCTGCTCAACAGCATCTCTGTAAATCTGACTGTGGATCTACGGGGGCTGGGCTAGCTGATTTTGAAACTGCCAGTCTGCATTAAGCATATCATTACAAATCCTTGTTGAGAGTGTTCTATGCTTGGGAGAGGTAGGGCCGGACATCGTGTCCCAGGAGGACACTGTGGATTCCCCAAGTGATGGGGAAACCCTCATTTAGCATTTAGCCAACACAATTCACTCCCAGTACCAAACCAGTAGGATTAAGGGGTATTTTTAGAACTTGGCTGAAGAATGCAGCGACATGGAGGTGGCAACACTGGAGAGACCTTGCTGATCTGGGCTCTCTAATTTTGAACAGCGAAATCAGTCCCAAGATACTCTCAAAAGGCCAGAATGGTAAATCAGATCAAATCATCTGCTGGAGGTGGAGAGCAGGCCCCCACACTACAAGCCAGCAGTTGGTCTCACTTTGCAGAGGTAAATCCACACTGAGGTTGTTGGATTATTGATCTTGGTGGCCTAATGTGAATGCAAATACCTAATACTTAGAATATTCGTTTATGCCAAAGTGCTTTTGAAACAGGTCTCACTGAAGAAAAGAGGCCGTTTTCCCCCCAGTTACATTATGTTAATCCAAACTTTATGTAGAGACTAAAAAGGTATATACTTGGTGAGGTTCAGCTTATTTTGTGGCACTTCCTACAAGATCAGATGTGTGTGTCTGAGAGGCTGTAGAGGCAATCCCCAAATTAGGAAATGATAAAGCAAGGTATAAATACTGAGGTTGACCTGGTGCCTCAGGTGTTGTAGACTATTACAATCTTACCAAAAGCAGCAGAGCTGTAGAGTGTTGCATTACATGAGGATCTGATTTAAATTTAGCTGGATATGAAAAAAAAAAATTACCACATTTCTGTGTGCCTGCGTATTGTTAATAGTGCTAAATAGACCTGGACAACATTTTTTTTTTTTTTTTTGGAAGACTTCAGGCTTTCAGTCATTGCAGTTTCAAATCATAAACTGGGTAGCTTTTTTTTTATTTATTTTTTTTTTGCTGAATTTCCAGACTGTAACAAACCAGAAACAAAGGAAACAGAACGATTTTCCCCCCAGAGATTCACATTTAGCTAAAATCAGAAGTTTTTTTCTATAGTCATTATTAGGTACTGATGAACACTTCAAACTGTGGTGTTTTCCTGCCAGACCTTAGAAGTGTGATAGTGCTGAATGCATGCAATTTACATGTCATTTAGTAAACTCCAATGTGAAGTGGTACTTGAGGACAGCTTTGATGACTATGGGTTGGCTGCTGGCTAAACTGCACAGTCTTAGAAGAGCAGAAAGACCCTTTTCATTGATTACCATTTATCTCAGCTGGAGAATATACTCATAGATGTCTGACAGATGGGGAGTGTGACTGAGTATTTATTTCAAATCTTTATTTACCAATGTTAAATCTTGGAAATATTATTGTAAGCCTCTAGCTTTTGGAGTTCAAACATTATGAATGTAAACTGATGAGACATGTGTTGTCTTTTCTAGAAAAAAAATTTTTAGGGGGGAGTCTCAAGAAAATTACACAGAATAAACCGATGTGCATTGCATATGCAATGTCTTGTAATTATATCTTGTCAAAAGCTCAACTTTTTTCTCCTTTATTCTTTAGAAATATGGTAATTGTCCCTTTTCCCTTGTAGTTAATTATAAATTTCAGTAAGAATTAAGTCTGTTAAATCACTTCTTCCCCCTCTTCCCCCTCCCTTGGTCTCTATGGTAGCAGCAGGAATAGAAGGGAATTACTTTGATCTTCATTTCTGAATGGCATTTTGTTTCTTCCGAGCATTGACCTTGTTTAGTGCAACTGAAATTTTCAATAGATTTCATTAGATTATAATTTGCTGATCTCAGAGAGATGTCTTTATTGAGATTGGTTTTAACCATGAAAGTAGAAGGGTGATTTGTTTCATAAATCTGTGAATAGCTTTATAAACTGAGAAAAGAAAATGTTCAATTAACTGCTCAGGCAGATATGGTTAGGGCGTAATACTACTGCACAGCAGTGGAGAGCTGCACATGTAAGGAAAGGTGGAAGATACTGAGCAAGACAAAGAAAATTAGAAAGCTTGATCCTGCCTCAAGTAATGATAGTGTTTCTTAATGATAGCAGAGCTATACATCGTTAGCAAGCCCCTTCTCTAATATTCGGAGGGGCCTGAGTGGAGGTGGAAAGATAATTTCCTAGTGCTGAGGAGAGCTGCGTTTTTAAGCATTTCACATAGCTGGAGCTGACCAAATGAATTCTTTGCAATGTCCAAGAGGCCACTAAAAGCAGAAAAGATGCATCTCCTGGCATGCATCTGCAACATAAACACACATTTCTTCTCTGTTTTAATGTTTGCTACTACCATGCAAATTTCTTTCTGTCTCCCTTCACCTAGTGCAACACTTCTGAAAAATGAGAAGATACGTGCAGTCAAGGAGAGGAGAATGGTTATTTATGAGTGAATCATTAGGTCAGGGGTATTGCCTAGTATATGATTATATTTTACCCAGTCGGAGACCTCTAGCTGAGTTCTACAGTTTTCATTTCCCCAGAGAATCATCTGCATCAGAGAAGACAATTTGTCAGGCTGTGTAGGAGTAGATAAATATCTTCCACTGGGTTTAACTTCAGCCAACTCTTTTGTTACTGGAGACCTCACTCAAGGACTTGTATGTAATTTGCAAATCATATTCTTGGATGTTCTAGCGGATATAAAGGGAATCTCACCTGTGACTGCTTTTGACTCTGATCACCAGTATCTTCTCTGAGAAATTTTTAAGTCAGATCTTAAAGAGTGCTGCAGTTCAGCGAGCCCTGAATAAACTTTTAGCAGGTAAAATATTCCTAAATATCTTCTCTGTATTTTGTCACATCTTTCCACTGAGCTAAGGTCCGTCTCCAAATGTGTCTCTGGCCACAGTCATAGAATAAAATCATAGAAGCATTTAGGCTGGAAAAGACCTCCAAGATCATCCAGTCCAACCTTTAACCTAGCACTGCCAAGCCCACCATTAAACCATGTCACTGAGCTCTGAATCCAAACGTTTTCTGAAGACCTCCAGGGATGGTGACTCAACTACTTCCCTGTGCAGCCTGTTCCAATGTTTCACAACCCTTTCAATGAAGACATTTTTCCTAATATCCAACCTAAACCTACCTCTCCTGGCGCAACTTGAGGCCATTTCCTCTTGTCTTCTCAGTTGGCGCTTGGGAGAAGAGACCGATCCCCACCTCTCTACAGCCTCCTTTAAGGCAGTTGTATACAGTGGTAAGGTCTCCCCTGAGCCTTCTTTTCACCAGGCTAAACAACCCCAGATTGTTAGGCAATATTTGGCCTTCAAAATTTGATATTGATGGTATATGTAATCCCTGTCTGTGAGAAAGTGGCAATAGTGAATGTGTATGTGGTCTTAGAGCCCTCTGAACACCCCCAGCAATTGCTATGGTTGATCACATACCACATCCTGGAAATCTTCCCCAGAGCTTGCTGATGTGCAACTGCATCTCTGTCACCAGCAACCTCTGTTGTGCAGTGCCATAAAACCCTCACCTTTACCCCTTGTGATTCAATATGCCCATGCAGGAGAATCAGAGCAACTTCCCAGGCACTGGTGCTGCCACTCTGCGTTATATTAATGTATGTGCAAGATACATCATATTGATGTTTCTAACCAGTGCTAATAGCAGTCAGTTATTTCAACATTTGTCTGAGATAAGCACATAGGAAACAAGCTTGTTTAAGGCTGTATGCCAGGAAGGTAGATGTTTGGCTCAAAGACTATGAAGGTCTTGAAGCCTTGGTTTGGGCTTCTGAAATTGGTGCTTTCTGTCTACTTGTTACCTATGGGGTCTGCATTTCTGGATGCTTGATAAACCTGTCAATTTGGGAATAACATCTAACAGTGCCTCCAGAGAAGGAATTGCACTAACTGACTGGGGGGTTAGCATCTCTGTCTGACTTTGGTCATCACTTCATTGCTTCCTGACTGTTATTTCTATGCAATTTATCAAGGATTTAAAGCATCAACCCAGAAAAAATGCTGTGACTGATGCAGAGTTCAGAAATGAGAACGGATTTATTCTTTTGTGTCCCAAGGTCTCTTTGTACAAAAATTACACAAGCTGAAGATCTTATTGCATATTTTGAAAGCTCTGATTGCACGAAGTTGTGATAAAGCCTATGCCTGGATAACTCTGTCAGTACAATGGAGCTGTCTCTAGGGTGAAGCCAAGTAGTGCAGGAGGCCAAGTATCCACAAAGAAAAGAAGTAAAACGACTGTGGAAATCACTCATTCATAAGCTATGGAGAAACAGCCTCTCTGTTTCCATTTCATCTGGAGAACTCTTTTATTGGGACATATTCTCCCTGACAGCAAGGCAAGACATATTCCTTTTGCATACGAATATTGGTAAGTGTGAACAGCAAGCTACAGGTGGCTCTGAACTCCTTTGAAAGCTGGCTAAAGAAAGATGATTTCAAATGATGGATTTTCATCACTTCTTGGATTTTTAACTTTCCAGTGTAACAGTGAACCAGGATTTATAGTCCTTATACTCACCAAACTCCCAAATTGGTAAAAATCTGAGCAGTAATAATCAAACGGAGTTAGTTCCTTTTACAGTCTGCAAATATTTCCCAACATATTTATTGCTACTCTTACTTGTATTTCCTGTGCTTGCAGAATACTTTATGTAGTGTTTACCTCTTGGGTAAATTGTTCCTTAGGTGGTGTCTGTAAGGTGGGACTTGTTGGAGCTTGTGGCTGATTTGAAAAAGTAAAATTGAGCACTTTCATGCAGGAGAGCGTTATTAGCATCTGATATCCAACCTTATTTCTTAGAACTGTTTCAATTGGGTGTGGGTGGAAGATATGAAAGATATTAAAAGCATTGTTTTTAAACAAAATACAAAAAAAATATTGACCATTCAAACAGGAAATCAGCTGTGATTTAAAAAAAGAAAGAAAATTTTGGACGGGAAAAGTGCTAAGTCCCAGCCCTTCAGCTACACGCATTTCTCAGACAATTCCAGCACAATGTCATGTTATCTGGAGAATAATTCAAATATCCATCTGTGAAGGGCCAGACTCTGCAGGTCACCCTGCAGCCCAACTGCATGCTCAGCCCTGCCCTTGTGCTGGAAAACTGGGGTATGTGGAGAGCTGCAGCCTATGAGCCATTACCATTACCTCTGTCTCTCTGGCCTGTGAATATGCAGCATGTGTCTTGTGATTCTGGGCCTTGGGACAGTTTTGGTGTGAATCTCAAAGTCAGGAGTATTTGCAGAGTGTTGGCCCACCCTGCTATGAGATCTGGACCTTTTATTTTGCAGACATATCCTCTTTAAGAATGTGAGGAGTCTTTTTAAGGAATCTCCTGCCAATCACATTATACATGGTTAGCTGAGTTTGTAAGATCAGACTTTTCAATCAGAAAAATGTTTCCTGTCCCAAGCAAATTATTAATTTTCTTGCCTTTATCTTGGTTTGGATTATACTGAAGACTTTTCAATTGTTAAAGAAGGAAAGAAAAATAATAATTGGCAATATTTTATGCAGCCTTTTGATCAAAATTTATTTGTAGTTTTATTATTTCAATAGGATTACTTAATTTGCTGTAGCATTCAACCCTTCCTTACAGGAGATAACACACACCCACAGGATACTGCTGACATGATACAAAAAACTTTTTCAAATCCTTTTAAACAAGACTTTCTAAACTTTCATCTGAAGGTACAATGCTTCTTGCTTACTAGCTATGCCTTTCTGAATATTCCTTGAAGGTGTCTAAGTGAAAACAAAAAAGTTTTTTAAGGTTTGGGGAATACAAAGCTGAAACAGATATGTATAGTTTTTCTTTTCTTTTCTTTTCTTTTTTTCCCCCCTCCTTATAAAAGTGTTTAGCACTGCAATGCTTTACAAATGTTTACTTTTTGGAGATAAAGAAGAAAGCACTAGTAGGCTTGGTTAGTTAATGTTCACAAATCAGAGTCAAAAATGAAAATAATGTGAAGCCTCATCAGTCCTGTGTGCAGAGGTTGCCCTCCTTTGCTCTCAGCATGGGGGAAAGAAAAGTATATTGTAGTTGCTTGCAATATACCTGTCTTAAATGAAAATAAAAAGAAGGATGGTAGTTTTTTTTTTTTTTCCTCACATTATGTCAAGCTTCAGGAACGCACATAATTATGGGAGTCCTCCAATTCAAGCAGCTAAATAATAGTTTGATCTTATGTGAAATGCTGAGAGTAATGGTGGCAGACACTAGAATTTATTCTGAACTTTTCTTCAGGGACTCTGACCCATTCTGCTGTGCAATTTGTTCTGATGGGCTCCAAACCTTTGCGAAAATGTAATTGAATCACTGCAAATGCAAGGGAAATTACAGGAAGATCAGCCTGAAGGTCTGATGGTAGCATCTTGCACTGCCGTGTGGAACATTAGACTTTAAATTAACCCCTCACTCTTTTGGTTCTGCAAAGTTTCAGGGAACTGCAGGAGTCTTGCTGTTTTCTCCTCCTCCATGTCCTCCAGGGGCCATTCTGGGGAGCAATCAGTGCGTTCTGCTCAGCAAAGAAACACACCCTGAAAATCTGGGACAGATTTACTCCTCCTGGAAAATAGCCTTGGGGTGGTTCAGGCTGCAACTATCACTGGTTCAAAGAGGACATGATGTAAAATGCAGCCTGTCATGAAATGGGGGAAAAAAAGCCAACCTTTATCTGCTACCTAAAGCTCTGCTGTTGTTCCCTGAATACCTCAGTGTGGAGAATAGCCAGATGGCAGGTGCTTGGGGGTCAAAGTGGAGGAAGGTTTTGTTCACCTATATAATTGACAACTTCAGAGCAAAATTAATGGGTAAATGTTGAGGTCTTTTGGATCCTGCGAGCTGTGGATCTTGTATGATGGTGGAAAAATGACTTTGTGTGATCTAAGGGGTACTAGCAAGCTCCTAGACGCTCCATCTGGAATGGAGCCCATTGCGCCTAGTGCTTGCAGCACATACTGTGTTGTGTGTAATGCCATTTTCACTTATTTGCAGCAGAGCCATGGCAGATGCCCATCCCACAAATGCTCAGTCGAAACACCTGCCTGGATACCCATTCAGCACTCTACCGTAAGTTTGAGCCTTTTAATACAAAGCTTTGAGAGACTGAATGGTAAGTCTCTGTGTTTGAAGCAGCCCTGTCAGGTAAAATTTCAATACTGAGTGCGTTTGAGAACGAACAGAAATGAGTCCTAAGGCCAGATCAAACTCCTTGGGAAGTCTGAACTGTTGAAATGTTGGGTGTGGGCTTAGCAGGGTTTCTTCAGAAGTTCACGCTCTTCGGAAATTTAATTCCATGTGGAGCAATGGGGATCAGTGGTAAGCATGGTATGGTTGTTGTTGGTGTCCAGCACAGAGAGAGTGCGGGGTTACCGCTGATTGCTACAGCTAGCTGTGCTCCAGCTGAGCATGATGGCTAGGAGCCTGCTAGTTTTGCCCTGTCATGGACACAGTTTGTGAGAATTCATTCATAAGCTCCTGCAGGGTGTGCCAGAAACAACTGACATTTAAACACCAGCCTGCCCCCAGATTCTGGTGGTGACACAAGGAAGGGGTGATGCATCTTTTCTTTTCCACATTCTTATGAAAGACTGGCAATTCTAAGTGCTTTATGGACTAAGAAGTGGGAAAATTAGCCCACTGTAGATAACTTTTGGGATGGTGATCAGTGAGTGAACTTTAGTCTGCTGGATTTGTAGGAAATGACCTTTGTAAATGCTTTCCTCCGTTTGCCAATTAGATGACTTCAGTGAGATTTGCTTTTAACCATCAAGGACACAGTAATATTTGAAGAAAAAAAAAGAAACTGGGGTCAAGTTGACACTGCATTGATTTATATCTTGTCTGAATATACGTTGTAGATAGAGCCAAATCCTTGGATGCTGGAAGTTAGTAGGGGGCTGACTAATAGAGGCTCACTATGATGATTTATCTCAGCTGAGGAGTTGGCAGGAGTTAGTTGACATTTTCTTTGGCTCTGGATCACAGCATGATGTTGGTCCTCAGCTATCGACTTGTCACCTTTTACGAGCAGATGAACAAGAAACAAATTTAAGTTTTTGCCCTCCCTCAGTCTCTTGCTAATCTTGCAAGTGATTGTGAACCTTGTGTTTTGGGTTGCGCTTACGTTGTGTTAAAATTAGTGATATCATTGTTGATCTATCTATGAAAATAGACCCACTTAAACGTACTGATTGAACTACTGAGCTAAACAGATTTTCACCAGCTGAGGATCTAGCCCAGTGACTAATTTGTAAGTCTTCTTAACTATTAGTACACATTCTCAAAGAATTTGGATTGACTTTGCAATGTGGCCTGGTTGGTTTTTTGTTTGTATTGAGTGGGCAGTGGCATGAGCACAAGTATGGCATTGTGGTGCTTTTGGAAATGGAAGTACACTGGGCATTTGGTAGCAAAAGTAATTAGGTCAGGAGCAGTTGCACTCAGTGATTCCCATTAACACCAAGAACTGACTCTTCCAATAGTGACGTTAAATGCTTTCATAAGTAAGATAATTTTTATTACCATCTGGGTATTTTTTAGAATATTTCTTTCTTAAACCATCAAAAATGAAATCATTTAGATCGATTATTCTTTGTTTGTCTTGTTACACCAGATATGTATGCATGCATATGTAATTTCTATAAACCTGCTATCTTGCATATTTGTGTACTGTCACCAAAAAATGGTAAACTGAGGAACAAGCTTTGTTGTCTTTGTTTGCACTAGAAGTGGTCTAAGATCAGAATAACTCCAAGCAGTGTTATTTTTAAACTGTTACAGTGGAAAAAAACAAAACAACTTACTGTTAGAATATGGTTCAACCTTTCACTTGGTTACTTTTCTTTTTTTTTTTTAATGTAGAGTACAACATGCAGTCCTTGAAGTAATTGCCTGCTTGGAGGTTGCTTCCATCTGTATTTTTTTTTATTATGAATGTTGAATGGAGTGAAGGAGCTCAACAATACCCCACAAATAAGTTGTAGTTCAAGTTTTTTTTTTTTTTTTTTAAATCAAACCTTTTTCTGTGCAGCCAAACAGATTTTTCTGCCTACCTTATTTGTATTGGATATTTATAAGCATTTCTTACTCTATTTCGGTGGATTTATTTTCTTAGGAGTCTAATGCAAACAGTTGGAGAAAATGAAATCAGATGGCAATGAACTTCTCTTAGGTGGTGTTTTTTGCCATCTGATTTCAAAAGTATTTTTAACTGCCTTGCTTTTATCTGAGAAGAATACCCGTGAAATGTCAGCATTTTGATGAGAAGCTGCTTAATGAAATGAATTTTTCCAGTGATGCAACAAAGCATATTACCTGTTACGGAAGAATGGTGAGATCCAAGAAAGAGCAGAGCTCTGGTCAGTTGTGACAGCTCCATGCGACAGCGTGGCGTGTGTTTGGATGCCTCTCAAGAGCAGTATAGGAAACAGTGGCAAATAATGAATGTTAAGCAAAATGGTAGAAAAGGTATCCTCTTTCATCAGTTTTGTTGGCTGCATCACCCCAGATGTCATGTGTCTGGGTGTTTTTTCTCTCCTTTTTCAGCAGTTTTTACAAAAACCACTGTGTCCTCTTAGGAGCGCCTTTGCCATCCGGTGCAAGAATCAGGAGGTCTGGCAGCGCTGCTGTTATGTAACAGCCTGACTCTTTTGCAGTCCCTAATTTACCATCTTTTTTTTGAATTTGCTGATGATTCTTGCAATTAAGGTTCTCAATTCTGTTTGGCAACTCACCATCTGCAAAAGAGGGCATAAGTGAACACTGGCTTTCTGTGTCTTCACAATGTCCTTAATTAGATTCATTTAAAGTCTGAGAGTTTTGATCAAGGGAATTACCTAAGGGTGGCTTTGTCTGCACTTGCACTTTTAGTCATGTCTTCCAAAGGATTTGTAGTGTTTGTTTATAAGATACTCCAAAAGGAGTTTCACTGCATTGCTGTTAAGCATTCTGAACCTTCCTGTCATTGGGGTGGCTTGCTAGCTAGATCTATTATGCAAAGATAATGACGTATCGCAAACTGCACCTGTCTTGCAAAAATATTTGGGGTTGTCTCTTTTTCCCGCCTTGTTGACAGCATTTCTTGAGTTCAGCATTCAGCATATTCACCTCCTCTTACCCTGCATCATTAATAGGTTCCCTCTGCTTTTTTCCTGCTGCAGAGCTCCTTGGCCCGCCACATTCCCCTTCCACCACAATAGCCCCTTTTGGGGTGTAATGTGCCACTAAGAAACAGCAGGAGAGAGTGGTAAAGGGCATCTGGGTCACAAAGGGCAATGGTTTTTGTGCATGTCCTAAGTCACTGCTTTGCAGAGCCTCATTCGGTGCCAGCTGTCCCCTCCATGTGCTGGAGAAGGGGACGCTGACTTTGAGGACTGGGGAACCTGCACGAGGGTCCTCACAGCTGTGCATGGTGCAATGGGTCACGGGCTGCAGCTTTATGTAGGTGCTAGGCTGTGGGAATTTAGTGCACATTTTGACTGCCAGCCTGTGTGGCAGCTGAGCCTGAAGTCTTTCTGCCCTCCGTTTACCTACATCCATAGCACACGGAGAGCAAAAGTCACTCCTTTCTCAGCCCTGCATACATGTGTAGGATTATTGTTCTGTTTACGTGGAATAGATTGGTGCATAAATGATAAAGTTATTCTGGTTTTGTCTTTTCCCAGTTTATTGGGAACACTGGAGGGACAGGAATGCACTAATGCCCTGCACAATATCTGGTTTTAGTCTGATCTGGGAATCAGCCCATAAATGTTTCTGGTTCAAACTGATCAAGGGTTTTGCATGCTTACTGACTTCACAGCAGTTGTTTTAAAGAAAATCGTAATTTTGGAAGATGCCTGTATGTTAGTTCTGGTGGCTGTGCTCTATGTAAAGAATGTTCTGACACTGTTGTACGATGGAGCCAGGCAGGAACATATTGAAACATGCATATTCTGTTTTGTTTTAAGGCTCTGAGTCTGGAAGAATCATTTCTGAAATCAATCTCACTCTCTTTAAAGACAAAACAAATAAATGGCTCTGTTTGGCTAGACTCGCCTCTCCCGGGACTTTGCGTTGCGCCTTGTAACTGTGTCTCTTCCTCTCCTATGTGGATGTTCTCTATAAAATAAACAAATAGCTCCATGCTCCAGAAAGTGCCTTTTGCAGGGTCTCTCTCTTTCTCCCTGAGCTTTAAGTATTTTTATGTTAAAACTTTGTAGGCTAATAAATTCCATAGACAGTCCGGGTGGTGGGGAATGTTTTTTGTGGCTAATATGTGAAATATTTGAAAACTGAGCTATTAATACAATGCTCTGTTCTTGTGTCTTTCACCTCTGCGCTGATGGTAATGGAAAATTTTGAGTGCTAAAATTCAGCTTTGTTTTTAAAGAAGGTATTAAAGCAATACCATGCATGTTTCTGCTGGGTCATGGTATTCCTGCAGCCCTTTATCTTTCCCTGCACCCCTCCTTGTCCAATGCTGAAGGCACTTTACCGTCCACCTCTTATCCATTTAAAAAGACTGTATCCTTCACTGCTGTGAGGCAGTCACCAATCGCCAGCTACTAAACAGCTTTCTAAAATAGCCACTTAAATCCCTCTTCACGTTGCATAGCTCTCTGATGCTTCCTTCTCATTTGCACCCCCCTGTCCCAGCCTTTGCTAGGGAAAACCATGCTGTTCCAATTGTTTTTGGCTGTAGCTGGAGGTGGGGAAGAGCTGGGACATATCTTCTGTAATCTAATTTATGGATTCAGTGGGGAAAGTTCCAGCTAAATTATGGTAGTGTTGGATTAGCAGCAGCCCACAGCATGTCCCAGCAGGGCAGCAAATGCTTCATGCCTGGGTAGATAGAGGCAGACACTAGTAGTGTATGTGTTAACAGAAGGGACTGGCTCTGGAGCAAAATTTGAGAGAAACAAGGCAAAAGGAGCCATTTATAGTCCTCTTTCATCAAGGATTAGGGAAGAAAGGGAAGATTTTCAAAAAAGGTAATGGCCCCTTGACAATGAAATATATATACTTAATTTATGATCTATGTGGTCCTTCCTCAAGTTTCTGTTAATGGGATCCCAGTGGAACAAGGGAGGGATTTCACAATTGCAAAACAAGCTCAGAAACCCTCAAGGTAAGGTGATAATTCAGTTTAAAAGATTTGCATGGTACGCATTAAGCTGTACAAAACCATTATCTGCAGATTGACCCACATAGTTGCTTGACTTCATCATCAGGAAACATTTCACATGCCTTATTTACAATGAGTAGTCTCATTAAGCACACATTATGTATAGGATATTTGCTGTCTTTATTGCTTTATTTATTTTATGGGAAGCACCAAGATGTTGCTACAGCACTCCCAGTCACACAAGTGCAGCAGTACATAACTGAGAACAAAATATTTGTAATTTGAAATTTTCTTTAAGCTGATACGTGGTGTTGATCTTTATGACAGCAATTACTTATGGGTAAATTTTTATAGAAGAATAAATATGGTTTTAGCTACCTAAAATTTTTTCAGCTCATGAGGTTTATGAGCAAAAAATATTAAACAAATCTTAATATTCTTCTGGACATGATTTTAAAATTCTGTTTTAAGATCTGATTTATCTAGGCAATGCTTTGGCAGTGTCACTAAAGTTTAAAAACAGTGTTTGTGTCCAAATTCTATGGTATTTTTTATTTTTTTTATTCCCAGATGTAAAGCATGATTGGAGTATAGTTTTTCTGGTAACATATACATAGCTTAAAGGTTATATCCCAGGGGTGTTGCTACCCTCAAGCCATGTTTTCCTCGCTTGAGAAATTCCATGCTGAGGTCAAACACAAGCAATTCAGGCATAATGCGTTTATGGAGATATACTTAAGAACAAAGTTAGCTCCGCTCTTTGTTTACACCCTGCAATAACCCACGAATGTGGTTAATATGACTGCTTAGAAGTATTTCTAGTCCCTAGTTAAGCGAACTAAAGTATTTTTATTATTCTTCTCTTAAATGTGCAGCAGCATAAGAGAAGGCAATGATTTAATTTTTTGAGGAAATTAAACATGTTCATTATATAAATTAAGACATGGTGTGTGTATTTAACCAACAAGTGAAACGTGGCTTAAGTGGGACAGTGTGACTTTGACTCCTGGGTCAGTAATTCTTGCCACAATGATATCTGGAAACTACACCTTAGCAAGGAGCCTCATTGTGCCTGGTACTCTAAGAATTTATAGAAGAAACTTGTGGCTGAAGCAGCTGTGGAAGACAGAGGGTAGAAACTATTCCTTGTTTAGCAATATTTTATAGAGATGCTGAAAGTGAAATTCATCTGTCCAGGTTTATGTCAATGGAGAGCTATAAACACTGTTGAGGTGCAGTTCATCTTTACACTGTTTTTTAAAGTATGAATTGGGCTGTTGAAGGGTATGTTTCTCTTGATTAATGATAAAGGAAACGCAGATGACCATCTCCGATACACGTGTCTGAACCAAAGATGTATCCCACGACAGGGGGCTTTCTCAGTGTTGGCAAAGTGGTGACCTACACCAGAGACTCAGCTACAAGACTTTCCTTCTAGGCTACCCCAATATAGGTAGTTTAGTACAGCTATCCTTTTATAGATGTGTGGAGCTGCCACTGACTTCCAGGCAAAATGCAAATGAACACAGGTTTGGATGAGGGCATAGCCTAAGCCATAGAGGTATTACAGGATCTCACATAAACTTGTATTATACCAACCACCTTTTTCCTTAATATCATGAAAAAAAGTCTATTTTGTCGTGACAGACCACATGTTTAGTGGCATTTTCATTTGTACCTTTAGATTGCAAGTCCTGTTATTCAGTCAATACGCACTATGTAATGCCACTTACTTACACCTACAGGGCTACAGAAACCTGAAGGTGTCTCTTTTCCGCATAAAAAGGCTGTGAATAGCCATCTTAGTGAATGTGTTCTCCAAAGATTTATTCCCCCAAAATTCTGAATGTCTCCTGTGAAGTGCTTTGGGGACGTCCCTTCAGCCCTGTTGGTTTCACTCGCTTGTCAATATAAATGAGCAAGGGAATCCTGCCCTGGAACTGGGGCAGTCTATATGTCATGGAGGTGTTGCACAGGCATTTCTGGGGAAATGAATATAAAAAACTTCTTCAAAGGCTGACGGAAATTACTCTTCCCTGAAGAATACTCATATCTCTGGTTTTNGAACAGTCATGCAAATTCGGATTTGCTCTGTTTGTTTGTTTTGGGTGCTCTAGGGAAGCAAGAAATATAAATGGGAAAGCACCTGTAAACCATATAATTAATAACCTATTTTGTGTTACAAGTAGACTATGAGTAGTAGGTCTGAATATCCTGTGCTTTCAGGGTTTTGCAAATTAGAGCTTCAGTCATCCATGCAAGCAGACCTGAGTTGTATCATCCCTTCCTGGGATTTGAGCATTGCCAAAACCCAAAGGTGTTAGCTCAGCCCTGTTCGTTGATGACTCTCGCAGTCTGAATGAAGCTTGTGTACAGATCTCTACAGGCCACTGTGCCTCTATGAGTTTTTCTGGGTGGGTATCTGCCTTTTTTCCATCAAGTGTCACCATCTTATGGGAAGTCACAAATATTTTTTGAAATGTTTAACATTAATTATGAATCCTGACGCATCCTATTAGTCATTCCAGCTGTACCTATTCATCTGACTTACAGTAAGCCCATCTCTTCTTTCTTACCCTGGGTACTTTATGGTATTTCCTTAGTGTCTAAGTATCTCAGAATACTAGTCTGTTGTCACAAGATCCTTGTGAAGAAGTTGGGAGAAGCTATCGTCTCCATTTAGAAAGGAAGGGTATGAAAGCTGGGAGAAGTGGAGAACATGACTATGTCACACAGAGATACGCCAAGCATTCCAGTCTGGAACAAGTGCTGCACCCAAGTTAATTAACCCATGATAGAGCTGTTAGCCCAAGCGTGATACCACGTCTTTGTAAAACATCTCACTGTGCCAGGCAACTGCTCAGCTCTTGGAGCAACCTTGGGGCTCTGTAACAAAGCACTGGATGACACAGCAGGACATTATTCTTTTGTGGAAAGGGAAGAGACATTTTACAAATATTTACAATCATAGATAATGGAGTAACTTCAGGAAAAGATTTTGATACACTGTTTTGGCAGCCTGGGCCACCTATTTGCTCAGTTATTTACCGTCAGCTTGGGAGCTGTTCTTGAGCTGTAGCGCAACAGGACAACCGAGATGTGTAGGAGCTGTCAGATCCGCAATCTGCTCTGCTGTCACTGTCATTGCTGAAAGCCGAGTTTCAGGGGCAGCTACATTTAGAGGCTCTGCGTTCTGTATTCCTTTGAATTGTTTTTAATGTATAGTGAAAGCACCTAAAGTAGAAAGTGGTGTAATTAAAGAAAAAGCAAAAACAGATAAAGCTTGACGCTTTTCCTCCCACAAATACATACTATGTACATGTATTTTTATACAGACTTTTCAATACCTCCTTCATGCCTCTGGCACCTGAGCTTACCCCAGCTCTACGGATCTCTGCTACATAAATAGATCTCTGTCCGTGTCCCCAGCCAATCTAAACTTGCTGGTGTTCAATGTCTATCCTTTTCTGCTGTGCCGCCTGCACCTCAGTCTGGCTGTGGTGTTGCTCCCTTCACTGACACGATACAAGTCTGGGGTTTCCTGAGTGAAGGCTGGGCCTTGAATTCTTCCGGCAGTGGAATGGGGGTAAGGGAGCCGTCTTCCTTAGTTTGGTGCTCTCTTTTCGCCCACAGGAGAGCCCTTATATTTTCTTCTTCCCTGCTCTGTCTGAACTTCTGGGGTCTTTAAAGACGGATATTTGTATTTGGACAAACATTTACTATTTTAAAACTGTTTATCTGTTCCACTCTCATTGTGGAATAGATAACCAGAGAAGCCATTCATGAGGGAAGAGCAGTGATTTCTAACACTGGATAGCCACCTAGAAAGATTTAGATGTCATGGCAGTAGCAGAATGGCAGTATTGCACTGAAAGACAGGGAATAAACTTCAGGAGACTGAATCCAGCCATCTGTTGTTACAGGAAACACTATCATGTAATATCTCACGTAAAAACTTGGAAATGATCCACTGTCACCCTTCTAACCTCCACTACCATCCTGTGTTGATCACTGCTACTGGATAAATACAATAAGGCAAAGCATGACACACAAAAAGCCACTATTTAAAGATTAGTCTTAGCTAGAAAGCCAGGTGAATAACTCACCAGAGAATTTGTAATCTACCAGGATTTTGCCCCTTACTGTAAAACAGGATTGCGCATTCTGATCTGTTGCATGTCTGCACAGTGGAGCCTTTAATTCCAAGCTCAGTCCAGGCCTGCCTGCTAATGAGCCAATTTATGTCACATTTGACATTAGCAGACTTACTTTAGTTAAATGGTTCATAAAACCCTGGAGTGGCCATAGCAGATAGAACAAAAGCCGCAGATCTTTGCAGCCCTGCAGCTGATAGAGGTCTATGGTTGATACTTAGAGATAAAGTGTGCTAACTCATCAAGCACAGAGTGGTATTTCCCTTGGAATATCTTTCTTGCAATCAGCAGTTTAGAGGCTTCTTAAGCTTGTGGTTATGGATGGGCAGTTACTTGTGACAGACTGGATCTCATTAAAATAAGAATTAGATAAGTGGAACAAAATTCTGTTGTAAGACAGTTAGAGTAAATCTAGATTTGCACTCATGTAACAACGCAGAGTTTGTTTCCTTGTTCTCTTCACTAGCAAAAGTCTTTAAAATTTGAATGCTTGAGTCCTCTCCTGAATATATATATATGTGTATATTTAATAAAGAAAGAGGTGGTTTGCTCATAAAATCTTGGCATTTACTTTATAAATTCTAAACTGTAGTAATGAAATTTTTATTTATCAGATATACACTTATGAGTTTTCTAGGGTAGTATATAGGCTTATTCTAATTGAATATAATCTGATCAGCTATGTATTTTCTCCCCTGTAGATATGTGCAAGAATAGTGCTTTTAGAGGTTTAAGGGGTGATTTAAACGATGATTTTTTTCTGCTTTCTTTCTCAAAATTCAAATTGCAACTAACTCTCTGAAATATCAATTCTATGGAAAATCAGCATCCTCTAGAATAAAAAATGTTTTTTGAGCAGATCTTTATTTTTTTCTCATTTATTTCCTGTTGATTTTTATATGTTATTTGTGGCTTGTATGAAGTTGTGGAGTTCTTCTTGTAAGATTATTCACAATCTTTCTATTCCAATTAATAGTAGAACCTTGTATGAGACCTCCTTTTTTTTTCTTCAGTGAAATCAATGGCAAAATTGATTTTAGAATGAAAGTAGAAGTGCCTCCTCTACTTTATCACCTCTGAAAATCAAAGAATTTGAATTAGGTTTGTGGTTTCACAGCATTCACAATAGTAGTTTAGCATATTGCGTGTTTATTGGGTTCCTTGATGGGCTTAACTGCTGTTAAGCAGTAAACTCCCAGAAAAGGGAGCTTATTAAATGGTCTATTTACTAAACCAAGCTTGACATCTCTATTCATTTATATCTGATTATTTTACTACCTACAAATGATATTTTGGACATGGAGATTGGGTACTATTTTTTATTTTGACTTTGTTTTGTAGTGATAATCTACAGCATCACTACAGCTATGCAGGAGTGACTGTTTTGTGTTTGTAGGTAATTAACAGAATTGCCAACTTATTTCCAAGTCCTTATTACTGGTAAATTTACATAAATTGCACAGCATCATGGCTGATCTGAGGCAGAACTGTGTGTTTTCAGAAAAACTAAGAGTTTTTCTGAAAGAACTTCTGGGTTCTAGCTTGCTCCCAGTGCACCCTAAGAAAAATCACCCTGTCTGTTCCTTGGTTTCACCAAAGTAGATGCAGAAATACTTGCTACTTTCCTAAATTTCTTTGAGATCTATTAATATGTACAGTACTGCATAACAGTGTGATATGATTTCAGATTCTACATTTAATTTCCTAGGGTCAGTGTTTAGAAACTTTTTATTTGAAACAGAGGGTATAAGAAAAACATAATGAAAACCATATGTTTTATTGTATTACAGAGCACCTGAAATTCTTTTATTTTGGGCAAGACAAAAGGGGGGAAAACTACTTGTTATTTTGGGCACTCGGTTTTTGGGTGCAAAACCAAAATATTGACATAATAACATATTTTATGCTCTTATTTTGGTAAAGAGAACATTTCAGGAGTCCAAGTATCATAGGTACAGATTGAAGCTATTGATATTCAAGGTGGTTTAAACATAATTGTTTTAAAATAATGTAGCTCTAAAGCATAAAAAAGTGTCAGTGTTTGTTTTTAAACATGTTCCATACTTTTCAGTCTATTCAGTTCCATAGCCTTAAGTTTATTCAGTCTTTTATTCAGTTGCGTTGAAATCTTTATACCTTTGTTCTTAACTTATTAGTTCTGTTTATTCATCACTAACTGAAGATATTGTCACACTTGCAGAAGCCTCAAATTTATCTTGCTTTCTGAGACGGAGCCAGAAGACCCCAACTGTCATGAAATTGAAAAGGCTGGATAATAGCTACTTGTCCTTGCCACTATTCTCTAAGCAGTCTGAGCTACCATGAAACACTAACTTCCAGTCTAGCAGTTAGGGATATATCACAGGATTACAAAGCCCTGGATGCACATAAACATTTTAGTGAGTAAAATACAGTTTAGACAAAATTCAAGTTCCAAATCCAATTAGGCAATTCATAAAGCCCATGCCCATTCCCATCCCTCCTTTCCTGGCTGCTTTAATGCCTCCAAGACTTCAAGCACCACAGTTTTACCAAGTAAATTTCCCATCCTTTGTGCTGAAGCTTCTTTCATTTCTTCATGTACAACTGGCTACCTTTGGCAGATAGGATGGAGACTTCCTCTGTCTGAGCCTGGTTCATTGTTGCTGGTCGTAGTGCTCTTCTGGGAGGTGGAAGTTGTGGATTTGACCTCCAGAGTAAAACTTGTGTTGAACTCTGAACTTCCATTCACAAAAATGCAATTATATTAAGAGCATCTCGTCTTCTATCCGTCTTTTGAGGGGAAAGGATGAAACAATCATCTCTACCCAAAGGGACAACTTAGGCATGTAAGTAGAGGAGAGGGCTATAGGCAACGTATCATAACCTTTTTTAGACGCACAGGTCAGGCAGGCACCTGCAGTAGGAGACAGAGAAATTCAGAAATATCCTTTTATCTCCCTTACTACTTGCATTCCTCCCTGCCTTTAACCAACATGCTGCTTTTTCTTAATTTTTTTTTGTTAGCCATTTTCATTGCATTGCAGGAGCCAGATCAGGCAACTCTTAGTGTCACCACACATTCTCTATTGATTTCCAACTAATTCCACTGTGCTGTTCTCAAAGAGTGGCAGAAATGTTGATGACGATAAGCAGTGTCACCTTACAGGCACCAGAAAACCCCTAATGTCATGACTTATTTCAGAGTGGAGCCCAGGGATATGCTGGAAAGTAGATCAGTGATCCCACAGAAAATTACTTAGATTTTTAATTAAGTTCAGAGCAGTGTATCATATTGACATGACAGAGCATCTGCAAGCAAATAGCGTCTTGATAGCTGGAGAAGTGTTATGGGAAATTTTTGTTTTGTTTTTGGAAGAATGTAACAAAATTGTAGGTACAGGTAACAGTCGTGGACTTACGTTGCCAGTATTTTTTTAATGCACTTGCTAGATTTTCTGTTGACATACATTGCATACAAAAATAAGGAGCAAACTCTAGCTGTAACTATAAACTGGGTGGCTGAGCAGCAAGAACCTGAGTTGTGATAGGGCCTAATGTTACATTAGTCCGATGCAAAGCTGCAGGACCTTTGCCTAAGTCTTTGCAGGTGGACGTTTCTGTGCTAATTTATGGAAGGAAAGAATCGGGAGATACATTAGCTAGTAACATTAAATTGTGTTGCTTAGTCAAATCAATCCAAGATAGAAAATCTACGTAATTTAAAATACTNCGAATTTCACTGAACAGTGAAATTTTTTGCATTGGCAAAAATAGCCTGTCTTATTCTGACTGATCACCTCTTCATTTGACAGACTGGCTGTGAGAAAAGATTTAGGTGTCACTATGAGTAGCTCATGAATTAGATTTCAATTCTTTATAAAATAATTAAATAAATACCCGGAGATGAAATCAGTAAAATCTAGAGGGTAATAGAAGTTTGAGTAAACAAGCAGCATGATTTTTATAGAGAACAAATCATGCAAGACACACTTAATTGCTTGTTTTGATAGAATTACTAAATTATTAGCTGCTGCTTATATTTTTT
>VXAL01009928.1:280638-297321 GCA_013399475.1 Chauna torquata
TCTATAAGCAGACATGACAGAAAAGTATCAAAAGTAAAACCCAAAGCAACCCACGATAGTTCTGTGGTATCAGAAGAACTATATATTATTTATGCACACTTGAATTTTAATGAAGAGGAATGCCATTTAATCATTAGTTTAGAAGCCAAAAATACCCACCACTTATATGTTGACTCTGAACTNCAGGCATTATTTTTGTTACTCTACCAGTAAGTAATGCAGATCAGCAGTTACTGTAAGGGTTGACTGGGATCCAGACGGAAGGTTCTTATTCATAGCCCCACTCTGTGATAGACTGAAATGAGTTACAACACAGTGCGATGTGATGTTAAAAGTTATGTAATTTAATGAATAGGTAAGACTCTAGCAGATTTTTTTTCAGTACCCTGAGAACAGGATGATGAACATTACTACAAAGAGCATCACAGATGGCCATGGGTAATCTTGTCCTGGCTGAAATAAATGGCAACATTTTCTTTGTTTTCATTTAGATCAGAATGTTACCTTCTGGCTTCCTGTTTCTTGCTCAGGTCATTCACAGTATAGTTCCCTTGGGACATCTGAGCCAGTTTGCTCTGCACCAGCAAAACGGCTGCGATTTTCCTTGGGACTGTCCATCCTGACTTATTCAGCATGTGAGTAAAAGTTGTACAGTTAGAAAAGCGCTCCGAAGTGAGCCCAAAAAGATTTTACACAATGAACTGTCTTTTATTAAGCAGACTTGCCTGAATTTTGACAACCTGAATGCTCAGTTTTTAAAAATGGAAAATGAAAAAACTGCTGTAGATAAAATAGGCTGGCCAAAGGTAGAGAAAACTTATTCCCACGAACTTCAGACTCAGTGTTATAAGAAGGAAAAGTGGCACCTGGAATCTCTTTCACCTTCTCAGTAGAACCTCACAGGAACAGAGCCAGAGTGGTAATTGTTATTTTATATATGCATATTTAAGTGGAAAAGTATATATTAGACAAAGTGATGGGGAAGTGACCTTGTAAACACACTCCCTCCAATCACTACAACCTACAAAGTTTAATTTGCTTCTTAAATTGAATTTTATGGTAGGTTCATGTCTAATATGTTCAGCTGATCTGGGAAATATACCTTGTTCTTGGAAAGCTTTTATTAGACCTCACTAGTTTTGAATACACTTGTTACCATATTTCATTGAGTTGCACCCTTAAAATGAAATTTAAAAGGTCATTATTGCAAAAGATGTAACATAAAAGTGTAACAGGTTGGTCCAGGGCTAAAAATGAAGGGATGAGTCATTCCTGCCCTAGGCTATGCTGGAATTATGAAAAGAAAATTAAAACAGAGATTGGTAGAAAAGTGCAAGACATTGTAAAAAGCATCATGAAAAAGGTAGAGAAAGGGAATGAAAAGGGCAGAAAAGGCGGTAGTAGGCAGCAGAGGACTGGAAGTTAGTAAAGAAATAGTAGAAAGAAGCTAGAGAGGCAGGAACAAGGCGTTACTATAAATAACCAGTATCTCTTGGGAAGAAATAGCTGTCATCTTGTTATATCCCTAGAAATTGACACTTCTATCACAGTTACAGTCAGTGATGTTCTGCAAATGCTCCACTGCAAAAATGTTAAAGACATACTGCTGAAAATGTCATTTTTTAAGTAAAGATATCAAGGTTCAACTCCTAACTGCTGAAAAATCCCAAGTCTTACTAGTTCTCTGTAAGTTACAGTCCTGATATTTATTACTTTGGGGTGACTTTTGAAGACCAGAAGTATAAAAGTATCTGCAGGAATGAATCCTAACTTTAAGCATTCCCAGGATCTTCCCGTTATGACACCATGTTTCCAGTTGTTTGTAACTCCAGCAGTACCCATGCTGAATGCCTCAACTGTTTGCGGATGTGCCCATGAGGATGAGATCGTCCTTCCTCAGAGAAGGACTGCAAATGAGCATGCTTTCTTTACGGGAACAGTTGCTTGCATGGAAATACAGATTTGGTAATCAGCTAATATCTGAGCATTTGACTGTGCAGCCTTGCTATATTCTTAATCTTTTTTTTTTTCAATGTAATATGNAGCTAGAGAGGCAGGAACAAGGCGTTACTATAAATAACCAGTATCTCTTGGGAAGAAATAGCTGTCATCTTGTTATATCCCTAGAAATTGACACTTCTATCACAGTTACAGTCAGTGATGTTCTGCAAATGCTCCACTGCAAAAATGTTAAAGACATACTGCTGAAAATGTCATTTTTTAAGTAAAGATATCAAGGTTCAACTCCTAACTGCTGAAAAATCCCAAGTCTTACTAGTTCTCTGTAAGTTACAGTCCTGATATTTATTACTTTGGGGTGACTTTTGAAGACCAGAAGTATAAAAGTATCTGCAGGAATGAATCCTAACTTCAAGCATTCCCAGGATCTTCCCGTTATGACACCATGTTTCCAGTTGTTTGTAACTCCAGCAGTACCCATGCTGAATGCCTCAACTCTTTGCGGATGTGCCCATGAGGATGAGATCGTCCTTCCTCAGAGAAGGACTGCAAATGAGCATGCTTTCTTTACGGGAACAGTTGCTTGCATGGAAATACAGATTTGGTAATCAGCTAATATCTGAGCATTTGACTGTGCAGCCTTGCTATATTCTTAATCTTTTTTTTTTTCAATGTAATATGTATAGCTTTATTAACTAACAAATCTTCTTTTATGGAATTCAGAAGGTAACTGTTTCTCTCTACATCACATTAGAAGAACAAAGATGAAAAACTATGGCTGTTCCAAAAGCAGTTTTGCTACCCAGTGCAGCCTTACCTAAATAAAGTTCTGCACCAGAATTGGGGAGAAATTGTATGTGCAATGAGGTCAGAAGACTTGCCAAAGAACTCCCATTCACTTTATAATTACACATTGTAATGGTCTAAAAATCAGCTCCTTTTTTAGGTATATTAAAATACACCTAAATACTAATTACCTTTCTATCCGGCTGTCTGATCATGTAGGTTCATATTTCCATTAAGAAAAGCAAACGAGACAATGCATTTCAGCACGGCTATTTCATGATTCAGATCATCAGCTCATTTCCTCACTGACTGTTCTCAAGTCAAACATAGTCTTAAACTCCATTGCTCAGATTTTCAAGCAAGAGTTTTTCTGGAACTGTATCGCTTTCATCTGTACTCTCTAAAATACGTCAACCATCACTTCCTCAATCATTTGCATGATTGCATATAGTTCTGTTTCAAGATGAAATAGATATATAGGCAACTGTCTTTTAATGCTGCTGCTTTCTGGCAGGCTTTCAGAAACACAGAATTTGTATTAACTGTTACAAAAAGGACAACATGCTTAAGGCAATTATGTTCGATGAAGTAAGTATGTACAGACAGTGCATATACATAGACAGTGTCAGCTGCCATTATGCATTCTCAATTAGATATCTTTGAAGATACAAAACTGGAATTGACAGTGTATAAAGTAGGAATAGTGTTTTGTTTCAGATGGGACAAAATGGAAGAAAAAAACACTGTTGGTTTTTATCAGTGTTTTGAAGTTTGGCTAAAACAGAAAACAAGCACTGTCACAGCGTTATGCTGGTCATTCTTTTTGTTTACTTGCAGTAAGCTTAAATTCTATTGATAAATTATCCTTTCAAATATCCTGAGGTCTGTGTACAGGGATTTCTGTAGTGCAGCACACTAGAGCAAGAACAGTTTGGAGCATTTACATTGAGAAAGGGTTGCCAGGGGGAATGAATCCAAATAGCTTTAAAATAGTAAAGCTCTTAGGAAACTTAATGATATAGAAGACAAGTTAGTTTGCAGTCTAGGCTATGTACTGATCCTAAGCTCTATCAGGAAGCTGGAAAAGAATGAATATAAAAATGCAGCAAAAATATAGATTTGGTACTTAAAATAATTGGAAAAACATGGACATCGTGCTGTGACTTAATCTATCCTTAACCTAGTCCATGACTTCTAACTCAAGAAGTAGACAATGCTGGAGTAGACTGCAAATATGTTAGGAGCTTTAATTTGAACTGCCAGAGGAAAAGATTGGATTGTGCGTGGTGCCCAGATACTAGCAACATTTCTCATTGTTGTCAAAGAGCATGCCAGCAGTGCCTGGTCACATTGAAGAGGAAATCAGTGGCCAGTCTGACACTCTGAAGTCACTTTTTTGGAGCATATCAACTCCTTTCAACACAATGCAGGCCAGTTCTCAGAAATAAAATTTCCAGTGTCTCCCCCATAGTGGTAAACATTATATTGGACTTAGGAACTGGAGAAGCAGTACTATGAAAAGAGAAGACAGGATTTAGGAACTAAACTTGACCTGCAGCAGCCTATCCTTGTTCTGGGACCTGACATTTTAGCTCAAGCTGCAAAGGCTAATGCATTCATGAAGTAATCAGTTAGATCCCTGTTGTAAGCCCCTGTCCTGAAAATAAAGCAAATCACGAAGCTGTAGAGAAGACTTGTACGAAAATTGTTTATCTGTTATTTTGTTGGGAACTGTGTGGCAGGGAAGTACCTTGCTCTGGTAATACTATTCATAGTAATGTTTGTCCAACTCCTGCTTGCACGTCAAAGTGCTCCAGTGGTTTCTTTGGCTATCTCTCGTCTTGCTGTGGATAGTTTTAGTCTTAACGTGGATGAAGATCAGGGTATATGAGCCCAAAAGCCTTAAGTGGTTTTCTTGCTACTTCATTTCATGTCACTACTGGTCCGTTGAAATTTGTCCGAGCCTAGTTCCTCTGGGACCAGTGCCAGGAACTGTGGGCTCAGCCATGGGAGAGCATTACAACAGCAATAGTCAAAAATTGCCCCGCACAGCTGCAAGAAAACATTTCAGCAGTTCAGGACATGGTTCAGGTCGCTTCATGTGCCCCTGCTAAGTTCTACTTAAATTAGTTCTGTTCTACTGGCACAGTTAGGAACAGCTCAGCTTGCTGATGTAGAAAGTGGAGGAGCATTTTGAAAGCAGTATTGGGTACCTAGCAGCAATTTATACTTCTGAAATTAAAAATTTATAATATATTTTATTGAATAAAGTCACTGCAATGACAATTCAAGGCACTTCAAATACATTCAGGCAACTTTAGTTTCGTAACACTCTGTTGTGTGTCAATGAGGATATTCACCCAAACATTTCTTCTAAATGAACTGTGGGCATTATAGGATGGCACTATGATACTGACCATTAATTCTAAAGACTTTTGATTGTTACCTCTGCAAGTTATGCATCTTTGGCCTTTATCTTGGTCTTTTCTGAGTCCAGAGCCTTTTTATCAATTTTCAGGCATATTGATCTTCAATCATGCAGTAAGCATGCCTAATTTGTTTTTTCTTTAGCTAACTCAATGTGTCAGTTGTGCAGACCATTCTTCCTCATTTGTAGATCAACTTGTTCTCTGAGATGAGATTTGATGTCCTACAGTTACTTTAAGTGTTCTCACCTCTGGCCTTAAGCCTTTACTTGCAGTCACCTTTCCCGATTTTCAGAGTAGACACCAATCCTTCAGTTTGACATTTTGACATCTTATCAGCCAAATCATCTAATCTGGAGAAGAGAAGGCCATGTACTTGGAAGGAGATACTGGTATAACTATTCTGTCATAGTTAAACTAGCCATTCCCCATATGATTTTCATGGAACTGAAATATATTCCAGGAAGGCAACGGTTGATCATGCATGAGAAGCATGACAAAAATGTGTAGGTGGAGTTGTAGTCAATGTATTCATTTTACATGTAATTTAGTTATTATTGGCAGGATGGAAATGGTACTCTTTGCCCGTAAAAATTAGGAAAGGATGTTAAAAAATTGATATATTTTCAAGTCATGTAAGTTATGATATATCTTTAGACTTCATGACATTGAAAACCTCCACTATTCTGCATGGGGCAGTGGTGCTTGGCTGGTACTGCTTAATCATTCTAATGGTAATGAGGCTGTTGAGACTACAGGTATTACACTGGTGTTTTGGCTGCACTACACTAGTCTATCAATGTGTAATGATATTTTAAAGCCTTATACAAACCTAGAACAGATGCATTAAAAATCATGTTATTAAACCACCAAATTAGGGTAAAATTAAGATTTAATAGTTTTAGTGTTTGTAAAACAGCAACACACCACTTTAGTGCTCTATGGCAAACCCAAAGAAGCAAAGTCACTCAGGTCTGTATTCAGGCAGGAATGGGTAGCAGTCTAGGAGGTAACTACTGTAATATTTAACTTTGAGTGCTTGAGGACACTGGCTATGCAGTGTCACTGGAGTCAGTGGAGAGATGTAATTTCCTCTGAGAGTTTCTCCTGTAGAAAGCCAACTTGAATGTCATCCCTGCTTCCCTGCTTCTGCTTTCCAAGTATGTAAGGAGCCAGGTTTATGGCCTTGAAGGTAGGTCTCTTGGTCTTAGTTGCAGCAGAAGCTGGAAAGTCTCAATTGAGCATCTTTAGTAAGTAACAAGAATATGGGCATCAAAGACTATATTCCAGCCTAGTCCAGCCCAGCTTTCTCTTGTGCAAAAGCAGAAGGGAATTACAGTCCCTCACATGGAAAAAGGAAACCCTCCCTTGCAAAGCAGGATGTTTTCTCCAGCGGAGTGCTGGGAGGAGAGCCGAGCCAGTGCTTTGGCTGCTCCATCTCCAGCTGCTGCTGAGGGATCCGCTGCTCAGTGGTTACTTAGAGCTGCCGAGACCTTATACGGGAACCTGATTTATTTAGATTTATTTATTTTATCTGTTTCTAGGATCACATTATATAAGAGAATACTACAGCAAAAGAACAAGAGCCTTTTAATTAAGTGGATGTTTATCAAAAGGGAAAATGATGCTGCAAGGAAGGTTTAAGAGAGTAAATGCTGCATTTCCACCCAGTGATGGGAATGTGAGAACTATTTTACGGTTATTGCTGTCTAGTATGTAAGGAAAGTGTACCCATTCCTCCATTTCCATGTAATTTTGGAGCTGCTTTATCTGTGCAAGTTAAACATAAATGTTATGGATGATATTTAGAATTAAAAATCTGCTCGTGTGATCAGACCTCAAATTATTTTGGGTTCATTCTAAAATAATTAAATGCAGAATATTTTATAAATATTAAAGTGTAGGCAAGGCAAGTTAGACTGCTAGACAAAAGATACCTTAAACACCCATGAATGTCACTCTGATCAACCTCCTCTTTGTGATGCTGAATTTTTCAATCCTTTGCAGGTTCAAAACAGTCTGATTTCTCATCAGCCTGGAGAAAGGAGGGTTCTCCTGTGTGTACTCAAGCAGTTCAGTTGGGTTCAGACTCACCCATGTGGAGACAGACTGTTGTCCAAGCTCTTGGGCTTAAGCTAGATCCCTTCCATTGTGTCTGCAGCTCCTTGAGACTGGACCTTTCCCTAAAAGCATTAAATATTGGTAGTCCCATGGCAATAAGGTCAAAGAGCTGAAAAGAGAGAACATAAGCAGGAATTCTTCAATGACTGTCTCAGTGGTCTGCAAGAACATTTGCACTTGCCTCTTCTCTTGAAAGCCACCCTCTTTACTTATAGGCCTATGCTGAGAATAGAATAGAATAGAGTAGAATAGGTTATCAAATCCAACTGCCTTACCACTTCAGTGCTGGCCAAAAGTTAGAGCATGTTATTGAGGGCATTGTCCAAATGTCCCTTGAACACTGACAGGCACACGGCATCAACCACCTCACTAGGAAGCCTGTTCCAGTGTTTGACCACCCTCACAGTAAAGAAATTTTTCCTCATGCCCAGTCTGAACCTCCCCTGCCTGGCACAGCTTTGTGCCGTTCCCATGCGTCCTGTCCTCAGCTCCCAGGGAGCAGACACCAGCACCTCCCTCTGCACTTCCCCTCCTCAGGAAGTCACAGAGGGCAACGAGGTCGCCTCTCAGCCTCCTCTTCTCCAGACTGGACAACCCAAGCGTCCTCAGCCTCTCCTCACAGGACATGCCTTCCTGCCCTTTTACCAGCTTTGTTGCCCTCCTCTGGATGTGTTCACAGACCTTAACATCCTTTTTATACTGTGGAGACCAGAACTGCATGCAATATTCAAGGTGAAGCTGTACCAATGCTAAATATAGTGGGAGGATCACTTCTTTTGACCAGCTGGCTATGCTGTGAGCTATTCAGCGTTAGAGAAAATAATACAGCTGTTGAAATATTTCAGGTGCTGCTTTGTGAAGCAGGGTAGTTGGAAATGCCTGGCACTGAGTACCCTGGCCCTGTGTTTTGGTGAATAGAAACAGCACTCACTGACATAGCCTTGGTATTGTTCATATAGGGGTGAACGCAGAACAAAGGAAATTCATTGTGGATTCTGTGCTTTACTGCTAGAAAACCCATAGGGTCAGAACGAATTATTGCATGTGTCCTTAAGGACTACCCCAACACACTGTTAGTAATGCATCTTCTTGGATAGGAGATGGAGTGAAAGACATAACTATTGTCTTGCTGGGAGAGAGGAGGAGATGGAGAAATGGGGCATGAAGAAAGGGAGAATAAAGTGGCTGATCCCCTTTGTGCAAACTGGATGCTGTGATAGGAAGTCAAAGAAGAACACATGGCTTTAAATGGTTGTTCTCTCATCAGCTTTTAAAATGGGTACTATTTTTTGATAAATAAATAGTGAACATTTGTCTGAGGTGTAATTTAAAATATCTTGTGTATTCTGCCTGCTTAATATATTATTCTGGGTTCTGTAGAAGGATATGAAATTTTGCTTCATACTTCACTGCAATACAAAATGTGGCAAAGAAAATAAAACGAAAAACCCAGCAAAACCTGTCAAAGCCTAAGTTTCACTAATTTTCAGATTTTCTATGAAGGAAAATACATTCTTGATAATTCAGATTAGGGAACATGATCTGATCCCACTAAATATGTATGCGTGAAATGACCTATAGCACAGTATACAGGCAACCTGAGATACGCAGTGCAGTTTGCAGAGCCTTTACTGACTGATTGTTCTCTCTTCATTTGCATGGCTTGGTTTTGCATTGGCCTTTTTTTTTTTTCCTTCCACAAGCAAATACACTGTACTTGCTAACAGGATACCAGCTGCTGTTCTAATTTCACATCGAGTCCATGTCCCAGTTTCACAGTTGTGATATGCTAATATCAACTTAGCTGTGCTTCTCTGGTGCACTTAGTATGGAAAGAAATCTTGTTCCTTTTTATTGGGTTACATGATGTTATAGTCCTACTGCCTCATAGTGCCATGAAACATATATCAGAATGTTGTAGAGTATTTTCTACTGGATTTAAAAGCTAATTGACAGTGCTAAATATCTTGTAGCACGAATTTCTCTTCCAAATAGCTATTTTGTTTTATTCTGAAGTGTTTACTAGAGATGGGAAAAACAGCCTGTCATATTGATCTCTAATGTATATGATTATATGAATATACTTTACTTTCCTTAATTAGCACTCTGTTAGATTTCATGTGTAGCTACAAAGTGAATAATCACAGCTCAAAGGCATACCAAAATCATTAAAGTCAGTGGGAAGAATCACCAGTATCAATGATTTGGCTTTAGCCCATAACATCAAATCTTCATTTTGTGGTGCAAGTATATGTAGGAAGGTAGGAGAACACATAATGCATTTTCACTTAATGTCCTCTTTGTATTCCTGCTACATCTATTCCCAGTTTACAAGCTGTGACAGAGGAGTCAAAAAGTCTGAGAGCTCTGATTTTTGGGTTTAACTCTGGCTTTAGATTAATGTTCCATCTCTTACCATTTAAAAATAAAAAATGTTAATTTTTGCCCTTGAAAATATTTGTTTTTTCGTATGGCTATGAGAAATTGATTGATAACAGTGGGAGTCAGGCAGGAGTTCACCTTCACATGGTTAATAGGAAATAAATGAGGCAGGGGCAGGGTGGGTGCCTGGAGATTCATGGTCTGCAGTAGGGGGTGCTGTGAAATATCATTCTTAATGGTTGTATGACACAAATATGAGTAAGTCTGGAGAAAAAGGAGTACTGTAAAGATCTACAGTATGCACACTGGCATGACATTTCAGAATGGCTATCACCTTGGGAACAACTGAACAGTGGCATGGTAGGTTTGGCCATGTGGCCTCCTCCTCCATCTTTCTTACCATGCAGCCAAAAACCAGTGCCAAGTGATGCTTCTTTGTCTCTGGCTGCCATGTGTATGTAACAGGCTGGTGGTGTTTGCCTGCAACATCCCAACCTGTTTCAGCAGGCGGCTTAATATCAAACTCAGACATAAGGGAGGTGGGAGAGGCTTTTGAAGAGCAGTTGTGAACTGTGAGCAGTCATCAAATAGCGGAGAACACCAGGCTTAGCTTTTGCTTTATTTTTTTACATTGGTTATTGAAACCGTTGTGAGGAAAGAGGCTGTGATGGCAAAACTGATAAAAAGTGGGAGTTGAGGACAGTAATATAGGAAAAGCTTTCTAAAGGCCAAATCTGTCAATTATATCATTAATATGTCATATGTAGCCTTTATGGAAAGTTGACTGTCTTGGAACTAAAAAATTTAGTAAGAGGGATGTATGGTTAATACTTCAATGATCTATCATTTTCAGATATTGCAGCAGTCATGAAAATGTTGTAACTTCAAAGGAAGACACTCAGACCTGAAGATGTGTGTTAATTAGGGGCTAGAAATAGGACTGAAAATTCAAAGATCTCTCTGGCTACAGGGTGTAGATACTTGCATTTCATATCTCAAAGTCCAGTCACAGGGAGCAGAGAACGGGGTGACCCTATGATGTCTCATGCGTGCCTAGATTAAATACTGATCCTGAAGTCATATGGGATTAATAAATTAAGAGGGAATTTTGAAATACAGAGACAAAGCAAGATGACAAAGAACTCCCCAGGACAAACTGTTGTAGTGGTAAAGCTAAATAGACAGAAGAGCAGCTGAGGAGGAACAGAAGTTTAAGACATCCATACCTAACACATTTAACCATGCTCCAGGATTGTGTCTCCTTTTGTTTTTCTTTTTTTAGTAGTGTGGACATTCGTCTTTGAGTTAATGATCTAGAATCCTTCACAGTTCACATTTTTATCCCTAGACAGACCTCTAAAACAGGTCAAATGAAATATGTTCTAGAAATGCTCCTTTTACTGAGTGTGAACAGAACCAACAATGATCAGCTCTCCCACTTAGGTGAGACAAATCCAAGCCCTTGTTTATAATAATACTATAATCAGGAAGTTAATTATTTGTTTTCTAAAATAAAATGTGCTATTTTATTTTATGCTCTTCCAATGTTTAAAGCAGTCAGAATTAAATTTGGCAGGCAGAGGGCACTGTATCTTCTTGAAGGCAACCCTTGAATAAATGAAGGCTACATACCACGCCTTGGGGTGCCTAAAAAAACCCCTTATTTTATTTGGTCTAGAAGTAGAACTAATTCTCATAATTATATTGAACCTTGAGACTGAAAAATTCATTGTCTCATCAAACTACATTTGAAATTATAAGCCTGGAAAAAAGAGCAGTACTTCTGATACCTGCCTCCTGCTGACCTGCGAAAAATCAGTAAAAAAAAATTGTATTGTTTAGAGCAAGAGAAAGAAGAGAAAGAACAGAAAGAAGAGAAACCCTCTGTGCCAAACACTGTTAAACATCCCTCTGCCAAAGGGGAGGCTGCAAGGAGCAGGACCCATATTATCTTAGAAATGTAGTGTTAATTTATAATATAGTGTCTTCTTATTAAGAATATTTTGTGTCATGGGATGCCTTTGGACAGAGTGTGCTCATGCTAGAAGTCAGTTTGAGGTGGCTGGTATGAGTTAGTAACACTTATGGCTTAGTTTTTTTGAGGTGCACTTCACACCCACCTTCATGTAAATGTGATAGACACTTTCGGTCTGGCACCTACTGATTTCCACAACAGGTTCTGATTGGTGCCTTCTTTGCCTTTGCTGAAAATTTCTCAATGAATCTTAAAGAGAATCCTGCCTTACTACATATAGAAAGACATCACATCGATGCTTCAACTGCAGCCCTAAATGATCACACTTGCTAGTACAAGTTTTCATAAACTTTGATAGTGCTTATTTCAGTGGTAGTCTTCTCTCACAAGTTTGCTTTGTCATGTTACTGTTACTGAGCAAATTGAAGAAAACACAATAAAGGCAATATTTTCCAGAGTCCCTATGTCTAGTAGATACACAGTACACACAGGACTCTTCAGTGGTGCCCAGTGCCAGGTCAAGAGGCAATGGGCACAAACTGGAACACAGGAGGCTCTGTCTAGACATCAGGAAGCACTTCTGGGCTGTGCAGGTGCCGCAGACCTGGGCACAGGTTGCCCAGAGAGGCTGTGGAGTCACCTCCTTGGAGATCTTCAAAAGCCGCCTGGACGCGGCCCCGGGCACCCTGCTTTGGGTGTCCCTGCTTGAGCAGGGGTTGGAGCAGATGAGCCCAGATGTGCCTTCCAACCTCAGCCATTCTGTGATTCTGTGATTCCACTTAGTTTCTCTTTAGCAAAGGGAATTGCAAAATCATTTTACAATACCTTAGATGGGTTCTGGATTAGAATACGGTATGTACAAACAGAAGATAAAACAACTGATGAAAAGCCATTGAGAAAAAATGACAGAAGAAATCCTGCGCAAGAAATTACAAGCTTCTGACATGGAATAATTCACAAGATGAATTGTAATCACAGTCTTAACACGTAACAAGAAGCTCAGAACCTGAAGGGAATGTATCTTATTTTCTAAGATAAAAAATCTACTGATTTTTACTGAGTGGCTTGAACAAAAAAGTATTTTCGTGAATTTTTTCTTTTTAATGAATTCTTCCACAGATCCTTCAGTGAGAAGCACCATAGTTTCTCATAAGCTGTAATTCAACCGTGCCCTTTCTCCCTGGAGTAGCATGATAGAATTTATACACTTCAGACAGATGAGAAATAAAGATGAGTTTGGGGAAGGAATACTAAAGATCATACAGTGCTTAATCTGTAGCTGTTGAAAACTTGCAAGAAAGTGAAAAGAGACTGACTGAGGTCTCACTCTGCAGATGTACAAGTCCAAGTAAGCTGGGATGAAGCAGATCAAGCCTGAAGCAGAGATGTAGGGATTTCAGTTGTTCCTCCTGCCGAGGGAGAGGATTCCTGGATCAGTGCTTTGGACTTGCTGATGTGCTTGGTTGAGGCAGGCTGCTTTGGGATTTGCTTAATACTTTAAAGTTGGGCTGGAACAAGTTCTTGGTGGCTTTGCGTGCACATGTGTGTGTGTTTGTTTTTAAGTTTCTTTTGGGTATTGGCTGCATCAGTAAAACAAAATCATATCAGCTTTCATAGTCTCTTTCAAAGTCTCGACCAGGCTGAACTCGAACCAGGCCTCCCAGAGGCATATCAGATGATATCTACATTTTACATATCTGAGAATGAAGGCCAAACTGCTTCAAAAGATGGATAAAATTGTCTCTGATTACATGCTTATTTGAGAGCCATGATCAGCTATCAAGGGTTTTTTTTTTTTTTTTCCTGCATTTAGGTATTTTGTCCAAACAATTAGACATTTTACATGACAGAGGTTGAGGGGCAATTTAAGCAGTGTCTTTCAGATAACTGTTTTTGCTTCTCAAGACAAGTAACCTAATCTGATATCTGACCCAACTCTCTCTAATTGGAATCTGATTTTTGTATCATCCACTTGATTTTACCTTTGTCACATCATCTTGTCACTGTGGCAGAAAATGTGACCGATACAAATTTTCACTGTGCATCATGGAAGACACATTCAACTCTTTGCTTTTTTAAAGTCCCTCACATTCATAGAGACTAAATGGTTTGCATCTGGAAAACATTGGTGAGATGAGTCAAGACCAGTGGTTTTAGAACTTTAAATTTCAGCTCATTTTTCCCTAGGAATCTGCTGATGTTTGTGACATTTATACCACTTTCTTTCTTAGGAGCTTTATGCTGCCACCCGCAACCATAGTATGTAATCACAGATTTATCTTGAAGCTACGGCATGTCTTTATTGTAGTTTAATGGGGGAAAAATAAACTTTACTTTATCAAATGCATCTGCCACATCTTCCAGAAATATCCAACCAGTGTATATTTACTGATCCTCAGATTATTGATTATTGCAATGGGAAGAAAGATGAAAAAAAATTAAATATGTGAGCACATTCTTCCACCAAACCAACAAAAGAGAGTTGTGGTTGTCTGGCATCCTTTTTTTTTTTTTTTTTTTTTTTTTTTTTTTTGCTGCAGAAAATGGAGAACAAGAAGGTTTAATGATTGTACTTTGACCAAATTCCTTGTGCTGACCACTTACAAACCTATATTTACACGTGTTCCTCTAAAGCAAGGCGTTGTCTAACCCAATTGCGCTGAAAGGAGGACACAAGGACAGGAGTATTATTTTTGTTTTGAAACCTTTTCTGTCATCTGTCATGCCTCCTTGCTTTCATCAGTACCAATGCCAATCCAATTTTTTGCAGAAATGTTTTAATATTTTTTTCTTTCTTTCTTTCTTTTTTTTTTTTTTTTTTCCCTTAGAATTCATTTTTTTATCTATAAAAATGGAAGACAGGACAGAAAAGTTGTTTCAGTTATTTCAGGAAAACCTAAGTAAGCTGCAGACCTAGATAAATTTTTCACCCATATTCACAAAAGTAGTTCAGTTGTTTAGTCCTGACAACCTCTAATCTCTGCTTTTACTTCAGTGATTGATTGCCTTCTGGTGTCATGTGTTTTGTGTTGCACTGTTGCACTCATCCCATTCACAGACCAGGTTTAAATGGATCCAGCCTGTGGCTGAGAACAAGAAGTGAATGTAGCCAGGAATAGGGTGCTGGTAGGGAAGGATATCTCCTAAACACTTTTCTTCTCCCTGCAGTAATTGCTGCTGACTGTTGGAGGTAGGACTTTCAGGCTTGGCCAGTTCATTCACTGTGCATTGTTCAAAACACTTTTATTGCATCTGGGAACAAGCACCTCTCTAATGGAATAAGTTTCAAGTTTTTGGCAATTAAAGATGAAATTACAAATGAATCGTGAAAAGGTTTTGTTGGATCAATCATTTGCCTTTTCATTAATTTTACTTAGCCTTTTCTTTAAATAGCTTTTGCTCAAAGTACTGGAGAGGCTTGCTTAGTTATTCAGCATGTTTTTGCTCTGAGTACCTCTGATGATTCTTGGCATCAAACTGTCATTAGGAAGCCATTCATAGCAATTCACACATGGAGTCTTCATCTTCAGTTAATTTGAACATGAAAACCGATTCCAGATACTTTACTTTGCATTTATTTAATCCTTGCCTCGCCTTTTCTTCTTTTTTCTTTTTCTTTTTCTTTTTCTTTTTCTTTTTCTTTTTCTTTTTCTTTTTCTTTTTCTTTTTCTTTTTCTTTTTCTTTTTCTTTTTCTTCTTTTCTTTTCTTTCTTTCTTTCTTTCTTTCTTTCTTTCTTTCTTTCTTTCTTTCTTTCTTTCTTTCTTTCTTTCTTTCTTTCTTTTCTTTCTTTCTTTTCTTTCTTTCTTTCTTTCTTTCTTTCTTTCTTTCTTTCTTTCTTTCTTGCTTGCTTGCTTGCTTGCTTGCTTTCTTGCTTTTCTTGCTTTCTTGCTTTCTTTTTCTTTCTTGCTTTCTTGCTTTCCTTTTCCATCTTCTTCATAAGCATTATATTATTAGGCCTCTCTTTACAGGCTCACCCACTTTCTCATCAAGTTCGCACCTCTTCATGTTACATGCAGACGTGCACACACCAACACACACTCACAAATGCATGCAATGTATTGCTCATACAAAATTGCTCACACAAAATTGCTTTCTAAACTGTAGACCCAGAATAAGACTCTCCCGCTCACATTCAGGCCTTCCCATTGCAGAAAATCAGGTTCAACGAAACTGTGTGTCTTCATTTAAACAGACATTATTAATAAGCTTCTTGACATAACTAGATTGACACCTCAAGACTCTGCCCTTATCAGAAAAATTAGCTAATGTTAATCTTGAATCTCCCTTGCTGCCTTGTTACCCTAATGAGTGTCTTATATTTAGTCAACACAGAAAGCAGTTTATTATTCCCTTCTTCCCTGTGGCAGCATCTGACATTCTAACATTAGACACAGGAGTTGGTGATGACGGCTCTGTCACTACTTTTTTACTTTTGTTTTGGTCCCCAACTAGGTGACTGGAGCTACCAGCCTACTGAGCATGTGTCAGCGAACAGACAACTAATAAGTAGGTGGGGGAAGCATTGCAAATTAAATGTAATGAGCTTAGTCTGGAAGTTGATATTAAGGATACCATTTTAAAGTGAGTAATTTGGTATTTGCCAAAATGTTTTCCATTGTTCAGAAGCTTTCTGCAGCTCCCCACGTAACCACACAAGCTTCTAGTTTTTACAAAACATTGGAGCAGTCACATGTTTTGGAACTGGTACAACAGTGTCAATTTTCTTCCTCCTCTCTGAGGGACACAGAAAAGAGACAACTGTGATTCCTGAGATTTCACAAAGGATAATATTCTTGTATCGTTCTTTTACATTAATATTTTGGTTTAGGTTAGAGGAGGGAAAAAAATCCCTTACGCAAAAAAGTAAGAAAGGTAAAAATCTACTTGAATGATGACAAAATATTTTCTCTTTTTTCTTTCTCTTTCTCTTATTCTTTTTCTTTTTTTCTTTTTCTTTTTCTTTTTCTTTTTCTTTTTCTTTTTCTTTTTCTTTTTCTTTTTCTTTTTCTTTTTCTTTTTCTTTCTTTTTCTTT
>VXAL01009928.1:297503-319173 GCA_013399475.1 Chauna torquata
CATACTTTTGAATGCCAGTAACGCATAAACTACTGTATGAACTACACAACATGAATATCTTTATCCAGCTGTGTTTATGTATGATTTTCATTAATCATGGGTGTTCCTAGCACTTGACACAATGATACTTTTTTTTCTGTGAAGTTGCCTTTATATTAAGCAATTGTTCTTCCAAAAAGTAACATCCCCCCAGCTCCAGCATTAACTGACCAGCTGATACATCACTTTTTTTAATAAGTCTCAGAATGCAGCCCTGCAAACTACTGTTCTTTGCATCACCATTTATGAAAGAAGGTAGCTTCTTCTTCTGTCCACCTTGAATTAAAATAAAATCACTTTAAATTCATCCTTTAAAGCCCATGGTCAAATTTATTCCTGGCATCACAGCACAGAAAAGAGTGTAATTGCACCATGGATGAACTTAGTCTCATGAGTTTAACTGTGCTCTGAAAGCTTTTTGATGTATGTGTTGTATTTTGTTTATCTTTTTTTTTTCTTTTCCTTTTCCTTTTTCTTTTTCTCTTCCTTTTTTTTTTTTTGAGTCAAAGCTTAGTTATATTGTTCTCTCTCCCTTGGAAATGTCCTACCTTGCTGAGTAAGATATTTTACAGATGGTTCACTACCCCTTTTTATACACACAGTCCTACAGCTTCTCATCGCTATGAAGTCAAGGTAGAGAGAAGCCCTTCCACTTTGCCATTGATCTCTCCATGGTTGTTGGCTTCCTGTGATGTCTCAGTCTAACTTTGAGCCACAGATGAACATTTTGTTTGATTTCCAGCTGATTCAAAGACAGTGGATATTAGGTTCCTAGGTTGCATGGGCACTGTTAAAAAATATATGGAAGAATTTTTGTTAAGAAAGTTAGCTCTCTGCAAGCCATTGGATTTCTTGAAATACTTGGGAGGATCTAATAGACACATCTGGGTACTCCAATTCCCTTTATTTAATTTTGTGTAGAGGATGAATTGAATAGGGAACTATAACTATATATCATAAATAGAATTCTGGGTGTTTAGTTTGCTTTGATCCACTTTTTTTGTTGTTGTTGTTTGGTTTTTGCCTCTAAATATGCCTTTTGGCTTCATGCCTCATACTGCACCCAAGGTGTATTATCATGGCATAATACTGCACATCCTGCTGTGCCATATGTTCCAACAGATGTTCTTCAGAATTATTTTTCTACCATTTGAAATTCACTTCTATAGATTCCTTGATTATGTAAGTTTCCAATTCTTCTGCAATTCAAAATGTAAGACTCTTATGATTTGAATGTCTTATACATACATACACGCAATTTTGTACTAATATTTATACCCAAAGTAAGTATACCACATGCACAGATATGTCTGTTTAATATTAATCCATAGCCATGTGATAAACAACAGAAGTGAAATTAGTGTTTAAGCCAAGATCAGGAAAGAAGTAGATAGAAAATATAAGTAGATAGAAAATATCCAGTATGGCATATTTAGAGCTTCAGGGGTTATTTGTTATAAGTGATCTCATTTCATCCAAACACTTGTCATACTTTTTCATGGATGATCCTGAAGGGGAATTCTTGGATGCATAGAAATCAGTAACTATTTTTAAAAGAATATATCTTCCTCAGAAGAAAATCTCAAACAACTACTAGCCACAATTATTTATCCCAATGTAGTGATTCACATATAGTTTTGTTACTGATTTGATTACTTGACAGAAGTTTTAGATGTATCTTAAATTTATTACTGCTTGTTCTTTTTTTTAGTTTGATTTTGTTTTTATTTAAAAAAATGGAACTATTTCTTTATATTTCTCTGAAAAGATTCAAATGTTATGGGCTTGTTGGCCAAGAAGAAGAATTAATTAGAAAAATTTGTTTGGTAAATATTCCAAATTTTCTATTTTAATGGACAGATGTTTACGAATGTGAGACTTTAAAGGGTCTGATTCAAAACTCATGGAAGGAAATTGGGAGGCTCCCCCTGAAGCTGGTGGACTTGGAGCAGAGCTTAAAAAAAATAAAGAACTAGTCTGGTTCTCCTTAATGCTTGTCTTGCTCATGTAAATGTTTTACTGGTTTATTACAAAGGAGATGAAAGAAAATGAATCAAGATCTTTGCTGAGTCTTCATCTGTAATGTCTTACGTGGAATCAGAACTATTTCAATCATAATAAATTGGATCATTACAAATGAAGCCATGAATTGGGCAAACAAACTCCCGAGCCCCAAAGCTGCAGAAAAGGTTGGAGAGGGGGAGTTTAATCTGTTTGGAATTTTGGTTTTACACAAAGAGCTTTGCCAGCATCAAGTCTTCAGAAACTAAGCATTAGGTCCCAGAAATCATGGAATGACTTAACATTCTTTATGCCTTTTATGAGTTACATTCCTTGTGTTTGTCTTCTGGTTTGAAAACCTTTTGGGACACCATGCTCATGTTTTCCAAATACTTCTATATAACCAGGAGAGCTAGAAAATTACTTCTATTTATTAATTAAGATGGAAGTTGAAATTCTCATAATCCATGACTCAAAGGTCTGGGGCTCTAAGAAAAACACCTAATACAATGAGGAAATTCTGAGACTAGGTGACGTTGAATCAAATGAATGATAAAGTTTAAGACTCAAAAACTTTTGCTCTACGTAAAATATATGCCACTTCCACTTGGATGTACAGACAGCTGGCAGAAATGTTCACATTATTTATTTAAGAAAAAGCAGATAAGGAGCTTACTGTTGTTCACATGAAATATGTCTTTACACCTGACCAAAAACCTTCACAGTTCCTCATCCTTGCAAACTTGAGAGGCCTAGGATTGAAAAATAAACTATGAGAACTAATGTGCCTCTCTGGAAAGCCTCACTTGTCTCATTCAGGTCATGCTTTGTGTACCAATGAAGCTCAGAGGTGAGTTGTGAAGGTAATTCCAATGTTTGTTTGCAAACACTATAAACCACATTACCCTGTCTGGTGTGCTGTATATTTCACATATACTTTCAAGAGTGGAGACTAAAATTCCCTAGACTTCTTCTTGTTTTTTTTTTTTTTTTTTTTTTTAATAAGTCATGGACATTGAAAATCTTGCAAATTACAAAAAATGTCTAGAAGAACTCATTCATACCTGCCGGTGCTGTTTTTCCAGTTTGTTTTTCAGTATCTCAGATACTTTATTGGTAGTGAAGCAAAGTCTGTAAGTCCACTGGGAAGCCAAGAATCTCTCTTTACCAGCTGTATTCCTGATCTCCTTTCTGTAGATGTTGGATTATGATAATCAAAGCACTACAGATTGCAGACTACCAAATTAAGTTCTCAAAGTGCTGACAACCTAAATGCTGTCACGTGTTAATGTTATTACATCACTGAAAGTCAGAGTTGTCTGTACCCAGAAGACACATTAGATTGTTGTTTGGGCTTTGCTACCCATCTGGTGAGTAGCTAATTATTTGGACCCCTTCCAACAGGGTCCAACAAGCACCTGGCAGAGGATGTGCATCTGTTTCATTTTGCTATTGCAAAGGAGCATTACAGACCCTTTCTGGTTATCATTGCTTAATTATAAAATTGCATCTGAATGGCAGGAGTGAACTTGGGCCAATATCTTGAATGGGACTGGAGGCTGGGTATCTATTGAATCTAATCTCCTCAGGCTCCCTGTATCATCAGGAGAAAAAGACATGTTTCTGTAGTCAGCTCTTCAATGACTTGCCTCCCTAGGCTCAAGTTAACATTTGTGAATATCTCCTCCTCTTCTCATTATCTAATCTATTAGCAGAATTTTCTGAAGCACTAGATATAAGCATGTGGAAGCCAAAGTCTTCTGAGTTTCACATTAAAAGATGACCAGGGTATTTAAATTTCGAAGCCAATTATGGTAAGGCATTTCTACCTTGTTCAACATTTTGTGCTGGAAGAATAAGGTTGCAGTTGTTAGTCCCAAAGTATTGTTTTGAGGATGAGTTACCCATAATGACTGCCATTCACCCGGCAACCAAACCAGTCCATGGGATGATTCTCTTCAGCCTTTGAAGTACTTTTCTGCTGTTTAGGAAGATGCAGACATATGTTGAATGCCTTCTAATGCACCCATGCATCTCCATATCCTTAGGCCCATTGTCTGCAACCAGACTGACAGGGAAGAAGTAGATTGTTGGGGTTGTTGAAGGGTCCAGTTTGTTTTACAACTGACTGTCCGTGGCTTGAAAAGGTTAGGATCTGGGAACAGAGCACTGAAATTGTTGAACTACCTTGTCTATGAGAGAATGGCTTGAATAGTGCATGTGTCAAAGACTGTTCATTCAGAATATAAGCAGCTTCTTGATATAATCTTATTTATTTCATTTATATTTGTAAAGCAAGAAGAGTTTTGTTCACACTGTGTTTTGGGGTTCATATGAATACCTACGTTTACATGTGGACGAGGCCTTCTGTCAGCTATGGAATATTTGTGGCCTGTTGTATGCAGAAAGTCTTGTTAATAAAGCCCCTTATAGCCATAAAAAAATCTAAAAAATCTGTCCAAAATGCTTTAGAAATCCTGTGAGGAAATGGGAAGAACACCATGTGCCTTGTGTGAGCAGCTACGTGCTGTGGATAGCAAGTGCCTGACAAGAAGTTAAATTGAACAGGGTGTAAACAACCATCAAGGTGGAATTTCTGTGTGTAAACTGCAGACAAAATGGTTAACAAATTATTTAGTAAATAGGTTGTTTTATCAGCATCAGATCTAACACAGCCTGTTTTCTTCCTGGGAGGTGGGATGACAGCAGAGAAAGAGTTGTTTTGATTTTATGGCTGGGCATTAGAGCATCTCTGCTGCAACTAATCCAAGAGGTACTCACGGGCTGATGACCAGCTTGCATGTATGTGGTGTTGGAGAGGTCAGCTGCTGCCACCAGAGGAGATGGACGGTTTTAGCTCTGTCTATTTTTCCATCGACCAGGGCAATAACAGCATCTGTCCCTCCTCCATTCAGCCATTTATCTCACTGGAATCTCAGCTGAGTGACAATGCATACAATACTTTAGAGAGTGTGGGAAATGTATCATCAGCGAAGAAGAATGGTATACAGCACATCTGTACTGCAGCTGTGCCAGGCTGGCTGGTGACACATCACAGCTGAAAAGCAAATGCGTGGCAAGTCTCATGTATGTCTGTTGTATGCCATTAATACTGCAACAGTTTTTCACATTCAGAGTCACCATTTCTGTTTGCATTAGTGCCACTTTCAAGCTGTACTGGAAGCGCTGGTCTCCCTAGTCTCACATGGCATCATTTTGCTGAACATTCATCTCTGAGAACCGAGTGACACCACATAGCTTCACAAAGCAAACGTGCCCCTGTATACTTAATTCTTTTTCTTAAATCATATCAAGATTTTCTTGCCTGTTTTACGTAGACTGTGTGTTGTATATATATATCTGTTGTGTATGCATGGATAGACCAGTGCTAGGTCCTGATACAGTTTATCCAAAACATCTGCTGGAACAGAGTGTTTCAGACCTCCAAAAGTATGTTTTTCTCATAGACATGGCATGAACTTCTTTGCTATTGTGCCAGTCATACACCTTAGCATAATGTTGGCCAACCAACCTCCTGCTCTATGATCTGTTCTGTCTGCATCAGAAAATAAATTGGTGCCTTAACTTGTTGAACTTTCACTTGTAAACTCAAAGCCAGGTTTATGTAAGTCCAGCTATCAGGTCTTGAAATCATTTGGAGCTGAAGCCTAAAAANTCATAGACATGGCATGAACTTCTTTGCTATTGTGCCAGTCATACACCTTAGCATAATGTTGGCCAACCAACCTCCTGCTCTATGATCTGTTCTGTCTGCATCAGAAAATAAATTGGTGCCTTAACTTGTTGAACTTTCACTTGTAAACTCAAAGCCAGGTTTATGTAAGTCCAGCTATCAGGTCTTGAAATCATTTGGAGCTGAAGCCTAAAAAGTGGCTGATCCTCTTGGATTAGCTTGAGTTTCTTCCCATCTGTTGTTAAGGGTGTGGAACGATGGTGAGTCATACAGAAACTCAGGCTGAGGAGAGCCAAGGAGCAATTCCTTAAACCGAATTTCTCCAGACTAGTCCTACGTGTTCTTCCTCCTTCCCAGTGCAAAGCCAAACAGGCAGCTCACACAAAAAGGCTCATACATTGATGCACGGTCTGAACTCTGAGGCTGCCAGTGCCCCCACATGGGACTGATGTCTCCCCCTTCACTCCATTCCCATGCAAAGTCAAACAGGTTTATTTTGACAATTTATTAATTTAATTTAATTCATGCTGTTCAGAGATGATGGAGATCCTGAAACTACTGGGGGCAATCTGAATTTTTAGGATATGGCCACAGCTCAGTTTAAGCATATTCCTGGCTATCCTAACAAAGTTGCAGTCAATACCGAAACACGATTCATCTCCAAGTCCTTCTTGGAGAAGTACTGCGTGACTTTTTTTCCCTAGGGAAAAAAAATATAAATCTGGCTATTATTTCCTTAATTTTCATTTCCTGGAAAAACTCTCTTTTCTCCTTCTCATCTTCTTTTTCATCTTTGGGATCAAGAGCAACTGTTCTCAGATATGGTTTAGAACATAAAGTAGTTCAATCTCCCCTTGGCAGCAGCTGAGGATGAAAGGACAGCAGCACTTCAGACATCTGAAATGGTATCATTAGGACTATCAGCAGGAGGAATCTTTTCAGATACATCTATTTCCTATTTCACCATGAACCCAATATCATTCTTTCTCCCACACTTCTTTCTGTCTCTTTCTGAGGGAGTGCAGTCCATGTTATGTTTGTGCAAAATGATGATTTCTTATTAAGTACACCAGTACATTGTCAGCAGTACTGGCAGAAAATGACCAGCAAAAAAATGTTTCTTGCTGATCTTGCTCTTTTAGATAGTAAAATACCCCAACCTTGCTTCCTTACAGTACAATAGCCTACTTTTCAAGTGGAGACAAGAATTCTGAGATGAATCCACTGCCTTTCGTTGCTATACATGATGTGAGGCATAACAGTAATACTTACAAATTAAAAACAAGTAAATAACAAGGCTCTTCATAGTCACATTACACACACACCTTTGTGAACTTCATGTAGCTACTTATCTTACTGTCAGTAGGGCAGCATTTTTGAAGCCCAAACCCCTCATTCTCTATGCAGAATATTTTTTTAAAGCAATATTGTATTAAAAAACATGAAAACAGTGAATTAAGTGGCATTCTATCAGTTTGATAACACATCTTTCTAGCTTCTTTTTTTTTTCCTTTATGACTTGTTGTTATATCTAAAACTAGAGTATGTATGAAAATAGAAGGGAATAGGGGGTACATGGTAGAAAATTCCTCCTCTCTGCCTGAAAGCAGAAATCTCTGTGGCACTTGGCCAGAGTTGTGCAGACAGGTATATGCCTGAGGCATTTCTACTATAAAATACTGAAATTGAATATCAAACACTGATATCTGATGATAAATTGAAACTGACTTGATTTTCATTAAGATTAAAAGGCCTTCCTGAAGCAATAAATATTTATCCAAATATAGCTCATTCCCAGAAGACGTAGATCTAGATTTCTCCTGATTGACTTTAGTCACTCAGCCAACGTAGACTTGTTAAGAGCACAGTCCCCTTAGATATGAAAGAGGGAGGGAGGCACAACCTATGGAAGTTCCTGTCTCTTTCCATCAGTTACCAGAACAGCAGAGCAGACTCCCAATTAAGGTGCCCCAATTACATGTCTGAAGAATGGTGAGTTGAGCTCCAGTGCTGCTATAGTACAGTTTGTTTATGGATAAATCCTCTTTTAACTAGTAGAAGCATGCTGGAAGCACAATTTTCCAACTAGGACATATAAATGGAGTACTCAGATCTGTAATAATAACTTAGATCCCTATTAAGTGCCTGTTCTGCAAGCTTCATGGCTGCTTTGAGCAGCCACATGAAAAAATCAGATTTTCTACTAGGGAACATGCTATCTAGGCTGAGCCTTGAGACTGCAAATACAATTTATCTGATATGTTCATGATTAGTAAGCAATGTGCATAAAGAACAACCTTTTAATTTACATATTAATAAACATGAGTTATCTCCAGATTGCATACAATCTATTGAGTTAGCTGTGCGCTTTCTTATTTGGGGCTTATAAAGAATATATGTGAATGTGTATGTGTAGAATGGGCTTGGATGGCTTCAGCATTACAACAGCAGAAATTGCACTTCCCCATAGGCCGCTGCATAGGGCAGAGTTCTGCTTTTATGTATGCGATTTCTCACTTCTGATTCCCCTAAGTTCATTCAAATCCTTTATTTTTTCCCCTCTGTTGGAGTATCTCATAAACTTGGAAGTTTCCACATGATCTGTGGTTGGGGTAAAGGTCTCCTGCATGGGGGATACTTCCCAGTACAACACTTACCTGTTTTATCGCCTTTTTCTTGCCCCACAACTTCATGTTGCTGTGACCCTTTTCTTCCACCTGGATACTGGAAGATACAAAGCTAAGAGTCAACGGCATAACTAGGTTCATAATTCTACATTAGGCTGATGTGGAAGCCTGAATCTTTCCCGAGTTGAGGCCAAAGGACTCTACTTCCTACCTGAAATGTACCCACAAAGCCTCACTTTTTCTACACAAGGTGACACACTGTCTCCAAGCATATCATTGGCTCTCTGTCTTCAACACAGACATTTAAATCAAATATTATATGTAATGTTTGACTATATGGTCTAATATATCACATACATTTGTGTATGCCAATCTCCACGGTATCTTTTTTCTCTTTTTTTTGGCCTGCATCTAAACATAATTACAGCTTCCCTTTCCAACCTGTTCAACAGAGATATTTGGCTGTGATGATATTGCATTTGTATTCTGAAGTTAAGCCTTCCAGGGCTAGCAGTATAATGTCCTCGGTTAAGTGACCCTAAGAACAAAAAGTTAGTGTGCTGATAAACAAATAATTTTGTTTGGGTATAGCAAAGTGTTAAATTTATCCTGTTCATTCACTCCTTACTCCATTAGTATTGAGATAGACTGTATTTTTGGGGTTTAGATCAGTTCTTTTACTATTTCATCTAGGTGGTAAATTGAAAATGTCTATTATAATTGCATTGTACAAAATTTGCTTTTGTAAAATATTTGAATTGTAAGTATTTGTACTTTTCTTAACTGTATTATAAGAACTCCAATTCTCCTACCTTCAAAAGACACATAGGTTCATTATTATTACCTTGCTGATATACAAGAAATGTCTTCCTGTAGTTTCAATCCAGAGTAAATCTCCTGAACTTGTTTGTGCAGACTGTATTTTAAAATGAGAAATTCAGACAAATACCTTCAGATCTATTTTCTCAGAGGTAGGCAAAAGAAATTTCTAGCTTCAACAGCATAGCTGAAGCACTGTGGAAATATGTGTGTGCAAATCTGTGTACATTTCTCATACTGATTCCAGAGACCATGACTGAGAGCTGTGCATTAGACTATAAGTTCACTTGCATAGGCAAGCAGTGTCAGATAAAATTGATCAACTTTGTGTTATGAAAAAGTTAGTGTACTTGGACCTGGAAATTCAGTCTGGGAAACATTCTCATCTGTTCTACATGCACCTCTCTGCTGAGGAGATTTCATATTGGCCTGCAGCAATTAAATTGCATCACAAAGGGTTTCAGTTCCAAATGAATGCCTAGATTCATGTATGGAGTCCACAGGCCTGTGGACAATTAGAATTCTTCATGTGCTGTAGGTTCCAAACTATTTTTGATGGAGAGCTTGTCAGTATGGCCAAAGCTCTTTGGATCTGAAGCAAACACCTAAGGCTCGATTCAGTTGCATGTACAAGACTGCTCAATATCATCTGAGGTGCTCTAACATGCTCATGATACACAAAGCTGGTAGATCTTATGACCTGTGCCCTTTTGTGTGGCACCCAGAAGTCAGCCATATTACCCTAAAGCATCTCAAATTGCATTAGACATCTACTTGTGGGGGATGGAAATCCAGAGGAGCCAATGAAAGTCTGGTTCCCTGTCTGCTGCTGCCAGCGAAGATGGCAGAGGACTGAAAGAAACAGATTGAAAGAACAGCCTTATGGAAGAGGTCAAGGCTTTGAAGTTGACTATGGTTACATGTTTCTACCTTCACTTTCTTCTCCCACTTCTCTCTCTTTGATTGTTTTGCATTTCTTTTGTTCAGTATTCAGATATTTGATAGAGTAACCACAGTCCATGTCTCAGGACTTTAGTTTACCTGGCTGCAGCCCCAAGAGTCATTTTTCATCTTCGAAAAGAAAGAAATTTTCCTCCATTTCAGCTAGCCTGACCTCCTCCTGTGGCTCCCTTATCATTTATTTCCAGGGAAATAAGAGGGGGATTTTCCGTGTTAAGAGGGATCCCCAGGAGCATAGAAAAAGGGCTCATGTCTGCTAAATTTAGCAAATGAAGATGGGTTCCTGGATACTTTGAAAGATAAAAATAGAGATTTTCATTCCATATCTTTCTTCAGGCATTGTGGGTACAGAGAAATGGTCAGACCCTGTCAAAGTAGACTGTTAGTATACCCAGTGGTTTCAGGAGATTTTAAGTGCAGAAGAAGCATGTAATAATACATCCTCAGAATATCTCCCAACCTCTAGAAGTCTTTAATTCCAGGATTTCTTGAGTCTTTCTATTTAACAACTCTCAACAGATTCTGGGAGGATATGATGGGAACAATCTGCAGAACGTGCCTCACGCAGCCTTAAATGAACTCTCCTTTTGCCACTCTTGGAGACAGAATATTGAGCTAGAGGAATTAACCCTCTAGGGCAGTTCTTATGTTCTTACTGTCTTTATAGACTTACCCAGGCGTTTTTTGAATGCCTGTAAACTTTTAACATTCACAGCCACCAGCACCAAGGGATTCCACAGCTTCATGAATGTTGCTTATTTTTATGTCTTTCTAATATCGCCATGTCCTTCTCTCCTCTCCTTCTTTGAACAAGATACCCTGTCAGTGTATGGGGTAAGGGACCCACCACACTTACAGCTCAGCACTTCAGAAGGTGTCTGTGTTCCACAGGAACAGGTGTTTATTGTTTCACCTTCTTCTCTACTCTTTCAGTTTGAGTCAAAGAAGGTTTCTTCTTTTTCCTGTCATCAGGTTAGATGTGGAGTATCCAGGTAGGGGTGGGAGGATTGGGAGGATTGGAAGGGTGCTAGCATCTACCACGAATTGGAAGTATTTCCTTCTACCATGCCTCACTGTCGTTCAGGTGGCGAGATTTCTTTCCCTCACTGGTTACTTATCTCATTCACTCTATCACCAGATGGCAGAGAAAGGATGTTAATACGGATGTTAGGACACGTATGTATGCTTATGTATATGCTGCCATTCACGTGTTCAAACTGCTGGTGAGTAAGTGAGTCAGTGTTTGGCTGTATTAAGACAGTATCATGGCCAGAAGCTTTACATTTGGTTTCTGAAAAAGATTTGAAATCCTATTTAGCCCTCAGCTGGGATTAAATTCCATATCATTTTTCTGATACCTCAGCATGGGCTCCCTGCACCAGAAACTACTTCTCTACTGTTTTCCTTTCTTTCTGGTTGGCTTCAGGTGCTACCACAGTAGGAATATTATGCAGTGGTCAGCACATTATGAGTTTCACAGGGAGAATGTATCCCACTTTATCTAGTTTAAGATTAATGGAGGAAAGCAGCACCTCCTGCCCAACTGGGAGGACAGAATCTTTTGAAAAAAAGCAGAGTTATAGATCATGCAAAACACTGACAAAATAGTCTATCAAAACTGGCCAGGAGGAGGTATAGGAGGAAATAAAGGTCTGTGACCTTGCTGACTGCTGGGCACTGAGAGCTCTGAGCTAGCACTGACCTGAGCAGGCAGTCCAGATGGTGCGAAGGTGCAGGTCAGTGCTACACAGACATAAGCCGGTTGGCTCTGGAAGCTATTTCACTATTTTTATATGGCATTGTACCTGAGCCACCTGTATATGTTCAGGATTGAGCTAACTTCCTTGGAAACAGCTTAAATATTTTTCACATCACACTTCACAGGTCATAAAGGCAGAGGATTAAAACTGCGCTGCGTTTATCTCCACTCGTAGCACAGATAATGTGCGTAGAGCTGACTGCATTAAGTAGTTCAAAGAGGACAGGCAAGATAGTGGGGTTTTTTTTGTTGTTATTGTTTGTTTGTTTTTTTTAAAGTACAAAAATGATTCAGAATTTGAGGTTTCACTGTAATGCTGAATTTCGTTTCATATAGATTTTGATGAGTTTTGCTCTTGAATATCACTCTAACATTAAAGAAAGTAATTAGACGTTGCTCATTCTTCCTTAAGGGCCATATGGCAGTCTATAAGAAAAGGGAAATAAATGTTGCAGTAAGTTTACCGCATAGCAGAGTTGTAGTCACAGGAATTCAGCCACCTCCAGTCTTAAGACCCTTGATTAACTTTAAAACAGAAAGGAAATATGTAGCAATGAGTTTGTTTATTGGCATGTATATAATTTTATGGTTGCACTTAATTCTTAGAATGTTAATTTCTATCTGTGATTAATCCCTCTCATGCTGGAAAGTTTTTACTGGTGGCTATGTCTTTAAGACTCTGTGTTGATTCACATGTAATTTAAGTTGACAAGGACTCCAGCAGTATAAAAGGGAACAAAGAGCCTGGTTTCAAGGGCTAATTTCATTGTGGCTTCTGCATGGCCTGTGTAGGACTGACTAGATGCACTTTGATAGTAATATTAATTCTCACCACTCCCTGAGTGAGGATTGAAGTACTTAGCAGGGCTCAGTGCCAGAAGGCAATGCAACTCACCATGGTTGAACCCAATTCAAGATTTATGGTGTGATAATTTCAGTTATTTATGGGTTTTTAGACTACTGATTTTTCTTCATCGAAGGCATTCTGACAACATGTTTATGTTCTTGTGTATGTTCCTATTATACAGAGTTCCTACCTGGGTTCTTATATGAGACCTCTGCAGATCTTATACTGCAAACTGGGGAGGAACTGAGAAGTTCAAGTTACCTGTGCTTTGAAATGGATGCTGTGATTTTCAGTTCTATTTGTGATGGCAAGGGAAACTGGAGACAGCAGCACCAGTTCAAAGAAAGCCTTAATTTTTTCCTCATTATTCCATAGCACAGGGCTGGCTGTGGTATTGTTAACAGCAACTTAAAAGTACTCCCGTAGTTCCCAAAGCTAGTAGAAACAAGGTATTGAATCTGGAGTTGGCAGGGCCTCTCGGTTAGACTGCAGGTCAAAGAGGTTTAGTGTATTTACTCCGTGGAGGGGTTGCACTGCTCAGTTCAGTTTATCAGCATCTAGAATTCCTCTTACTGGGAAACTCTAACACTTTCATGTTAGTCATATGCAGGTTTGAAATTTTGTGGTTTCCCACTAAATTTATTTTGCAAAGTATACAATTCTGGAAATCTAGACACCTTGTTTTGTCATTTGTAATAGAATTATCTAGATTAATATAATAAGAAAGGCTTTGATATTACTCCAAATGAAGTTGAAATGAAATAATGCCTTTACCCTTTTCAAAATCATGCTGTTTGTTCATTTTCCTTTGAAAGCATTGAAGAAGTCAAGGCATTTGCACAAAATACTTTTATTTTGTTGAATCACCAAGTCCTGAAAAGGATGTAGTCCTTAAGTGGCTCTGTGGTGTAGACACTGGTTAATGGAAGAGAAATGATGGCAGTATTTTGCTTTTAACTGTTTATTTGTGAGGTTACTTTCCTAGCAGCTGCTAATGCTTTTTCTCCCGCATACTCGTATAGGTAACTACTCACATATACCAACTAGAAGTGACTGTATGAAAATCAATGTGCCTATCTTTCAGGGATATTAAAGGCATTTCCATCATCCACAGTTTTGGGATGGTTTATGTGATAATCTCTCTACCAGTTAGATGTGCACGTGTGTTACTGGGCAATTTTCAGATGTGAGACAGAATCAGATTTAGGCTTTGTGCTAGTCCATGTAAAATATTCCTTTGGCTCACCTTTGACAGTATGCCTTGATATATATGGTATAGTTATTTGCTTAGAATCTAATAACTAAATAAGGAAAGATGTTTCAGGCTAGGACATCCTTTTGTGTAGAGTGCCAAAGCTTTTATTTATTTAGCATAAGATGGTGTTCATGGCATTTAGCTCAGAGTAAGCAGGGAGCTGGAAAGCCTGTAGGGAATCTGTATGGTTACATGTTGCTTGGCAAAGGAACTTCCTTTCCCTCCCACTTGAAAGGGATGAAGAGCACATCCCACTATTTGGTTGGGCAGTTAAGATTTTAGGTGTGAAACAGCTCAGCTGGAGCTCATTGCGTTGGCTGTGGTTTGGACTAACTCACATACAGGCTATATGGAGGGTATAGCAGTATTTTCCTAAGAACTTGTTGGGGATGTGGCAATTTTGAAAAGTTTTCTTTGAAATGCAATATGTCCCTCAGAAAAAAAAAAAAAAAGAAAAAAAAAGAAGTTTTGAAAGTCCAAGATGAATTTTCCAGTCCAAAGCAAAGACAACAACGTATGCCATGAAGGTAGAGATATCTCTGTAGTTGCTCCAAGTCAAGCAGAGCAGGCTATAAACACTCATCTCTAGCACTCCAATGGAGTATCCTATTCACTGGTTATTCTGGTGGTCTTTCTTCTTTCTAGTTTTCTCTTTCTGGGAAAAAAAAAAAATGTTTGTTTCCCTCTTTGCAGGATTCATACAACTAGAGAATGGGCCGTACCTTCTCTCCCACTACCACCTGAAGGCATTTTATCTTCTCTCCCACCCAGCTGCAAAGCTGCCTGGTGACTTAACTATCACTATAAATCTTTTCGTAATAGTTCTCTTTCTGCAGGCTGTTAAGTAATTGCAGTGAATTTATTCCTGATTATAGCACCAATGACCCAGATTCAGCTGACCTGGCTTTTGCTTTCAAAATTAAGAGCGTGTAGTCCAAGAGAGGAATAACAATTCCCTCAAAAGCTGGTGCAGAGGAAGAACTGCTTCCAAAGGAACCTGCTCCAAACCAGTTACCACCAAGGAAGCCTGTGTTTCTACTGACTATAGAGAAAGCCTTGGACTCTAGCTTAAATTGGAGGTGTAACCTTTAGACATCTAACCCGAGATAAGATCTCTCCCAGAGAAAGATTTCCCAAGAAAGCAAAAACCATTCAAGCTAGCAGAGAAGGGCATTACAGGACAAGGGAGTGGCAGATTAATCTAAATTCAGTTGGCGATGAGACCAGCTGATTTAATACTCATACTGACTAGTTGGTATGTATACTAAGCATAGTAATCTACTAGCCTTTTTGCATGAGCACAGGAAGGAACTTAAGAATTGATTTATAGATGCTTAACAGGCAAAATGTTGAAATCAACATAAGGAGTTAATAATGGCTTGTGGAGGATCTGCCAACATTTCCAACATAGCTAACACATAGAGTGCTGCAGTGTTTAACTCGTAGCACTACTACTCGAGAGCTTTCTGATTGGAATGCAGCCCTCCTCAACTGTTTTCTTCCTTAAGGCTAGGGGAGAAACAAAGTTGAAGAAAATTATGGATGCATATAGGGTCCAGTTTTTTGCAGAAAAATAATTAAAAAAAAAGTTTTTAAATGATGTTGTCCTCATTCTGTATTTTCTAGCCTATGACTTACACAGACTAGAAATTGATTTAAATATTAATTTAAAAAACATCTTATGTTGAATTGTAGTGAGTTAAATTGTAAAGAAGCCTTGGTTAATTTATCTTATCTAATGAACAAATTATCTATTTGAAAAATAGTTTTCCATTTAAAAAAATTGTGCTGAACTAATCTGTAAAAAAAAAACCACAACTTGAAATACCGTCTTGATTCTTTTTGTTGTTAATCATAAAGCAGATTACTCGAATATATCTCTCACAACTCTTGCGGTGTTGGCCCATAGCTTTAAAGGATATTCTTGGCTAAGAATATGAAGCAGCTATGTATTTCTTCTGTGCCCTAACATTAAAAGAACAAAAGATCCTTAGTTATGTGTATCTCTTTTCTGCAGGTTTATATACTTATCTAGCATTTCAGCATTTAGCCTGAAAGTGTTTTTGTGCCTCTATGTGTAAAAGAAGAGGAACAAATTATACATTGTGTCTTAACTCTGCTTTATGTTCTTCCCTGGCTCCAGCGTCCCTACAACCCTGTGTATAAGAAGCGTCATCTTGCGTTTGTGTTGTGTGGAAGTAATTAGTGCATTGAACTATGAAAGGCTGGGAGCTTATTTAAAATTAATTCTATCAAAATAGCATCTTGCTGCAGTGAGGAGACAGACTTCTCTATCTTGAAAGATCTTTAGCTGAAGTAAAAGGAAAAAAAAGTTTCTTAGCTGCATTCATTTACCTAAAAACCAAAATGCTGCATTCTCCATTGACAGACTGTTGTTCTAAACAGCCCAGCAAGCTTTAAGAGTTTATACATCTTGTCTTGACATTGGGTTGAAATCAATGCTAGGTTGTGAAGTATGCTTTAGGTTAAAGTAGTAATAAATAATCAGGTTCATGAACAATAAAATACACTTCCATGCAATGAGCCATCCCAAGAACTAATAGTACTTTAATAGGATTGAGATGACACACAGACTTTATGCTGGCCTCTTCATGGGACGTATAGTTTACTTTAAATGTAGAAATATGTATATGTGGGGCCAGATGTTTAAATGAGCTCAGGACCCACAGCCGGAACCTGTAAAAACAGCTTCAGCTTTTCTAATGTGGCTTTCTACCCAGCCATTTATCATACAGTGAGAGCTGCTGGGTGCTGCACGCTTCTGAAAACTCAGTCTTAATTGTAGGGGCATTTGGCAAAAATATTTGTAGGAGAAAAATACAAAAGGATGAGCAATTTCTATTGAAATCTGTGAGAACTGCACCTCTGCAGAGCAAGAGATCTAGAACAGAGGTGGAGGAACTTCAGTTCCACACTCCTTATGTTAGTGAGAACATTACAGCTTCAGCCCCTTTCTATCTCTCCCAGCATAGCAGTTGGGAGAACCACCAGAAAAGTTTTACAGGTGACAGAAAATCTGCCCGGCTTCTTATTGCTTTCACAAACAGAAGGGAAATATGACTTATTTTTCTTCTTTATCTGCAGGCAAAGCTAGCAGGTGTATTTCAAAGGTGATCTATCTTTTTATTATGTTTTTCCTTGTGTCTGTTTCTTCGACAGCCCACATATCCTAAATGCTTATGTGCTATCCATCACAGTCTTGCAGAGCTGGGTAAGCAGTTCCATTATTCATTGGTCTTGTTTTTATGTAGTACTATGGAAATGAGTAAGGTTATTTCAAACCTGCCTAGTCCCTTAAACAAAATGGGAGCTGGGAATAAAAAGAGAGATAATGAGGGTTTACTTCTTGCTCTAGAAATGCATGTTCCCTGGAGGCAGTACCAATGGTCTCATCTTGCTAGATATTCTCTCCCCTTCAGCGTGAGAGCCTCAGCTCCTCCAGACTTCAGGAAGCTCTTGAAGGTGCAAAGCAGCGTGAAGTACTAAGCCTAGAGCATCTAGCAACACTTAGTTATTTATTTGCTCATTCATTCAATTTCTCAACATTAATCTATAAGCCCGAGCACTTCTTGAGTAAGGGAAAAATCACAAATAAAATATAGGGCTAGATGTTTATTCATTCCCTCCTTTAGTCATTTGACTGTGCCAGCTTCATTCTCTTGCATCTGCCAGACTTTTTTTGGAGAGCTAAGCATTTTCACAAAGCTCTATGCTCTTTCTCCACCTGCTGCTGTCATTTTCTGACATGAAACTAATGTTATTTCTTAGAGAAATTAGCAGTTCTCAGCAATAACATTTTGAAGATACCTAATGGGCTCTTCTGAAGGGGATACGGTGAGCACAGCAGCATGGGTGTAGTGTGGACCCATGGTCAGGGACCAAGAACTAAATATGTAACAAGGATCAAACCAAGCTCTTGGTGCAGGTGCACTCTGTATAGATCTCCATTTGGGACTGTCTTTACTGTAAAGTTACTCTTCCCTTGGAAATCTCTTTTTTTTTTTTTTTTTGACTTATAAGCACAGGTAAAAATGTAGTAGGAAGACTGTGATGTGGTTCTGCCCTTTCTCCTGCACCAGCTTCCTGACAGGAATTTCCTCCTGTAGAGTGAGAAATGACCCTGCAGTGAAGGCATACTGTAGACATTCTCTTCTTAATAAAATGTCTTAATCTATACTAGGATTTAGCACCATTTTAAAGGAGTGCATCCTACTAAGTTAACTGTTGGAATCACTCATTTACTGCAAATAACTTAGGACAATGTTATAATAGTGTTAAGGTAATAAAAGGAGCATTTTGCTCAGAGGCTTTTATTCATGCTGAGTTTTCCATCTGCAGATGCAACAAGACCTCCTATGAACTACGTCTTCAAAAAGTTGGTCAGATCCATCCTTAATATTGATTTATGACCGTCAGTTACTTAGATTACTGACAAGAAGGATTAGGACTTCCTGTTACATTCATACCTACTAGCTTCCTAAATGTTTTATTGCATATATATACATTGTTTTAATTCCATTATAGTTCAGTAATTTACTGTATTGTGTTTAAGATTTTCATTTACATCCTTTAAAGTCTCTGGCTTTTCAGGCCTGTTATCTTTGTATTTCTTTTGATCCCACCTTCATGCTTGCAGATCAACAAGATGCTCTTCTTACTTTATTTGACCTTTTGTCTTCAGAACAATCACCATCACTTTACAGCATTGGCTACCTTTTCTCAATGATTTTGAAAATTCTGTTAGCGACTCACAATGACATTAGCAGGTTTCATGCTGCCATTTCTAAAAGAAATGAAATCTTTTTGAGAAACAAATGATGGCTATTCATGTTCTCCAAATCCACAAGACTGTATGGTTCCTGGAGAGTGAGTATAACATTAACCACTTTAGACTTTGCCACTAAACCTAATTTAGACTAAATTACCTATGGCATTCCTTATCTTTCTGGCTTGCTTACAATTTCATGTTTTGTAGCCAAGATGAAGCCACTTTCTCTCAGAAGTTGGGCCCTTGAAAGAGAGTGCAGAACCTGCTGCTTGTTTGCAGAAGCTAACATTAGCAGCCTTAAATATTAGACATATTTTGGGAATAGCCACAGTATGACCCAAAAGCAAAGTGGGCTGGCTCCTACAATACTACTCTCCCAGTGCCAGATAACTGATGGCATCTCCTGTACTTTTTAAATACAATTCTTTATATTAATAAAAACTCACAAAACCTGATTGAGACACCTTACCTCCTAATTTGCATTCCAGCTCTACTACTAGATTTGGAGTGTTATTATTCAGAACATTTTCACTTTTACAGGTAGTCATGTTGTTGAATTTTTCAGACATTCATGCTGTAAACCCCTAGAAATTACTAGGTTTTAATGTTACGATCAGTTCATCTGGGGGGGAAAAGGCCAATTTCATTAGAAAATCTAGCTATCATCTAAGAGAAACAACAAACTTCTAATTTTAAATTCATTTCAATCTGCTTTCTGTTGAGACCTGCCTTATGATCAAATCACTGATGATTGGTCAGCGTGGTTGCCAAAACTTCCCAGGGCCAAGAGTCCCAGGACACACTGCATATTCTAAAGGGAGGAAGGGAGGAAGGAAGGAAAGGAGAAAGGTCTAGGGATGCCTGACCCAGATGGATCTTACCACTCCATTGCCCAAAGGGGCTGGGTAGGGCGTGCGGTTATTTCTAGGGGCATGCAGGTGGTAGGGGCAGATGCTCCTTCCAGCTGCTGGGGGCTGCGTTGCCTACATGGCCCTTCGCCATCATGGTCAGCGTGGTGGGATTGGAGATTTCTCAGTTGCTTGTAAGCTGCCATGATGCAGCCACTCGGTGTTTGTAGGGTGAACCTTGCTGTTGACACCAGGCAGAGAGGTGTATTTTTCCTATATTTCACAAAGCAGTTGACCTTGATCCATTCACAGCCTCAGAGGTAATTCCCATTACATCTTGAGTCAAGAACTGGCAGTACTGATAATAGAAATTATGGACAGGATTGAAGGTCAGTGTGTGCCCCTCCATTATTTCTTCTCATCCGTCTACCTTCCCCAAAACCGTTGATGAAATACTAGGTTAGGGATATCATTGCATTGCCTCCACTCAGAAACAGTGGATATGGAGAATCACACTTTCTTAGCCAAAAATAAACCACTTCACAGTCAGCCCAGCCCTCCTGCGAAGAAGCAAGGAGGAGATGGTGGGGGAAACATGGCAGCAATTGGAATTGTCAGCAGTGCCTGCAAAGTAGGTTGGCCATAATCGGGAGGAGGCAGCACCCTCCCCTCAATCAGCTGCCAGAAGCTACTGACAATGTCCAAGTGGCTTGTAAGCAGCACCTATGCACCGAGATCAGCTAATCCTAGAGGATGTCATTCCCAGTCCCCTGAATCAGCCTGAGATGTGGCTGAAAGGAGTTGCTGCTGGGTGACCATGCATGCTGGAGGATCCCTCCATCATTCCCAGTTGCCCCAGTCCTTGCCCTGGCCCTGCTGTTTGTGTAGCTGCACAGCCTTGAAAATTGATCCAGGTAAAAAAATTTCTTTTTGTTTTATTTTTGTTTTCCCAGCCAGATCCATGCCCAGCTCAGCTCACTGCTTGGGCACACAGACACTTGGGAGAGCACTGCAGGGTGGGTGGGTGGACCAGGCTGCTCAACTTGGTGTAAGTCACACTGTTCCTGAATCTGAACCATTATTCTGAGTGAACCTGGCCCATTAGCTACAAACTAAATGATAGTGGGGCAGATCCTTTTGGCATCAGAGAGAACACTTAGGTACTTTAAAGCCCAAATCTTCCCTGAATATGCCAAGCTGTCGCACCCTTATGCATTATTAAAAAAAAAGGCTTTATGCTGCTTTTTACCATTTGTTTCTGCTTTATCCTTTCTCAGAGGTTCACAAGCATTTTTGAAATATCAGGCGATCCAGTTTCCATTCACAGTTTAGTCTTTGGTGTTGAAAAGTGATTTTCAATAATCACCCAACATCAATAGATAGCAGTATGCTACAGCTAGAGCAGATCAAATCTTTGGCCTCCTCCTTCTGTGATTTTTTTCAATAATTGGCATTTCTAGAGCAGTATCCTAATCTGCCAAATGTATCATTTCTTTAACAAAAACCCTCCTAGAGATAATGTCCAGCTTCCTGAATAACCACACATATAAATGCAGTACAGGTGCAGAAAAATTACTTCAAAAAGTAGTCAACTGAATATTAAAGCTGCTCATTTTAACATGGAAAATACTTTTCATATATCAAGGGTAGTCACAACAGTCAAACTATATCTGTAGTGTCTGTATTCGTAGAATCATAGAATGGCTTGGGTTGGAAGGGACTTTAAAGATCACCCAGTTCCAACCCCCCTGCCATGGGCAGGGATACCACCCACTAGATCAGGTTGCCCAAAGCCCCATCCAGCCTGGCCTTGAGCATTTCCAGGGATGGGGCTTCCTCAGCTTCTCTGGGCAACCTGTTCCAGTGCCTCATCACCCTCTGAGTAAAGAGTTTCCTCCTAACATCTAATCTAAATCTCTCCTCTTTTAGTTTAAAACCATTCCCCCTTGTCCTATCGCTATCTGCCCATGTAAAAAGTCTCTCTGTCTATTTTTTATAAGCCCCCCTTGAGTACTGGAAGGCTGCAGTGAGG